>CM075815.1:39715171-39913241 GCA_037975025.1 Excoecaria agallocha | reverse complement strand
ATATATATTGTTATGAATACTGCTCAAGCTACTACACAAAAGAGATGATGTTGGCTACATATTAAGGAGTTGTGTATCCTATTCGTAATTAGATGTATTAAAACACACCAAATACTGTTGGAGAGGATCTTGTATTGCCACCAATAGGTAAACACAAATTAGGAAGACTCAAGAAGAGAAGAATCAAAGCAGGGTGGGAATCAAATATCAAAATAAGGTGTAGCAAATGTGAAAAATACGGGCACAATCGGAAGACGTGTAGAGACATTCCTAAAAAATGACGATACAGCTAGATTTTTTTTTATTGTTTCATTCTTCATATAAAAATATAGATTGTTCAGCAAATGTAAGAAATATGGACACAATTGAAATCGAAAGATTTGAATAAATATTCTCGAATTTTTTTGTTCTCTCAGTTTTTATGGAATATAGAGCAAGTTCATTTATGGCGTGTTTTTTATTATGTGTTGTGTGCATACATCTAGTACACATAATATTAAGTGTGTTTTTATTGTGTATTGTGTGTGTAAACCAAGTACACAGTATTTGTACACCAAGTACACAGTGTGTGTACATCAAGTACATAAGGTGTGTATATCAAGTACACGGGGTACACTAAATATATATTCATTTAAAATAATTATAATCATCATCGAACAATTATTACACTATTTTTATTGTTAATTAATAAAGGAATTAATGAATTATATCATCGTTTATCAATACTAACAATTTATGTTATTAATCAATTAGGGGACCTGAGTCATGTTAAATAAGTAAAATTCTTCATGGATACATAATTGGTATTGCAATTAATTAAGCTCTATTCAAATCATTATTTACATATAAATATTTTAATAGCTTGATGTACTGCCTTACATATACCCAACAACACTTAGATACGTTTTTCCCCTATAATTAACATATAACCTGATATTTCATTTCCTTTTCAATGTGAAATCAGAATTATAAAGATAATATTTTTCATATATTAATTGAACAGTACTGATATATACAAAAGTAATGATTTTGATACAATTAAAACATCATTCATATTTTTCCTTAATAAATGTTTGGGAGCTCCTTGTAGGTGGTGCTTCATCATCACTTGCAATATTCTCTTACTGTTTTTTGAGTCCATGGTGATATAGTAAAACAAATAGCCTCAGGCGATGTGTTTCCACGTCAAAATCTTTGATTTGAAATGCTTTACCCTCAATGAGATATTCAGCAAATGATACAACAAACACCCCACAATCACTACAACAACATAAATCAAAACCATGATTAGAAATAAAATTAGAGCCAGCAAAAGATCAAGTGTATGATAAATTTTTAGAAAGTTGTATGTAAAACTTGCAGATCTTTTTGTCGTGGAAAATCTTTTGTATAAACAACATCAAAAGGGTCTAATAATTGCACATCTTTATATAGATGTTGGTCAAGCTTGACATCCTTTCTCGATTGATAAAACCCAATGTAATTCAAAAATAGAGGCAACCCAATACTATAAGCCATAATGGTTTCCATTGTGGCTGCCTTACTTGTAGAAGTCCCCAAAGAGTCATACACATAGATGCATCTATCAGAAATACACAGATGACCCAATATCCAATGATATTTTTAAGTAACATTAATTGGAAAATGGATATCATCAACGTCTACCCATGGTCGAGCACAATACAAACAGCCACCTAAAATATAACCAATAATGGTTTGCTCCTTCTCAATTAAGCTCATGTCCTTTCTTTTTTTTTACAATTTTTTTGTAAAATTTCTGTGTATACTGGTCAAAGAAATTATCGGTTGTAGTAAACTTCATACAAATTCCATCCGAATATTTCCCCTTCTTCCTCAGGTAGTAAAAGATGACATTTAAATGTTGTAGACCAAATAAGTACAAAAAGCAATTAAATAAAAAAAAATCAAAATGAATATATAAGAAGAACGCACAGTATACAATTAGTAAACACATTGTGTACATCAAGTACACAGTATACAACTAATATAAATATTGTATACAACTAGTACACAAAGTATAACATATGTATATAAATTTTATAATATGCATAAAAATAGGATGGTATAAAATGATCAAACTAAATCAATTCACATTGTATTACAAATTAGAAGTGTTATTTTAAATATACATACCCTGGAGGATAGAGGTTGACCACCATACATCAAGTAATGGAACCATGTTTTTTCTGCAATTTCATCAACCTCAAAATCAAATGGAGGATTTAGGACATCAGCTTCTGGTTGATAAACTTTCTTTCTAAACAAGATAAGTTAACATGTGTCAAGGCATCTTAATAAGCATTAACATCAAATAAAGATTTAATGTTAAGATTTTTTTTATTACCCGTTCTTAGTTATCATTCCACTATCCACAAAGCTATTGAAAGCCGACATCAAGTCCTAATCAACAAACTCACCTATTTTGTTGTCCAAAGGCACTACACCTTTGACAAATGTTTTGTTGCAACTGCTCTTCCCTTTAAGTCGTTTGAACCAAAATTGGTAAGATATGGGGACTTCATGACAAATTATGGTTTAATATATCGTTTATTAACAACTGGTGTGATTCATAAGCTTGACCTTCATATAGCACAATTTCTTTGCCAGTTATAGTAAAGTTTTCATCCTATGATCAAAAATAAGTCAATAATAATATTAAAAAAGACATTACAAAATCAATAATTAAAGAGCACACACGCACATTTTTATTGTTAATCGCAACTGCATATATTTCATCAAATAATATGCTATCCATATCATCACTTTTTAGTAGGCTTGAAACAAAAAGACATTATTCTATTTTCATTTTCATTTTGTGGCCTTCAGCACCCTAAAGAATGTTGAATGACATATTATAGATATAAAAATAAATGAAATACATTTTGTAAAGCTTAAAAAAATTCTAAATCAAATATACTAAATAACATAATAAACATACCACTTTATCACCAAAATTTTTATCTTGTTCATTAATTTGATCTTTCATATGATTAGTTATTTCATATCCTTCACTATTTATGCATCTTTCATCATTGATTACATCATAAAAAAAACTACACACCATAATAACATAAATAATAAAAAAATTAAATAATATTTAGTCAAATTATGATGTTGTTTTAAGCTTTTTGAAATCCATATAAAAAAAAGAGAACATCACCACATGAGTATGATGATTTGCTTCCAATTCTGCATCATCATTAAATCCATCTTGGTCAGACTCATGATGTCCTTAAGATTCATTGTTGCGAGTCTGTTCATTGGAGAGAATAAAAGGAAAATTATAGAAATATTGAAATAGTATACATTACAAAAAACAAAATTGTACATCAAGTACACGGTATATACATCAAGTACACATACTGTGTACACCAAGTATACAACAAGTACACACGGTGTATACATCAAGTACACAAGGTGAAAAATCATATAGACACAGTGTGTACATCAAGTACACACTATGTATATACCAAATATAGACTATACACTAAATGAAATTGATAAAAAAAAAAGAATTTAAGTTTACCTGAGAGCTATTAACAGAATCTAATTTTTGTGAAAGTCCAACAATCGTGTCAATGACAGTTTTGAATTTTTTGTCAAAATAGATTACATGTTGTCCATGTTGGACTCCACATAAATCCTTAAGCTTATAATGTCTTTTCTCATCTTCTTTTGTCTTTTTTCCATCATTTCGATTTTTTCCCTAAGTCCAGGCCTTCATGTTTTCCATGAATTTTTTATGGTCTTGTATGTTTTGAAGAAGAAGCTATAAATGTAGGTTATACTGGAGTACCATCATTATCGTTATCATTTAATGGCACATCTTCATTAGCAATATTCTTTTTTAGTCCTTTTTCAAACATTCTATCCAGGTCTAACAGCTTCCTCTCATCTTCAGTTGGGCAAATATTCTTCAACTTCAACTACAATAAAAAACGAGAGATGACAAAAAATAAATAATCAATTTTTAAAGGACGTGCCAAATTAATACAAGTTCAGATAAGGAAAGAAATTAAAGAACCATAATAACTTACATCTTTGGCGGACTGATTGAATAATGTGCTTGAGATATCCCTCAAGCTTAGTTGAAATCCATTATCTTTCCACTTTAGAATCCTTGGACTTTTGTCTTTTGCATCTATCTCCAATTATTTGGTGACATTTTCACAACACTCATAAAACCACACATGAAATGCATAAGAAAAATCATAGATTTTACACATTGTGACATTCTCATCCTTTTTGTTGGGTCTAGCCCTTTTCCGAATCAATTTTCCTTTGAGGCTACTAATTGTAAGGTCGAACACCTTTTTCCCTCATGGATAATCCTCAAAGGATCCACAATCAACAAAATCAATATCATCCTTAGTAACAATTTTATTATTGTTATGTGCGATTAAAAACTAGTGTATAAAAAATAACACTGCTAACTTCACTGCATCTTCATCACTATCAAAAGTCACATTCATAAAACAATTGTATTTTGACTGCTTGGATATTTTTTGCGAACTATGAAAATATTTATCAAACAATATACTACTTTGATATGTGATGATTTTAATCATCTTTCCTTTGCACTTTAAACCAATTAGAAGTACAAATTCTTTTAAACCAAATAGCAATTCCACTCCATCATGCATCAAACTAAACTCTTTATCATTTGCGATATGTATTTCCCTAAGAAATAACAAATGAAAAAGCTGACCATGAAGAATTGTTTTGGGCATATCTAAAAAATACCCAAAACATGTTTGTTTGAATCTTTCAAGTTATGCAGTAGTTAGCATGTCCTTTAAAAGGGAGACAGCCAAACAATTCATGCAGAAATTAAATCATACCATATGAAAATCATCTCTTTTCACAACCTGAATAAAAATATAATTTTTTCAGCAATAATAATAGTTTAAATAGTATTCAAAAACAATTAAAACAAATAAGAATTGTATACAATGTGTACATCAAGTACACACCCTGTGTACACCAAGTACACAGTGTGTGTTCATCAAGTACACAACATTTGTATACCTTGTAAACACCCTATGTACATCAAGTACACACATTGTGTACACAGAGTACACATCGTGTGTACATCATATACACAGTGTTTGTACACCGAGACACACTGTGTGTATAGTATGTACACAAGGTGTGTACATCGAGTACACACCCTGCGTACATTGAGTACACACAGTGTGTACAACATGTACACAAGGTGTGTACACCGAGTACACATAGTGTGTACACCATGTACATAAAGTGTGTACACCGAGTACACACCCTGTGTACATCGAGTACACATAGTGTGTACACCATGTACACAAGGTGTGTATACCGAGTACACAGTATTTGTACACCAAGTACACAACGTGTGTACACCAAGTACACAGTGTCTACAACAAATCTATATGTTTTACAATTATAATAATAAATATACAAATAAACATTCTTAAGCATTATATTAATTTCATATCATAATTGCATAATATAATAATTTTAATGCTTAAGAAAAAGAAAAAAATAAATACCTTTTATTTTTTGTGCACTTGAGGATCACCATGTGATGTTTCAATTGCTCTATGATTTCTCTTAGTTTGTCTTGTGGCCGTTAAATAAGAGCTAGCATCTCCACTTTTTTTCTTGCCATCTACTTTCTTAATTTCTTTTTTAAGAATTTGGGAGGCATTTCTAGGTCGAGGAGATGAACTTGATCAAGTATCAACCACTTTTTGCCTAAGATATGAATAGATAAACATCAGGACTAGTTATCTTTAGATGAAAAAATTCATCTTAGATGAAAAGGAAACATAATTTGTAATGAATAACTACAATCCACATAAATTAATTACAACAAAATATTAATTCCAGACAAAATTGCATAAAAATTAGAAGTATAAGAAGCTAAATTCAAGACAATCTAGACACCAATTATCCATATGCTTATAAAGAGAATTAAAAAAATTAAATTGCACCAATCATTTAAATAGTAAATATATACCTAATAGCTTGAGAGTAAGGTTTAAAATTGGAAAACAAAAGAGTCAAAAACCTTATGTATCTTTTACAAGTTGTCCAGAAGTAACCAATTCTAAATTCCCAAGATTAGGAGTATCATGTGGCAACACATTACCAAGAACAAAAATCTAAATTCCCAACAAGTTTTTCTAGCTCCAGTAGACAAAGAGCATAAACAAAACTTCAATTCTCACACTCCATGCTAACTGAATCATGCTCAAATGCACAATGATGTGGACTTTAAAATATTAATCTTGCCATTTATTAAATGGACACCTATCAAGGATATGGTCAAATAATTAAAGCTGATTACAACTTCTGCTACATGCAAAATTTCAAACACAGTGTCAAGGACTAAATTTTAAAAAGGATCATTGTTCTGCAATAGAACAGCAATCAAGTCACAAATTTATATAATCATTCAAAAAGTTAAAACATCCAAATATTTGCACCAAGAGATAAGCAAAATAATATTAAAGACACATGTAGATGAACCATATGAACTTCTCAATCACCTAGTAACTTAGAATCTCAAGACCAGAAGCTCAAATCCCGCCACTTTTTTTCTGCTAGTCAAGGTTACTACTCCTAGATGGCTAGATTCTTGAGTTGTCTCCTAATCTCTGGCCTAACCGCAATCATTGAGTTAATATCATCATTACATTATAAAGAATCAATCGAGAACTTAGAATAGAGGCCAATTTATTCCAAGACCAAATGACAAATGAAATTAGTGAGAGAGAAAATGAAAAAAATAAAAGGTTATACATACCAAAAAATGATGAAGTTGGTCGATGAAGGAAGCTTTGATCAGTGGCCGGCGAAGGAAACTCCAGTGGTGGCCGAGTAAGGAAGAAAATTTCACAGTAATGGAGAAGAAGGGATCTTCACAGTCAAGTTCAAAGGAGAATAAGAGTCGCCGGTGATGTTTGGTCTCGAAATTAAAGGAGAAGAAGACTCACTGGTTATCGAAGAAGCTGATTTAATGTTTATCGGAGGGAAAAGAGTGAAAGTGAGAAATTAGGGATTTGTTAAAAAAGAAAATAGGAAGTTTTATATAATAAGTGAAAAGTTGCATTTTATGTAAATATGAGTTATATTTTTGAAATTAAAAATTTAAAAAGTTGTATTCACGAAAAAATTGCAGAAGTGTAGTATTTTTTGTTATTTTTAATTTTTTTCTGTATAATTATGTAAAAAGCCTTATTTTATTTTAGAACTTGCAAAAAACTTTTTTTAAAAGAAAAATAAATTGCAAAATATTTAACAATTTTTAATTAAAGAAAAAGGTGTGCATTCTATTGGGGATAATTTTAGTGTTAGTTCCTTATAGGGTACTTTTTGTGTGCAAAATACTCACCCTAAGATTTAGATCTGTTAGCCTAGAGATACTTGCCAATTGCTATACAATTGTAGCTAACCAAGAGACACGTGTATAGAATCAATAGCCAATGTCACAAACTCTTTCAATCAATCAACACCTCACACTTTCAGAGCCAAGTCCTCAATGTTTTTTTAACTCACGCTATATAGATGTTGGTTGAATCTTCAAGCAGTGAAGGCATCGATAGCGGCAACCACTCGTCGTCACATGGACTCCATTACATGGAGTATGCAGTCATTGCAATATATAATTCTTGCATTCATAGTTTAATATTAAATCTGAAGACCTACATAGCCTATTAATCTATGTTATTGGATAAATAAGATTTTAGGGTCAATTTCACCCATGGTTACTGAACTTAAGCCTTATTACCCAAAAGTAACTGACTTATTTTTTCTAACGAAAATATCACTGAACTTAGTACATTTTTTCATAAAAGTCATATTCATCGATTTTCGGTGATGATCCTGGCCGGAATGATGACGTGACACTCCACATCAATAGTCCCTTACCGAAATGATGATGTGGCACACCACGTCATTCACCACATCATGTCAGCTGCTATGTCATCTTTTGAAATAAACAAATGAGAAAAGTACACATGTCAACCCATTTGTCTTAACCAACTCCAAATTAGGCCATCCATCCAAATTGGGTCATACTAAGGTGATGGGCTTCCAAGCTTATAAACCCATGCCACTCCCTTTATCTTTCCAATGTGGGATATGAAAAGCTTGAGAACATGACATTTTCATATTTTTTCTTGCTTTCTTAACCATTGAATCTATCATATTTTCATGATTTTTTTTGCTTTAACCATTTCTAATTCTTTCATGTGATGTGTATGTGATGGTTAAAGCCAAAAAAAAACTATGAAAATGTGATGGATTCAATGGTTAAGAAAATAAGAAAAACCATTTAAAAATAATAATCTTCTCAAACTTTATTCTTTCATGATTTTTCTTGTTTTCTTAACCATTGAATCTATCACATTTTCATGATTTTTTTGGCTTTAACCATCATATACATGATAATGGTGATTTATATAGTATTTTTAGTACGTTTTTAGGTGTTTAATTAGGTTAATTTTGTGTTAATTAGGTTAGATTTGAGTTTAATTGGTTAATTTTATGTTTTTAGAGTTAATTGTAAATTTTGGTGTTTTTCAGGGTTATTTTGCAAGAAAAATAACTTAATTGTAAAAAGACAAGAAGATTTAGGCCAAAACTATGAATTTGAAAAATTCATGTTAATTAGTGATCGTGAGGTCCAGAAGTTCAATGCATGGCCACGTGAAAATGAATGAATAAGAAGACATGGCCACGTGAAGAAAGAAACAAGAGAAGACGTGACCACGTGAAGAAAAGCCAAAGGGAACCCATGGCCACGTGATTTTCTTCAAAGAACAACACATGGCCACGTGTGGATTTACAAAGAAAAATACATGGCCACGTGTTGAGTCTTCCATGAAGCGAAGGATTTGCAATTTTTCCAATTCAAGAAGGATTCTCTTTCTACTCCAATTGAGGAAGTTTAGAAGGCTTCTATAACATATTTTGCCTATAAATAGACAACTCTAAATACCAAAGAAGGAGGATCAATTAGGAAATTATAGGAACCAATTAGAAGAACTAGTAGAGTTCTTTAGTTTTAGTTTTACTTTATTTTTCCATTTTTTTTGTTTTTATTTTTCTTTTTAACTTTGTTTTAGTTTTTAAATATGTTTAGGAAGTAGTTTTTTTTCTTTTGCTAATGGATTCTTGAAATCTTATATTTTCATTGTTATGACTTTATTTTGAGCTTAATTTCAATATTGGTTGATTATTTCTTGATTTTAAGCATATTCTTATTTTTGATTGTGTTGAGATTGATTATTGGTTTATTGAATAAATAACTAAAAATTGGTTTTGACATAGTTAATGATTTGCATGTTTTTGGGTTAATTCTTTAATATTTATGCATGATTATTATCCGAAATATGAGATAATTATGTGTTAATTTTATTGGTTAATACTAAGAGAGGAAGAACTAAGAATAGGTGAAAGTTAAATCTCTTGAAAAAGGCTTTAATAGACATCTAGGAGGATTAATTCAGACTTTTATGCTAAATGTTGAATTATTCTAAATAAGAGAATTTTAATGCTTGGAATGATAATCTTGAGTAAAGTTATCTGGTTTTATTTATCTGAATTCTTCATAATCACTGATGTTCCTTTTGAATTTAAGTTATAACAATGAAAGTTAAGGTGGACAGTTTCTTTAGCAAGAGAATTTCAATTATTGTTTTATTTTTAATTCATGTTAATTTAATTTTAGCTTTTATTTTATTTAATTGTTTATTTTGTTTAATTTTTGATTTTAAATCAAAAACATTTGTGAAACAATCTCAGATTAATTTAATTCATACATAAATATTATTCTTAGCAATCCATGTTCCCTTGGGTACGATATTTGGGGTCTTAATCTATATTTTCCTGTATTACTAGCCGATCTAGTATACTTGCTAGCATTCGGTCAATACACATCCTATGAAAGAATTAGAAATGATTAAAGCAAAAAAAAAAACTATGAAAATGTGATGGATTTAATGGTTAAGAAAGCAAGAAAAACCATAAAAATGTCATCTTCTCAAACTTCCTCTATCCTACATTGGAAAGACAGAGGGAGTGTCATGGGTTTATAAGCTTGGAATCCCACCACCTTAACAAGACCCAATTTGGATGGATGACCTAATTTAGATTTGGTTAAGGCAAATGGGTTGAAATGTGTCCTTTTCTCATTTGTTTATTTCAACAGGTGACGTGGCAGATGATATGGCATGCCACGTCATCATTTTGGGAAGGTTGTTGACGTGGCGGGCAAGGAAGATGATGTGGCACATCACGTCATCATTTCGGCAAGGCTGTTGATGTGGAGGGCAAAGCTGATGATGTAGCAGATGATGTGGCATGTCACGTCATCATTCTGGCAAGAGACTGTTAATGTAGTATGCCACGTCATCATTCTGGCCAGGATTATCACTGAAAATTGGTGAATATAACTTTTATGAAAAAAGGTATTAAGTTCAATAATATTTCCGTTAGAAAAAATAAATCAGTTACTTTTAGGTAATAAGGCCTAAGTTTAGTGACAATTGGTGAAATTGATCCCAAGATTCTATGGTGTAAATTTTATTACATCAGCGCACTTGTAGGGAATCAATACCCATAATTTTAATCTTTTTATTAATGAAATAAATAATTTTTTTAAACATTTAACAATATTTCCAAGAAGAAAATTATACATTCTATTGGGAATAATTTAGTCTTTTATCAATAAAATAAATATGTTTTTCTAAACAGCACTATAATGAAATTGGTGAAAATATAAATGATTTACAACAAAGTATCATATAAATTTCTTAAAAAACTAAACTAAACACTTGATAATTTCAAAAGATTAAAATGAGTCGATTTGAAAGGCTTTCGATCTGAAGGTGATGTGAGATCCAATTAGATGACAAATACATGTAGAGCGCAACAAAAACTACCTGTCCATTTCTTGCAAGAGATTAGTGCCAAGTTAAAAGACTTTTAGGAAGAGAAAATTTAGAATGAGAAGGTTTCAAGAGTACAAAATTCCTTAACCTATCAAAGTTAAAGGGCTATTTATAATGTCTATAATTTGCGTGTTAAAACAGTGATGATTAAGTGCTAATCATAGCTAAACTATCTGTTGTGGGATTAAATTAGATATGCTAATGACAATAATAGGCCTGCTAATGTCCCATTTTAGTCAAAGATAGGAGGTTAGGCCTAGCTGATAATGGACCTTAAGTTCGTCTTATGTCTTGATTGGACTTTGGGCTTCTAGACATAGGAGTATTTGTATATAGCATATAATGAATTATCAACACCCATTAAAAAAGGGAGTTTTATAAAGAGGAATTTACGCCAAATACCCATTTTTCTACTCTACTTTTTAAAAATACACTCTCCAATTTAAAAATTTTAAAATTACCTTTTTTAATTTTTTATTTTTAAAAATACCTTTTTTTTTTTAACTCTGTAAACTCCCTCTTGCAGTATCGTTATCCATCTTCGTCTCTTGCTCTATCTTGATCCATTTTCATCTCTTGCTTCAGCTTTCGATCATTTTGTGCAAATACTTATCTCTTGTTTCGGTTTTCCAACTCCGAATCGATTGATTCTCCGTGTTTGTCGTCGTCATCTTCGAGCATCAATTCTAACTTTGACATTACTGTTTCCTACTGTGTTCTTTTATTTTCTAATTTCTTTCTTTATTTTGTATTTATTCATCTATGCAAATGATTTTCACACTTCATAGTTTTCGCTTTTTTTTTTAATTATTCTCTGTTAATTGTTAACCATTATGATTCCAAGAACTTGTTTTTTTTTCAATGCGTTGATTCGTGGGACTGTGAACAATTCCTGTTTTACCATTTGCCATTTTGTTCTCATGTTGAGGATGGATATGGTTGATATATATGTTAAAGTTGAGGAATTGAGTTTTGCTCTCAAGCTGTTTGATGAAACTCCTCAGAGATTTAATGGGAATGGCTAATTGAAACTAACAAGTGTTAGAGAATTCTTTACTCCTCCGAATTTGGAATCAGTATTTAAATGCTATGTTGAGAAAGCTAATTGAGACTAACAACCAAGATTTGGCCTCAACAAACAAGGACTTGAGTTTATAGTTAGTTGGAAATTTTTGAGTTTAATCTGTGTTCTTATGTTTTGGTAGTGATTTAGAAGCTGAAGTTCTACAAAGATAAATATATTTTTATGAAAAATGGGCAGTGTAGTTTGTTTTATTATTATTATTATTATTATTCCAAATTTCTTGCTTTAGGAGATAATTAGTTGGTAGTGCTTGTATTGGAAATTAATTACTGCATTTGTTCTTTTTCATTTTTCATTAGTATTTATTTCTTTTGGGTATCGTTATTATTCAATTAATTAAAAAATATGCTTTCTCCACGATCTCCAATCTTCATTGCCACCACCACAATCAGCACCATCAGATGCCCCAAAAGGATGCTTTCTCACCGGAAAATGCAAATTCTGGAGCACATACTACAAGAACGTAGGCAGCCGGATAGAAGAGGCACGCGGGGAAATCCTGGTAGCAGCAACAGTAACTGCAAGTTTAGCTTACCAATCAGGGGCGAGCCCGCCTCAAAAAGCTTCTTGGCATGCGAATATAGATAGTGTGGAAGATTACAATGTGATTGATCCTATATATGAAATGAGCATGAAAGAAGGGGATAGCCAGTTATGGTACAATAACACAGTGTCTATGATACTTTCAATAGTTATAATTCTGCTGATGTTCAGTGGAATTCCATTTGGGAATAAGTTGACATGTTTTTTGCTGCCAATAATTATGTGCTTCATAGTTCTTTACATATCAAAAGCTTATTTCTTTGCTACGGCATTGAACTTTCCCAATAGGCATGAATGGTATGGAGAGGCTGGGATTTCTTTAATAGTTTTAGGCGTTGTAATTCCTTATATTTTTTACTTCATTTTATTTGTACATACCTTTACCTTTCTTGTCTTTCTGGTTCGGAAGATGTGGAAATGGACATGTAAATTTTTCATGTCCCGTTAAACTCGTTGGAATTGAACTTTCCCAATAGGCATGAATGGGCTAAATGGTTCCCAAAAAATTTAAAGGGCTAATTTCGTATATTCATTGGCAGGGGAAGACTTGCTGTATAAACAATCAGCTTGATACTTGAATTATCATGTCCTTAAAGCAAAAAGTTATGGTGCATTCTCTATAGCAAGAGGCCGGGACCTGATCACTTGTTGGCTATAGTATTCTCTCAGAGGAGTCCATCTCAAAGAGCCAGCTTCTCTATTCTATTTCTTATCAAATTTGTCCATTACAGTTAGGATTTGATATTCTGAATATTGCCTAGTTTTGCTAGATGTGGCAAAATATATATATATATTTTTTCAATTTGTACAGAATTGGGTGTATAATTTAAGTCTTCCTAAAACAAGACTGGATTGGAAATGGCTTAGCAAATTAACAAGATCGATGATAAAATACGAAATTAAGCAAGCAAAAGAAAAAGATCGATGTAAATGGGTGGTGCTAAATAATTAATAAGATATTTATTAGAAGGTATATTTCTCTTTGTGAATTTAAATTAGTCAAATGAATTGTGTGGACGGTATAGAATTTAAACTTAAATGAAATACTGACACTCTAAATTGAATGAATCAAATCACATGCATATTTTCTATGAGAAGAAAGTGAAGGATAATGGTTGATGAGGACACTGCTGTATTCTGGGTTCATTCTGCAATAATAATACTGCTGGAAATAGCTTCTTAGAGAAAACATTACAACCACCTTTTTTTTCTCATCAAGTTCTGCATAATGATTGGTTTATACAAGTTCTGTATAATTATTGCTTTTTCATGTAATATATATATTCAACCAAAATAACATTGACCATTATAATCACAAAAATACACGAGCAGTCATTATAAGTATATTGTGGTATACCATTGGTATACTTGATGTACCAGATGATATATCATTGGTATACCGGACGTACCATGCGATACCGTGGTATACCGGATGTACCATGTGATATACCAGGGATACCAGAGGTATACCATGACATACCATGTATACCAAACGTTATACCATTGGTATACCATGTATACCGGATGGTATACCAGATGAACCATGTGGTATATCATGTATAACAGGTGGTATACCATGATATACCAGGTATACCATTGGTATACCGGATGCACCATGTGGTATACCATGTATACTGGGTGGTATACCAATAGTATACTGTGGTATACCATTGGTATACTTGATGTACCAGGTGATATAACATTGGTATACCGGATGTACCATGGTATATCGTGGTATACCATTGGTATACTGGATCTAACAGGTGGTATACCATTGGTATAACTGGTATACCGTTGGTATACCTTAGAATGCAGACTGCCAATCTCAATTCTGGATTTTGGTATACCGCCGGTATACCAGGTATACCAATGGTATACCAAAGTCCAGATTGTCAATCTCAATTCTGAATTTTGGTATACCGATGGTATACCAAAATCCAGAATTGAAAATGGTATTTTGAATTTTGGTATACCAACGGTATACCTGGTATACCGGTGGTATATCAAAATAAAAAAAAAATTAATTTTGATTATCATTCATAAAAAGAAACAGATCAGCAATTTATTTTGATCCATCTTTATTTTGCATAAACATATAGTATGATTAAACATCTTATATTCTTATGTTATTGTTAATAATTAAGAAGTAAAATTAAACTTTTATTTATGTAATTCCTGCATTAAATTTAGAGAATTAAATTCAATAAATTAAAGCACAACATGTGCAATTTTAAAGCACAAAAACCAAAATTTGATGATTCTAATAACATTAAATCATCAATAAACCATAAAATTTATAATAATTATTAGAATATTTACAATTGTTGTTTCATTTGAACACATTGTCAAATTACAACAGTTTTTTCTTTATAGCTTTTGGGAACATTTTTCAATTTAGTTCTTTTTTCTGAAAATTGAAGAGGCAAATATTTCCATCCTTAGAAAACATTTATGTTTTAGGGAAACACAAAATCTTTATTGGTGAGGTGAGAAGAGATACTAATGAGGATTACAGGCCACAAATTTTGTATATCGGATATTAATTATGACTGTTTGGCAATTCTTATCAGTTGAAAAGAAAAAGAATCAGAATGTACCTTGACTCAGAGTTTAAAAAGCTTACTTAGTAAAGCTAAAAGAGCTTAGACAATGTCTAAACATGAACATATTAATTAAATAAATTGAGTCATTAATAGCAAGTCTTATATGACGATCTATTATTAATGTTTGTAATGTCTTACTGATACAAGTAAATTTTTAGTAATGACAACAGTGAAATAAAAACTCGAAACTGCTTTGAGATTAGAAATTTAGATAATAGAATTTGAAAGTTTTTTGTTTTTTGGTATACCATAGGTATACCGATATACCAAATTTCAAAAAATAATTTCAATTATGGAAATTGGTATAACTACTGATATACTAGGTATACCTGCTGGTATACTAAAATTCAGAAGATAATTTATTTTTATGTATTTTGATATACCATCATACCACCGGGTATACCAAGGTTGTATACTAGGTATACCAACTGGTATACCCAAGTATACCGAATGGTATACCGGCCGGTATACCAAATTCCAAAAGATAATTTTCATTATGAAATTTAGTATACCGGTTGGTATACAAGAAGATAATTTTAATTCTGAATTTTTGTATATCCGATGGTATGTGGTATATCAACGGATATACCAAAAAATAGAATACCAAGTATACCATAGGGTATACCAATTTAAAAAAATTAAAATTATATTATGCATTTGAAAATATTAAATTGAATATTAATAAACATTGTTTAACTATTACTTTTTTAAAATCGATTATAATTTATGATAAATGAATAAAAAAATAAAATTTTTATTTTTTTTAGAATGGTATATATTTCAGTTGATAACTTGACAATCAGGAATAGCCTAGATGCGTACTTTCCCGTCAATGGAACCCCTGATAAAGTAGTCGTCATCAATGGGATTAAATTGAACACATGTAACTCCAGAGAGAAAGAAAATTAATAAGAAGGAACATAACTTTAAAAGTGAATAGATCAATCTGCAGTAGAATACAAATAACAAGGCAAAAGATACTCATACAAATGAGAAGCAATGAACTCACCGTAGTTATTGTGGGAAAACACCTGTAGGCATTGGTTGCATCCCACTTGCCATAAACGGACAGTATTGTCAGTTGAAGATGACAGGAGATACTGCAAAAACAATAAAATGACAATCAGAAATCAATTTTTCTCACATTTCTATCCATTTCGATTCGATTAACAAATGCAGCCTAGAGAGTGAACAAAAAACCTTCACCGGGCTTATGAAGCAAAAGCTGTGAGAATCTGTTACAATACAAATATCCTAAAGGCACTCCCCATGCAACATGATATGCTATATTCCAATGTTCAGTCCTGTATATTACTCTGCATGGAGATTCAACCCCTGCAAAGTTTTTTATATATCAAAAATCTAATGATTCAAATTTATTTTGAGCCTAAAATAAAAAATAAAATTAATTACCATTTACTGCAGAGCATTCCATGGCAATGTCTATTGCAGATTTTTGAAAGCCAAAAACTGTAACTTTTTTCCCATTTACAAAACTTCTAGCATTTTCAGAATCCATGTTGCTATAATCCATGGAGTGTATCACTTCACCATCAAAAGCTTCAGGCCCTTTCCCTTGACGAAATTATGGAATATTTGGCACATTGCTAAACCTTTCCACGCAAAGTATCACAAACTCCACTCTGTATGCCTGCCAATTTTTTTTTTCAAGAAACCTTTTTCTTGTGATAAAAATTATAGACATCCTAAATCAAATTAGAGTTTCTTTATGTACTTAGACAAATTTAGTGATGCTCAATAAAAAACACGTGTAATCATTGTTGAATATGGCCAATGATCTAACAAAACGCATCATATGTTAATGACCAAATACAGAAGTTAATCCTAGTCAAGTGATAATCCAACTATATAATTCGGATTCCTCTAGTGCAGACAGGGTCTGATGTCCTATTTGAACGTTAACAGCATTAAAATGACAAGCAATACACTAATGATTTTCCGTTACTTAGCATCAATCCCTTAATTCATTTAATGCAATGTTATCAGACTCCTAGCTCAATCAGATGAGTTCCATAAACTCAAATAACCTACAAATTCCTCTTTACTAACTTCACCGTTAAAATCTCATTTGATGGAAATCTGTTGGCACTCTTTGTTTTTAGGTGACCGAAATTGCTACCAGTCATCACTGAACGAGAAAATTTCATAACAAAATAAAATTCAACTTAGCCGACTGAATAAATTCATTAGCTGGGTCTAAAGCTGAATGCCATATACCTGAGTTGAAAGGGTTTCATTTTCTGCACTTCAACTTCCCATTTGGCATTGGAAGAGATAGGGTCGCCATTGCCACCCCATAGGCTCCATGAATCCATTTCTTCATCAGATGGTTCATAATAGTTGATGCCAACAACTTTACTATTGAACTTTATATGTTTAATCAAATCGAAATGGGTTGCATAAAATTACAAGCATTCTTTTCCATCACGATTTGGTATCAACCTCAATGCCGGTGTCAAATGAAGAAGACGAAAGCGGATAAATCTCTCAAATGAAGAAGAAGATGAAAAAAGAAGAAGAAGAAGGGAAGAAAAAGATGGAAAAATTAGAGGAGGAGGAGGAATGAAAGAGAGTGTTTGAGTTAAATTGAAAAGGGGTATTTTTAAAAACAGAAATTTAAAAAAAGGTAATTTTGAAAGGGGAAAAAAGAATGTGGTATATTTAGATTGGACCTCCTTTTTTTTGGATATTTTTGTTAAACTCCCTTTTATAAAACTACCCAAAAAAAAGGGTTACTCTTAAAATTACCCCCTTCTTTTTTTCTTATAAAATTACCCTTTTTTAAATTTTCATTTTTAAAAATATTCCTTTTTTAATTTAACCCAAACTGTCCTTTCTTCTTTCACTCTTCCTTCTTCTCCTTCTGTTTTTCTTTCTTCTTATTTCCTTCTTCACGTCAAGACCATCTTCTGCCGCCAACCGCCTCTGCACATGGTATTAAATTAACTATAAACTAGAATTGAGTTCCTCTATAACATCAAATTCTGTAGTAATCATAAAATAGTTGACACTTGCCAAAATCAACTATGGGACTAATCCCATAAAGGCAATAGCGATTGATTTTTAATTTTTACTCCATCACGGAATACTTGTATTTTAATGGATACGGTAAGGGGAGCAGCCCACCATATCCTATCGGAAGTAAGATTCAATATATGTATGGATAATAGATGTCATGTCACATCACCTTTCAGATTTTGTAAATGTATTCCATGTTTAACATTTCACTCAATATAATAATACTGATTCGCGCCATGTACTACTACTTTCTAATTACTTTCGTTAATCTCATTTATGTTAAATTTTGTTAAGTGTCTAAAATATGAAAATTAAAATTTTAGTAGCATGAAAATCTATAACTTTCAAGTCAACATGAGAATGTGATAATGTTAACATATTAGTTATTCCCAGAAAAACCAAACGAAGATTTTTAAGTGTAGACAGATAAGGACCTGCCATAAAAAAGCTCATTTCTTTGAGTAGAATAGTAACCAATGATAAACTCATATTTCAATCTATTTGTTAAAAAAAAAAAAAAAGAAGAAAAAAAAGATATACAATGATATGAAAAGTGTCATGCAGATTTCATTAGTGGCTAATTTGCCAAAATAATATAACATAAACGAATTGAAGAAAAAAACAACAGATAAGGAAATTCTGAGTAAAATAAAGCAAAAACAAAAGAATCACAAATAGCAATTACAATCATCAATGTAACTCTCGTCTATAGAATAATTTGATCTTGTCTCACACAGAAACTTCAATTCTTGGCTCAAATGAGAAGGCAAATATGAACTCCACAGCTTCACCATTCACAAAACACTTTGGCAATTCTAGCCAATGGTTGGTCCTTAAATCACACAAAATGTAACTGAAAAACTTAGATGAATTCAAGCAAATAAATATCTGAAATTTGGTATATCGGACGGTATACCGGATACACTAACAGATATATTAAATTTCATAACATAATTAGTAGTCTGAAATTTAGTATACTGGTTAGTATACCTGATATACCGTCCAGTATACTAAATTTTAAAACATATTTGCAATCTGAAATTTGATATACCACACGGTATGCCAGGTATACCGACCGGCATATCAAATTTCATAATATAATTAGCATTCTGAAATTTGGTATACCATTTGGTATACATGTATAACATTAAGTATACCAAATTCCAGAATATGTTTGCATTCTAGAATTTGGTATACCAAACGGTACATCAAGTATATATATCAGCCGATATACCAAATTTCAGAACATAATTGTTACTCTGAAATTTGATATACTGAACGGTATATCAGGTATACCAGCCGGTATATCAAAAAACATAATAAGTTATTATTTTTTTATATATATAATTACATATTAGAGGCACACATAGAAATTGAAGTTTGAATTGTTAGTCAGAATTATATGTAATTTTTACCTTCAAATTAGTTCTAATTAAAAGATGGAATCAACAGTTCAAAGAATACTTGTTCTTTATTAAAATATGATTATTGTGTTATTGTTCAATCTTTTTTTATTCTATTGGACTTTTATGCATCTAAAAAGGTAATAATTTTCAATTATTCTTTAATTAATTACACTGTTATATTAACACATATTTTTTCCATCCCGTTAAATTTTTACTTTTTATAAAAAATTTATTATATTAAATTGTCATTTTGATAATTAACTTACATAAATTGTCAAAATAATACTGCATTATTGGCGCCCTATACATATAAGTACATGGAAAGATATAAACCATATCTGTAAAATATCCCAATAAAGATTGAAAATCTTGTCATTTGCTGTTTTAATACTCTAAAATTTCATATTTATCTCATTTTACAATATTGTACCATATTGGACCCATGAAATTTCACATGGATTAAACCAACGTAGCATTGTATACACTACTAAACCACAATGGGTTGAGAGTCTAAATTTTCATATTTATCTCTTACAATGCTAATTATTGCATACACATCCAGCATGCTTGGCCTTTGCTCTGGTGATGGATGAACACAATTACCTCCAACTCTAAGCAACCCAAGAATCTCATTGTCATGTCATTGCCCTGTCAGCAACTCATCCATGTCATCATCTCCATTAAAACAGGAACCAGAGCTTGTTAAAGCAATGGCATTCTTTCCTTTAATGAGTTCAAGAAGCACAATTCCAAAGCTAAACACATCTTCCTTCAGAAAACATTGCTCGCCTCTGCTTGGATGATTGATCTCAGTTGGGTTGATTAGCGTCGCCGTTCCAAAATTGGACAACTTGGGCTCGAAATTCTCATAAAGTAAAATACACTTTGAGCTTACGTTAAGATGGGCTACGCGAAAATTGCAGCAATGGTGTAGCCATGCTAAGACACTTGCAAAACCATCAGTAATTTTCACCCTTACAAGCAAATCTAGAACATTCTTCTTCTCATTTAACCAATCAAAAAGACTTCCATTGGACAGATACTTATAAACCAAGAACATTTTCTTCGATTCTTTGCAGAATACAATGAGTTGAAGTATGTTCTTGTGTCTCAATCTTCCTAGTGTCTTTAATTCGGCTATGAAGTGTTATTTAGCAAGCTGAGAATTGTAGAATTGCTTGACTGCAAGAGACTAACCATTAGCAATAGTGGCCCTGCACATGGTTCCCGTTTGTCCCATTCCAATTATATTTTGTTGGCTGAAGTTTTCTATTGCATCGGATAGATCTTTAAGACTCATTCTTGAAACAAAGTTCTCCGATATTAAAGCCTGTCGAAATATTCTCAGCAACCAAACAACAAAAACCAATTGAGCTCTTCTATAAACCTCACATTTAATTTTAGCTCAAACACTAACAAATTCAATCAATCAATCAATCCAAGCATCTGAAATTACTAAATTCCCTCTCAATTAAACACAAATCAACTACATATAACTTCAAGCAAGAAAAAAAAAAACGAATCAACGAATTTAAATTGAATAAGCAAAAACATATGTCATATTAGATCAAGCAGCTACAATGCGAAAGGAGAAATGGTACCTCTATGGAGGTTCGCTGAGCAGGAAATAATGAGGAAGATGATAGCTAAGGAAGCCATCTCCTTCTTCTTTGCTGTGGTTGAGTAGATCGAGCTTAGGTGAGAGAGAAAACACCAAAGCAAGATATAAATTTGCAGAAAACGACTCAAATCTAGATGAAGAGATAAAGATGGGTCACACCTAAGCAATAGAGAAATTTGCAGAAAAAGATTCAGAGCTAGAGGAAATAGGCCACCATGGAGATGGGAAACTGTAGTTAGGGTTTAAAACAAAAAATATATTAAAAAAAATAATTTTAAAATTTTAAATTGAATGGCTGTATTTTTGAAAAATATGGTTAAAAAGAGGGTATTTGGTGGAAATTTCTCATTAAAAAATGGTTTGATTTAACATATGAGAAGAACCGCTAACTTTTCCAATTCCAATAGTTCATATTATAGTGTTTAATAGATTTTAGAGCAAATTATACCATATAGCCCATTTTTAATTTTACTTTTAAAAACCTACAATCAATTAAAAAGTTCTAAAATTTATATTTTTTTAAAATTATATTTTTAAAAGGACCCTGTTAAATTACTCAAATTGAATGACTCAAATAGGGATAATAATGTAAATGTATATTTTTTTAAGTTTTTTTAGGACAAAAGTAACATTTACAAAAGTAGGATATTTGGAGCTATTTTAAACCAATTTTAAGCCATCTTTGTTTAAACTACCTTGGACTCATAAAAATGTCACTAAGTAATTATTAAAATACATTGAAACTATAAATTAACTCATTATTTTACATACAAACTATCACATTTAATAGGAAAAAAAGCAAATAAATTGACTCAATATCTACTTTACTTATAAAATAAGAATTCTTAATGCAATATTAGAAATAAAAGTCAAATTGAAAGTGAATACAATTTATTAAGTTTGGGTAAAAAGTAAATACAATACATTTAATTTTGGCAAAAAGTAAATACAACATATTCAGTTTGGACAAAGATGAATGCAATGTGTTGAAAACTATATACACTTATTAATTAATAAACCTTTTTATTATTTTTATTACAACTAAAAAGAGATTAAAGTCAATAAACTCATAAATAATTGATTTATTATTCTAACAAATCATATAAGTTTTTGATGCTAAGTGGAGCAACGGTATACATTATTTGATGCTAATTAAGTGAAGCAAGGGTATACATTGAGTTAATAAAATTTAACAAAGCTTATAAAATGCATGCATATAAAAATTAATTATTTAAAATCAATTAGTTTCTTTATTTTCTTTTTTTTTTTTTTTGAAGAATATGTGAGTATTAGTTAATCGTATGGTTTTCATAATTCCATCGATCATCTTACGGATATAGTTTCATTTCTTTACATATTTTAATAAAACTGATATGTTTTCTTCTAATATGTTCTTACGTTAATTAGGGGTATACTTGTATTTATATATGTTAATTACAAGATGCATCAAAATTAGAAATCAAATGCACATCCAAAATTAAATCAATGGTTTTAAATTTAATTTTAAAAAATTTAATTCAGATCTAGTGAAACTCAATTGATTCAATTTCAATAAAAAATTGTTTATTCAAATTGAAATAAAAATAAATAAATTTCAATTAGAAATCAAATGCACATCCAAAATTAAATCAATGGTAAGTGGGGTATACATTGGAGATATAACACCTGATTCAACCTAATTAATGGAGCATTCAAAAATCAATATGTATACCCTTGCTTTGTCGGCTGAGAAAAAACAAAAAAAAAAAAGAAAAATCAAATACTTCAATAGCATTTTCGTTTCCTTAATAAAGTCTATATATATAAAAATAAATGACAAGTTAATGTTAATTAGAATTTTTAATTACAATTTCAATTTGATTACTAATCAATTTCAATTCGATAATAATCAGGTCAAAGCAGATGACAAGTCAATTTTAATACGATAATAACTGAATCAATTTTAATTTTGAATAAATAATTAAGAATCATACCTTTAATTTTTTTTCGTGATTTTTTTCATAAATCTAATTATTTTTATGGGCATTTTCTATCAAATCGAGATCATAAAATTATTTTTTAAGTTATTTTTTCATACATCTGTAATTTTTAATCTTGAAAAAAGATAAAAAAAAAGTTATTTGAATTTAAATGCAAAACAAACAGAAAATTAAAAAAATGGTATATTTGGATTGTGAGAAAGTGAAGGAAAAAATGAAAAATAAAAAATCAGAACTCAATATGAATAATATTTGAACAAAAGTATATTTATTTATTTAGATTTAATTTATATTAAAATAATTTAAAATTTTAATTAAAAAATAAAATTGTGTACATTTTGTGAAAAGTGAATAAAATATATTTAGTTTAGACAAAAATTAATACAATATGTTTAATTTAGACAAAATAAATACAGTATATTTAGTTAAATCTGTATTTATTTTTAACCAAACAGAATACAGACCCAAACTGAATAGGGTGTATTCACTTTTTGCCAAAGCCCAAAAGTGAATACAATATTGACTTTCCGTCCCTTTCCCTTCCCAGTGGAAAACTAAAAAAAAAATGAATGAAAATTCCTGAAAAAAAACCCTAAACCCCTAGTTTTTCTTTCCTTGTCTGCATCCATTTGATGCAACGCAACTTTTTCTCTTCTCTTCTCTTCTTTATTCAGTTCACGTTTCCCACACCCAGATGTGGTCTTGCTCTTCCTCACTTCACTGGTTTTTTTATTCATAGATTTTCCCCAGACCCGTTTAGTCGGAGATTATGTTTTCTTCGCTGTCATTTGGTGGTCTCGTCTCCTAAAAACACTACCAATACG
The DNA here is from genome assembly GCA_037975025.1 of Excoecaria agallocha. NCBI lineage: Eukaryota > Viridiplantae > Streptophyta > Magnoliopsida > Malpighiales > Euphorbiaceae > Excoecaria > Excoecaria agallocha. The sequence continues at coordinate 39,889,184 of CM075815.1, read as the reverse complement.
CAACGAAATTGGACCAGCCATTTATATATATATATTTCCAATTCTGGACAGCAAACCAAGGAGAAGCTTCTCGTCATTCTTCACCTGTTGTCTTTGTGCTACAAAATCCAACTTTCTTAGGACACCATTTTCTTAAGAAAATCAGTCCATTCAACTCTGATAGTTAGAGAGAAGATGCTGGAAAGAAAAGCTATGGTGAAAGAAACAGACATACCATTGAAGCTGCAGATTCAAGCCATGTCATCTGCTTCTGAAGCCCGTGATATTTATGATGTTTTTGATCCTATCTCTATCGCTTCCCATATCAAGAAGCCACCTTTTTCACTTTTTTTTTTTTTGAAATTTACATGTGTAGTGATTTTATTAGTACAATTGATTTCATTTGCAGGATTTTGATAACAAATATGGTGGTGGATGGCAATGCATTGTGGGTTTTAATTTTTCTTCTTTCTTTACTCACTTACTTGGGAGTTTCATCTATTTTTCTCTTGGATCCCTCCATTTCTCATCTTCAAAGGAGCTTCTTCTTGATAAGTTTAACGCTATTATTTTCAATTGATTACCAACTTGGAATTTGCAATTATTGCCATTTTGCAACTGTACACAAATGGCAGGTTCAATGGAAATGATCTAAATTTCAATCAATTTTTTTTTTTTTGGTTAGTTTTTGACTGGAAGGGAAACGGATGGAAACTCAATATTGTATTCACTTTTGGCAACAAGTGAATACACTCTACTTAGTTTGGGGTCTGTAGTCAATTTGATTCAAAGTAACTATAGTCCAAATGGAAGACACTGTATTTACTTTATCCAAATTAAATATACTTTATAAATTTTTGTTCAAAACTGAATATATTATATTCACATTCGGTCAAACTAAATATTATTTTAATATTCATTAAAATAAAAAATTATATATCGAAATTTTATATGTAATTATTTTAATTGAAGTTTATATTTTGACGGATCATTTAAATACATTAATTGATCCGAAGAGTCAATTAAAAAAATTCATTTTGGTATAAATTAGCATTTAGAAGGAAAAGAGCTAACAAAATTAAAGACTGCAATGAGAATCTACATTGAAAATTTTGGTGGAACTAGCTACTGTATATAAATATTTAAATCAACAATAACAAGAATATTAGTAATTGTCACTTGCAATTATCAACAAAAAACCTCTTCATTTACTTGATTATATTTTTATGCTACGCGAAACAGCTCTTAAAAATACAATAAATAAAACAAATTAAATATCAATTTTGTTGCTATACTTTTTAGCCTTTCACGAGCCCCCTTCCGTTCTTGAATGACTAAAATAGGGTGAAAACGAAATAATGGAGTAAATTTAAATGAAAAGAATGTCAGTTTCCCATACATGCAAAAAGGATACTAGCAGGGTAGGTAACTAAAAGTGAATTCAATGTATTGGAGCAAGGGTATACATTGTTTGATACTAAATGGAGTAAGGGTATACTATTTATTTACAAACCAATTAAAAGAAAAATAAATAAATTGTTGTTCTAATATTTGCGATTATATTTTGCTAATAATAAAATTAAGATTCCAATTTAGGATATACGCATGCTAATTTAAATTATATTTTCTAACTTTTTTTTGCTATGATTACAATATCTCAAACTATTTTGTTTGATCTACTAATCTAAAATGTTAATATTTGTTATCGATTAATCCCGTTTTTATCATCAATTCTTTATTTTCTTCCAAATCATTACCAATTATGAATTTTTATTTCAATTATATACTAAATATGTACTGAATTTACAAATAAAGCATAACGAAGAAAAGTCCAATATATACGAATGCTGAGGAAAACAGAGAAAGAATTTATACCCTTACTCCATTAATTAGTTGAAAAGTCCAACATATAAGAATGCTGAGAAAAAAAAATGTATATAAATAAAGTTTATATTTTCATGCGGATGTGAAATGGTTTCGATAGGCTTTTGAGAAATAATAATATTAACTTTTACTAACTAATTTGTAGATCAATTTAACAAGTAATAATAATATTAACTTTTAATTATTTTCTCAAATTTTTTTATTCACTGTGAATTTCGGTATAATATGAAAAGTGTAATGGTATAAAAAATAAAAAAAAAGCAAAAAATTATCATAAATTACAAATAAACTAAGATTACCATAAATTAAGAATTATACGACAATTTAACCATAAGTGTATATTAGAACTAAATTAAAGCTTGATGGAATTTGATTAAAACAAAAAATTAAGAATAAATAGCAGTATCCTCCTCTGCTTCTATCTTGTGCGGGCCTACATGTTTTTTGTCTGTCTTTTCATCAATCCTTCATGCTGATTTTTTTTTTAAAAAAAAAAACATATATCATTATTGCAATATTAAATATTAATTATAAGCATGTATTATGACTAATGAAATAGAAGAAAAACAAAAATATTTCTGAAAAATTATCAAATCACCGTAAATTATCAAATTAAGTAACTAAACTCTTGCAATTTAATTTTAAGTAATTGTAAATAACTCACTATATAATATAATATAATATAATATAAATATATAATAAAAAACTTTAACCATGTGTGTATTAAATGAGTTAATATATATAATTTTATTGATTTAGTCTATTTAGTTTTTCAATTTTGAAAATCAAACTAAAACCAACCAACAAAATTTTTATATTAAAATCAAATTAATGTATAAATTATGAAATTACTTTACTGTTAATAGCCACATTATGGAAAAAAAAAAGAAAGAAAATATTTTCTTTTCTTTTGATCCGATTACGATTATGCAGTTGTTTTTGATGGAATAATTAATGTATAAATTATGAAATTATTTACTGTCAATGGCCACATTATGGGGAAAAAGAAAACGAAAGAAGAAAAAGAAAGGAAGAAGGTGCATACTCATGCCATTAACTCCAAAGTATACAGTATATACTTATTAATTAATAAACCTTCTTATTATTTTTATGACAACTAAAAAAAGATTAAAGTCAATAAACTCATAAATAATTGATTTATTATTCTAACAAACCATATAATTTTTTGATGCTAAGTGGAGCAAGGGTGTGCATTATTTGATGCTAAGTGAAGCAAGGGTATACATTGAGTTAATAAAATTTAACAAAGCTTATACAATGCATTGAGTTAATAAAATTTAACAAAGCTTATACAATGCATTGAGTTAATAAAATTTAACAAATCTCATGCACCAAGTCATAAATTTATAAATTAAAAGAAGTAAATAAAATAAATTTAAAATTTATAAAGAATTAAAAGAAAAAAAAATTATTTAAAAAAAGGTGCAGAAGCAAATGCATCGTCAAATTGTAGGCAAAAGCAAATACATTGCCAAATTGTGGGCAAAAGCAAATATACTGTCAAATTTAATACATTGTATTCACTTTTTCTCAAAAAAACCTAATTCACTTTTACTAAACTAAATTTACTGTATTTATTTTTATACAAACTAAATAAAATGTGTTTAATTATCCAAATAAAACTCAAATTCAATCTTATTTTAATTGAATGACACCTCTTCTTTTCAAAAAGAATTTTTTTTATTTTTATAAATTTTAAATTTAATTTATTTACTTCTTTTAATATTGATTATTTCCATCAAATTTGCCATTAATTCAAAAATATTAATCTAAAATCAATTGACTCAAATTTAGTTTCATTTAAATTCAATTAAAAATTAAATTGACTTCAATTATCCAAATTGAAATCTCCAAAAACAATGTTTAAAAGAAAGTCAAGACAGTAAGTTAATGATACAATATCAATTCAATAGAATAATTAAGGCAATAATTCAAGAGATAAAAAAAAATACTTTTTTTTGCAAATATCATGGTTTATATTACATGCCAATAAATCTACGTCTATTTTTCTGCTCATTTGAACCCGTGATAATTTAATTAAATTGTTTTTCTTGCTGCTGAAACTTGATAATTACGATTGATAAAGAAGAGAATTTATTTATCGTCCATTCGTCTCACTTTTCTTTTTGGTTTGTTTTAAAATATAGTCCATTTAACAATTTTATCCTACGATAAATTTATAAATAACCTATAATATCTTTATTTAATTTTTTGATCATCAACTATTTTTCATTCATTTTTTTTAAACTCCACAATTTTTCATTCAATTCATTATTACCATTTTCTGAATAAAATTTAAAATAATGAAATATTTAAATTTTTGTGTATCTAAAAATAATGTTTTCTTTTCTCTACATTTATATTGCATAATTTGTATTTTACATTAAGTAATTAAATTTGATAAAAAAATATTGAGCATATAATTTTGATTTTGATCTCAATTTATACTTAAATAACTATTTAAAAACTTAATAAAATATATAAAATTGGTAATTTTTATGTTGGTTCAAATTGGGTAAATTCATTAGTATGTTTTAATGAATTTAAAAACGTTGAGATATTCCAGCACAGTGGCTAACTCAATTTTAATTTGAATAATTGGTATTTTTAATTAAAAGTCAATTTTTAGTAATTAAATCAATTTAAACTCAATTGATTCAATTTCAATTATGTATATTTAAATCAAATTTCAATTATATAAAATTGAATAGTCATGGATCTAAATTGATTACATTGGCAATTTAAATCGATTAAAATCAAATTTGATTTCAATTTGAATAGTATTTAATTAAAATTGAATTAATTGATTAAATCCAGTTGAAATTAAGTTTACAAAGTGAGGAGTAGAAAATTTTATGCACCATTCTTAAATTTATTAGCCATTACTCATGAGATTACACTGTAATTTGGAAAAGTTCAGGCATTAACTGTTAGTGGTTATACCCTAGAATAAACATTAGACCCTTTATTTAATGTCATATTTTATTTTATAAAATTGGATTTTCTTCATGTTATTATATTGTTGGCATGTTACGTTTGTAAATAACAATCTAATGTTATTTTGACTATCCCTAGTCATATGAATAATGATAAATAAAGACTAGTATAAATTTGATTGATAATCATGGAATGATTATATATGATAATATGAATTAAACTTATAAGTACTTGTTAGATAACAGAGTACCGGATAAATCCGTTATGAGATACTACATGGGTTAATATCATTAGTGATCTCATAATAGTTATGTTATTGATCTTTTGATCTGAGATTATCATAGTATCCTACATGACGAACATTATGTTTTGACATAATCAAACATTATCTTTAATCGGATAATTATAAAGATTATGATTGGACATAATGAGAATCATACAGAAGATAGTGAATAATCAAGAAGGAATTTATCTCTTTCTTATGAGAAAGATATCTATTGGGCCCCTCGATAAGTAAAATTGAGAAATGCATGACCGTGCTCAAATGAATTGATGGAGCGATCAATATCATTTAATATTATTAGTCTACTTAGTGATTGAGAAATTATATATTTGGACTATATAAGTTTGACATAGATCATAACTTATGTTCAAACAAAATATTATGTGACAAATAGATTATAACATGTTCTATTAGGTTAAAATTGAATTATTGATATTCATATTATTTGGGTAGTCATAATATTTTGCTAGAAGCCACTTATAACTTGTGAGCTTGTGATGGGATTGGGACCCACTGTCAATATAATATGAACCTATTGGGTTACACACATAGAATGTGATGAATAAACTAAGGGTTAATTCGAATATTTTGAATTTTATTTTGTGATAAATTAAAATTTGAAATACATAATAATAATAATAATAATAATATATAAGATTAATATTAATATTATTCTTATTTTAAATAAGAAATAAAGTATTTTTTTATTTTAATAAGAAAAGTGGGCCCGAAGTTTTCTTTCTCTTAATTAGGGTTAGGTCAACTATATATATAGAGAGAGATGTATATATAAAACCCTAATTTTAAGCATAAAAAGTGAGTTGTAGCCGCCACTTAAGTGAGAAACAAAAAGAAAATCTTTTTTTTTCTGTAATCTCAAAAAGGAGAGAAAACAAGCCCTAACAACCAAGGAAGGGAGCTAGTGAAGGGATATTACATGGCATATACATGAAGATCATGCAGCGAAAAAAAATAAAATATTGATCACTCATGCCATGCAATATACGACTTAGAATCAAAACATGCAATTTTAGAGTTTTAAAAACTTACAAGCTTGGATGCTCTTGAAAACTTGATTTTGCAATGATAAATGTATAAGATAGACTTATACACTTCAGATCTAGAACACCAATGCCAAAGGAGCAGCCTTTATGCCACACCACTCTATGCTCACACACACACTTGCAAAGATAGCTTAAAATCAAGAGCGTTAGCTCTATGATTGTGTATTCGGCAATGGAAATTATTTGAAGCCACAAGATCTATCTTTTTCTTTCTTTAGGTTGCTATTGCTGCCCAAGAATACAAGAGAACAAGAAAGAGTTCTTTCCCCTTGAGTAATTCGGCCAAGAGAGAAAAAGAGCAAAAAACGACTAACTTTTTATTCTTTTAATTTATTAATATATATCACTTCTTTTAGGTCAAGTGTGAATGCCGAAATTAAGTAGTAATTTCAGCCTCCATTACTTTCTAATTAAGAGATATATCTTAATTTAAATTCTATTAGAATTTATATTCAAATGGCATTAGTCATTTAATCAAAACAAACTTACTTATTTAAGGTGATTAGTTGCCGAATTCAACTAGGATTCCTAGCTTGAATTTTGGCTACATTAATTCCCTCTCAAGTATTATATTTTGATTAAATGCAATTTAGGATTTAATACTCAAATAACTTAATTATACATAGATAATTAATCAATTGAAATTAAACCTAGCACATGCCAGTAAATTTCTCTCGTGACCAACTGTTAACAGATTTGCCTAAAACAGCAAGCTGTTTAAGGCAAAATAACAGTTCAATAGATTTGCCTTAAACAGCTAGCTATTTAAGGCAAAAACCTTGTTTGACAGATTTGCCTTAAACAACTAGTTGTTTAAGGCAAAATCGGAGCTGAATAGATTTGTTGTTTTAGGCAAAAAATATGTTTAACAGATTTGCCTAAAACAACAAGCTGTTTAAGGAAAAAATCTATTTATCCATTGCATACATTAATTTTACTTTACATAAAAGTCCAAATTAATTTCTAATATACTATTTAAATATTTTAAGCTCAATGCTTTGTGTGCGATCCTATAGATCCATTTAATATTGGCAATGAATTAATAAATTAATTCAAAGGCTATATATATTCTCTAGCTTATAACATTCCAAATTAAATGAAAATGCAAATGGCATTTAGTGACCTAATGCAATTTTGTATAGTCCCTTACCCTTAAATATCATAATTAATATAAGGCATGAAATCAGTCATCCTTATATATACTAATTCCTTTCTTGATATTCCAATGACACTGAACTCTCAAATAAATAATGATTACTCATTATTTCATCTCGGTATGGCCATACACTTATTCGTTCACTGATCAAGTGGCTGGTGATATTTTCTCTCTTATTGAGAGGGGTAATTCCTTCACTTCTCTCATGCTCTCTAACATGGATCAGTGCATACTCAAGCATACCCATACTTGTCACCCTGTTAGGAGCATGTTAGGTGTATGTCAAAGTACACAGTAATTTATAAAGATTTTCATAGAGATTTTAGGTCTAAGAACTCCGATGCAAAACTTGCACATGAGAAACACTTATGACTTGTACCATATAGTGTTCTTATGAACGGATCGAATCCAAATACCATATTCTAAACATGTATCTATGATCTCAAATTGACACTCCAATCCTTATGATCCATAAGACAGAACTCAAATTATCAGAGAGAGCATACTAGTCTTAATTCATTTGTTATTCCCATAACAATGACTGACTAGGGATATTTAGAATGAAGTCTCATTTATTTCAAGATCTTACAACCATGTGCTTCACACATGATAACTTAAACTGAAACAACATTCTTGGATAGTTCTATCAATTGATATGCACAGGAATACAATAGATAAAATAAATGTCATATTTATTAACTTAAGTATTTTATAATAATGCATTGGGGCTAGGGCTTACACTAATAATCTCCCACTAGCACTAGTCCCAATTGGGCATGGTCCTAAGACCGAACGCTCTCAAATGAGCTTCGTGCAGATTTGGACGCAACTGTTTCATCAAAGGATCTGCTACATTGTTTGCACTTGCTATCTTGCTAATCTTGACGTCCCCACGATCAATGATCTCTCTGATCAGGTGGTACCTACTGAGTATGTGTTTGGATTTCTGGTGTGACCGAGGCTCCTTGTCTTGTGCGATGGCCTCGTTATTGTCACATAAAATTTCTAATGGATCTAGGATGTTTGGGACCACTCCTAATCTAGAAATAAAATTTCTAATCCAAACAGCCTCCTTTGCAGCCTCACTTGCTGCAATATACTCGGATTCTGTAGTTGAGTCGGCAACGGTCTTTTGCTTTGAGCTTCTCCAGCTGACAACACCACCATTCAAAACAAAAATAAATCCAGATTGCAATTTTGAGTCTTGAGTGCTGGTTTGAAAAGCAGCATCGGCATAACCTTGTATGACGAGCTCTTCTTAACCACCATACACCAAGAAGTGATCCTTAGTCCTTCATAGGTACTTAAGAATCCTTTTTGCAGCAGACCAGTGCTTCTCACCAGGGTCTTGCTGAAACCTACTGGTTATACTCAGTGCATGAGCAAAATCCAACCTAGTACATAACATAGCGTACATGATAGATCCAATAGCAGATGTATATGGGATTCTACTCATGTTGTCCCTCTCCTCTTTAATTTTAGGACACTGTTCTTTAGTCAAAGGAACTCCCAAAGCCAAAGGTATGTACCCTTTCTTTGAGTCTTCCATACTAAAATGCTTTAGTACTTTATCTATGTACTTTTATTAACTTAGTCCCAAAAGCCGATTCGATCTATCTCTATAGATCTGAATACCAAGTATTGTCTCGGCTTCACCTAAGTCTTTCATTGAGAAACACTTCCCCAACCGTTGCTTAATCTTTTGCAATGTTAGGATGTCATTCCCAATGAGAAGGATGTCGTTCACATATAGGACTAGGAATATTATTATGCTCCCACTAACCTTCTTATACACATAAGGCTCATCTTCATTCTTGATGAAGTCAAATTCTTTGACAGCTTCATCAAAATGGAGATTCCAACTCTGGGATGCTTGCTTTAATCTATAAATAAATTTTTGAAGCTTGCAAACCTTCTTAGGATGCTTGGGATTGACAAAACCCTCAGGCTGTGTCATATACACATCCTCAAGTAGATTTCCATTGAGGAAAGTAATTTTGACATCCATTTGCCATATCTCATAGTCATAATATGCAGATATGGCAAGCAAGATCCTAATGGACTTCAGCATGACTACAGGCAAAAAGGTCTCATCATAGTCTACACCATGAGTTTGTCGAAAACCTTTTGCTACTAGTCTACCTTTGTAGGTCTTATCAGCTTTGAGTTTAAATAACCACTTGTATTCAATTACCTTAGCACCTTCTAGTGGATCAACCAAGGTCCAAACCTAGTTATCGTACATTGATTGCATCTCGAAATTCATGGCTCCATGCTAATTTTTTGAGTCATGGCTCTCAATAGCTTCTTGGTAGGTAGTTGGATCCTCACGATCCACTAACTCAATAGTGTCACTGTTGGTGATTAGAAAACTGTATATCTCAATCTCCCGATGTACCCTACCAGACCTTCTAGGTTCTTGTGCAATGGGTTTTTATTTCACAACTGGTTGTGAACTTGATTCCATTTCCAACTCATCCCCTACAGGAGTTTGTGGTACTTTAATTTCTCTAAATTCTACTTTACTGCCACTCTCTTTCTTGAGAAGAAATTCCTTTTTCAAGAAAACAGCCTTGCAAGCAACAAATACTTTGTTCTCGGCTTGTGAGTAAAAGTAGTATCCCTTTGTTTCTTTGGGATAACCTACAAACAAGCAAACAGTGGATTTGGACTCTAGTTTTTCATATGTTAATTTCTTAACATGTGCCTCACAGCCCTAAATCCTGAGAAACGATATATTGGGCTATTTTCCAGTCCATACCTCGTATGGTGTCTTCTCAACTGCTTTAGTTGGAGTATGATTTAGTAGAAATGTAGCAGTTTCTAATGCATAACCCCAAAAAGAGACAGGAAGATTAGCTTGACTCATCATCAATTGAACCATGTCCAATATAGTTCGATTTCTCCTTTTGGACACACTATTCCATTGTGGCGTTCCAGGAGGAGTGAGTTGTGAAATAATTCCACACTCCTTTAGATGGTTGTCAAAATCTTGGCTTAAGTATTCGCCACCTCGATCTGATCGAATGGCTTTTATACTTTTGCCGAGTTGGTTTTCTACTTCTTTCTTAAACTCTTTGAATTTTTCAAAAGTTTCAGACTTATGCTTCATTAGATAGACATAGCCATATCTATTGAAGTAATTTATGAATGTTATGAAGTAGCTAAAACCACCTCTAGCTTGTGTACTTTGTGGTCCACATACATCGATGTGTATTAATCCCAATAAGTCACTAGTCCTCTCACCTTTCTTATTAAAAGGACTCTTTGTCATCTTTCCATGCAAACATGGCTCGCATGTGTCATAAGATTCCAAATTGAATGATCCAAGCACTCCAAATTTGTGGAGTTTTGAAATGCATTTTTTCCTTTGCATGTCCTAAACGAAAATGCCAGAAGTAAGTAGGGTTCAATTCGTTTGATTTAACCCTCTTTGTATTAATGTTGTATATGGACTCTTTGTTATGTAGATCAAGGATATAAAGGCCATTTTGTAACATGGCATTGCCATATGAAATGCCTTGGCAACGAATATGAATATTGCCATTATTAATAACAAAATCGAATCCATCCATATCCAAACAAGAAACTGAAATAATATTTCTGCTTATAGCAGGCACATAATAACAAATTTTCAAATCTAAACAAAGTCTGAAAGGTAAAGTGAGTTGATCATCGCCTATCTCCATGACAGCAACTTGTGCTCCATTCCCTACATAGAGGTCCACTTCATTCTTTCTAAGTAACCTTCCATTTCTTAGCCCCTGCACACTTGAACAAATGTGAGAACCACAATCGGTATCAAATACCCAAGTGGTAGAAATAGAAAGGTTAATTTCAACAACAAAAATACCATAACTGGATGCCTTGGCTCCATTTTTCTTTTCTTCTTTCTTGAAGAGAGCGTAATTCTTCCTCCAATGCCCCAACTTGTTGTAATGGAAGCATGTGTTCTTACTCTTCTTGAGCTTTGGTGCCTTGGGCTTGGATCGGGTCTGAGGTGCACTCCCACTAGACTTAGACCATGCCAAGTCATTCTTAGGTTTTGCCTTTCCCTTAGCAGGTCCCTTCTTAATGCCCCCTTGAACCATGAGTACGGGATTAGTCTTTTGAATTTCTCTTAAGCATTCCATGAAGCTCGGCGACTGTCTTGTTCATTGCATGCATGTTATAATTCATAACAAATGGATCATATGATGGAATATGACATGGTATGAATGTGATGATAGAACAACGAAAAAACAAAAATTTTTATCATACATGCCATACAATTCCATGACAAGAATCGAAACATGCAATTTTATAGTTTTAAACTTACAACTTTAGATGTCTTTAAAACTTGATTTTGATGATGACCAGCAACCAAGAAGGATATGTCCACCTTAAATCTTCACCACCAATGCCAAGGAACAGCCTTTACGCCACTCCCTCTATTCTCACACACACACTTGCAAAGATGGCTTAAAATCAAGAGTGCTAGCTCTATGATTGTGTATTCGGCAATGGGAATGATTTGAAGCCACAAGATCTGATCTTGTTCTTCCTTTAGGTTACTGTTTCAGCCCAAGAACACAAGAGAACAAGAAAGATTTCTTTCCCCTTGAGTATTTCGGCCAAGAGAGAAAACTAGCAAAACGGCATACCTTTTTATTCATTTTATTCATTAATATATATCACTTAATTTAGGTCAAGTGTGAGTGCTGAAAATTAAGTGTTAATTTCAGCCTCCATCACTTCCTAATTAAGAGATATATCTTAATTTAAATTCTATTAGAATTTAAATTCAAATGGCATTAGTCATTTAATCAAAACAAACTTACTTATTTAAGGTGATAGTTGCCGAATTCTACTAGTATTTTAGTTTGAATTTTGGCTACTTTAATTCCCTCTCAAGTATTATATTTTGATTAAATACAAATTAGGATTTAATACTCAATTAACTTAATTATACATAGATAATTAATCAATTAAAATTAAACCTAGCACATGCCAACAAATTTCTCTCGTGACCAACTGTTAACAGATTTGCCTAAAACAGCAAGCTGTTTTAGGCAAAAAGACAGTTCAACATAGCTGTTTTAGGCAAAAAAACTTGTTTCACAGATTTGCCTAAAATCGTGGCTTGACAGATTTGCCTAAAACAGCTGACAGTTTTGCCTAAAACAGCTAGCTGTTTTAGGCAAAAAAACTGTTTTTACAGATTTGCCTAAAACAGCTAGCTGTTTTAGGCAAAAATCTGTTTACCCATTTTATGCATTAATTTGACTTTAAATAAAAGTCCAAATTAATTCCCAATACACAATTTAAATATTTTAAGCCCAATGCTTTGTGTGCGATCCTATAGGTCCATTTAATGTTGGCAATGAATTAATAAATTAATTCAAAGGCTATATATATTCTCTAGCAAGATATTATAGCATTCCAAATTAAATGAAAATGCATATGGCATTTAGTGACCTAATGCAATTTTGCATAGTCCCTTACCCATAAATATCAGAATTAATATAAGGCATGGAACTAGTCATCCTTATATATATTAATTCCTTTCTTGATATTCCAGTGACACTGAACTCTCAGATAAATAATAATTACTCATTATTTCATCTCGGTATGGCCATACACTTCTCAGTTCACTGATCAAGTGGCCGATGATATTTTCTCTCTTAATGAGAGGGGTAATCCCTTCACTTCTCTCATGCTCTCTAACATGAATCAATGCATACCCAATCATACCCGTACTTGTCACTCTGTTACAAGTACGTTAGGTGTATGTCAAAGTACACAGTAATTCATAAAGAGTTTCATAGAGATTTCAGGTCTAAGAACTCCGATACAAAACTTGCATATGATAAACACTTATGACTTGTACCATGTAGTGTTCTCATGAGCGGATCGTATCCAGATACCATGTTCTTTAATATATATCTATGATCTCTGATTAACATTCTTGTCCTAATGATCCGTAAGACAGAACTCATAATATCAGAGAGAGCATACTAGTCTTAATTCATTGTTATTCCCATAACAATGACTGACTAGGGATGTTTAGAATAAAGTCTCATTTGTTTCAAGGTCTTACAACCATATGCCTCACACATGATAACTTAAACCGAAACGACATTCTTGGATAGTTTTATCAATTGATATGCACAGGAATACAAAAGATAAAACAAATGCCTCATTTTATTAACTAAGTGTTTTATTACAATGTATTGGGGCTAGGGCTTACACTAACATCATAATCATTAGTCAATGAACCCAAGATCAAGTCAATGGCCAATTCTTTTGGCACTTATGCCTCAAGCTTCTCAAGAGTATCAAGATACCCTTTCATCTTGAGTACATGGGTACTAACAGAAGTATCCGCAGCCATCTTACAAGAAATTAAGGCCTTTGTTGTCATGAACCTTTCGTGACGAGCTTGCACTTGAAACATCTCCTTGAGGTGCACCATGATTGAATAAGCCTCTTGGTCCATGAATTACTTTTGCAAATCAGGCACCATAGTGGCTAGCATCAGACATGTCACATCATTGGAATCACTCTTCTTAGTCTCAAAAGTTTCCTTTTGAACTGCAGAGGTGTTCCTAGCAGGTTCCTCGGACAAGGGTGCATCCAAAACATACGACTTCTTTTCTTGATTGAGAAATATTCTTAAGTTTCGAGACTAGTCTATGAAATTGGTGCCATTCAATTTATCCTTTTCTAGGACCGATCGCAATGAAAAGTTATTGTTTGAAGATGTCATTTTTTCAATCTACAATAATAAAACTTAGCAAGATTAAATAAGGTCTTATTATAATCCCACAAACCGAATTAATATCCCTTTAAATAATTCGCATTAGTGATTTGATGTGGGCAAAGATCCACTTTTCACAACAACTTATTAGTCAAGCTGAGCTTGTACACCTAACAAGTTAAGTTACTTAGGTGGGAAAACTTCAATCATGTCTCGTACATGACTCTTGGATCAAATGGGCTAACATCTTAAGATGTTATAGTACAAACCCATTTATTAGTTGCCTACGTTTGGGCATCCCTTTCCATATTAAGTCCAACCTACATTCACAACCCATGCCTCACAAAGATAATCGGGCGCATCTAGGACTCTTAGTCTACGTGACCGATGATCGATGCCTTGACATGTTTTGAATTAGGAAGGCAACTTTGTGACTTACTAATTTAGGGATTCATTTTATTACGGCTTACATGACATACGCTTTGTCATCCATTCATTGCATGCATATATATATATAATTGCATAAAGTAAAGCATGAAAAACATGGGCTTAAAAACCTACAACTAAGATTCTATACTATTGCATATGAATCTTCGAGTTGGGCTTCTCCATTTTGGTGGGCTTCGTCTTGATTTACAAACTCTTCAAATAAATTCTATACTAAGAAATAAATGAAACTTTTATAATAATCTATAATGGCATGCGGGCCATATTTAATTACAAAAACTTAGGGCCTATGAATGCACCATGCATATCCATTCATCACACAAAACAAGCAAATAAATATACATAACATTCATGGATAAAACAAAGTCCAATTTTAATTAATTTAGCTAAGCCCATTAATGAAAATTGTGTACTTGCAATTTTAAGAGAAGACCTCGTGATGGGTCTGGGCCAAAGCCCAATGGACTAAATCCCCTTATTAAATAAGTTCTCTTAAAATCCCAAAATAAAAACTAGTTAGATTTGTACTATAAATCAACTCTAGTATAATTTCCAATTTTACCATTTTTAATATTATGTCATACAGCCCATAAATATTAAAAATACATATAATATGAACCAACATGAATTAAACATAAAAATTCATGAAGAACATATGTCATGCATGGCATATATACTAAAACAAACAAACAACAATGAAACTAGTTGTTTAATGCTCATATAATGCCACAAACAATGCACAAACACTTAAAATGATTTTATGAGCTATTTAATAATTTAAATAAGGTCATAAACATTGAGTTAAGGTTCTATTCAGATCTGATCTAAATGCATTTTTTCCATTTTAATCAAAATATAACAAACAATGTTGATTAAACATGCAACAAACACAAACTAGTCATAGTTTTAAATGATTTTAAAATTAATCAATTAAATTGTCATAGACCAGAATTAAAACCATTTGTAAAACATGTCCAGACTTGTTATTAATCTCTAAAAATCAATTACAAACATGCCAAACACGTTTATACATTTAATTTTGAAAACTAGTTGTTAAACAAATATATATCATGCAAATTAGCACCTAGTTTCAAGATTAACATGTACAATCAGGTATGTATAGTTAAAATCGACCATGAATAGCTATAAGAACATCTTAGGATAGTATATTAACATGTCATAATAATTATAATACCTAACTAATCGTTTAAAATCGTTTTTACACTAAAACAATGCAAAAAACACAAAATAGAAAATTTCAGCATTGTGATTTTATGCAATAACGATTTTGAATCACTATTTAATGCATCCAAAGCAATAAAATAAGCATGGTTAGGCTCTGATACCACTAAAGAGATATTACATGGCATATACATGAAGATCACGCAGCGAAAAAAATAAAATATTGATCACTCATGCCACACAATATACGACTTAGAATTGAAACATGCAATTTTAGAGTTTTAAAAAATTACAAGCTTGGATGCTCTTGAAAACTTGATTTTGCAATGGCAAATGTATAAGATAGACTTATACACTTCAGATATAGAACACCAATGCCAAAGGAGCAGCCTTTACACCATACCACGATATGCTACACACACACTTGCAAAGATAGCTTAAAATCAAGAGTGCTAGCTCTATGATTGTGTATTCGGCAATGGAAATTATTTGAAGCCACAAGATATGATCTTGTTCTTCCTTTAGGTTGCTATTTCTGCCCAAGAACAGAAGAGAACAAGAAAGAGTTCTTTCCCCTTGAGTAATTCGGCCAAGAGAGAAAAAGAGCAAAAAAATGACTAACGTTTTATTCTTTTAATTTATTAATATATATCACTTCTTTTAGGTCAAGTGTGAATGCCAAAATTAAGTAGTAATTTCAGCCTCCATTACTTCTTAATTAAGAGATATATTTTAATTTAAATTCTATTAGAATTTAAATTCAAATGGCATTAGTCATTTAATCAAAACAAACTTACTTATTTTAGGTGATTAGTTGTCAAATTCAACTAGGATTCCTAGCTTGAATTTTGGCTACATTAATTCCCTCTCAAGTATTATATTTTGATTAAATACAATTTAGGATTTAATACTCAATTAACTTAATTATACATAGATAATTAATCAATTGAAATTAAACCTAGCACATGCCAATAAATTTCTCTCGTGACCAACTGTTAACAGATTTGCCTAAAACAGCAAGCTGTTTAAGGCAAAATAACAGTTCAACATATTTGCTTTAAACAGCTAGTTGTTTAAGGAAAAAACCTTGTTTGACAGATTTGCCTTAAACAACTAGTTGTTTAAGGAAAAATCGGAGCTCAATAGATTTGCCTAAAACAGCCAGGCAAAAAATTTGTTTAACATATTTGCCTAAAACATCAAACTGTTTAAGGAAAAAATCTGTTTACCCATTACATACATTAATTTAACTTTAAATAAAAGCCCAAATTAATTTTCAATATACTATTTAAATATTTTAAGCTCAATACTTTGTGTGCGATCCTATAGGTCCATTTAATATTGGCAATGAATTAATAAATTAATTCAAAAGCTATATATATTCTCTAGCAAGATATTATAGCATTCCAAATTAAATGAAAATGCAAATGGAATTTAGTGACCTAATACAATTTTGCATAGTCCCTTATCCTTAAATATCATAATTAATATAAGGCATGAAATCGGTCATCCTTATATATACTAATTCCTTTCTTGATATTTCAGTGATACTGAACTCTCAAATAAATAATGATTACTCATTATTTCATCTCGATATGGCCATATACTTCTCAGTTCACTGATCAAGTGGTCAGTGATATTTTATCTCTTATCGAGAGGGGTAATTCCTTCACTTCTCTCATGTTGTCTAACATGGATCAGTGCATACCCAATCATACCCATACTTGTCACCCTGTTATGAGCACGTTAGGTGTATGTCAAAGTACACAGTAATTCATAAAGAGTTTCATAGAGATTTTAGGTCTAAAAATTTCGATGCAAAACTTGCACATGAGAAACACTTATGACTTGTACCATGTAGTGTTCTCATGAACGGATCGAATCCAGATACCATATTCTCACTACAAGAAAAATGCAAAATAGCGAGGACAAAATTCCTCGCTAAATGATGATTTTTCGTCGCTAAATTAGTTTAGCGACGATTTAGCGAGGACAAAAATTCTGTAACAAAAGTCGTCCTAGCTGATTTTAGCGAGGATTTTCGTCCTCGCTAAGTTTTGCGAGGATTTAATCCTTGCTAATTTTAGCGAGGATTAAAGTCCTCGCTAAGTTTTGCGAGGATTTAGTCCTCGCTAAAGTTAGCGAGGATTAAATCCTCGCTAAGTTTTGCGAGGATTTTGTCCTCGCTAAGTTTTGCGAGGACTTAGCAAGGATTAAAGTCCTCGCTAAATTTTAGCTAGGATGAGTTTCTTGCTAAAATTTAACATGCATTTTGTAACAAAAATTGTTCTTGCTAAATTTAGCATGAGATTTATCCTTGCTAAATGTTCATATGAATTTTTTTTTCTTAATTTAATATGAAAATTTTATTATTTAAATAATAAACTGAAAAATAATAAATTTATATTCACTCAATATTTAATATAAAAACATATATATATATATTAATGAATAAATTGTTATTTACAAGTGTATATCATTGCTGATAATATATCCAAAATAATACATCCATATATAACAGTAACAATTAAAAATCATAAATAGCTCATAAAATGCCCATTGCTTTTAGTTCCTATAGTTGTGTAGTGATTGATTGCAGATAACGAAGAACTCCATCCAATGTCATTATTAGAACTTGATCATCATATATTTTTGTCTATGAAATCATAGGAAACGTATAGCCAGTTAGAATACTTAAAAGCATCAGTAGAAAAAGCCATAAGACAGTACTCACGTGAAATAGATATCGTCCAAACCATCCTGCAAATGTGCTTGGATTAAGAAGCCTGTCAAAAGTAACAATTAATTAGCTAGCATAAACCAAAAGAAAATATAATAGTTCTTATACAGACAACAGTCATGCAATTAACACCCAGTATTAATTCGATATGTTTGCTCACTTATAATCTGAGCGACTAATATATATATATATATATATATATATATATATATATATATATATATATATATATATATATATATATATATATATATATATATATATATATATATATCTAATGGTTAGTATTTATGAATTGTCATCTCCTCATAATTCCATTATTTCAATATTATTGGCACGGTATTATTATCCTATAAAGACCTACATTTCAACCACAACTAATTTAATTTATTTAAAAAATACCATAGCAATAATATGAGAACTAGCTGCTGCAAGCTCCATTGAAAGGAACTGAACATTGGACAACTCATGAAAAAAAAAGTTGAGATGAAAGATTGAACATAAAAGTTGCACCCAAAAAAAAAACACTCAATTACCTCTTGAAATGATGTATCCTCCAAGAGCCATGACAACCAACAAAGCAAAAGATCAAAGGTGTTTGCAACTATCATATTACGGCCCAATGATCAGATATAACAAGCAGCTTATAAAAGTTATACAATATATTGTTCTGCACAATTGATAAGAAGAACACTAGAACATATGCAACCCCAACTTGCAATATTATGTATGCAAGTCATGGAGGCCAAAGTTTTAATACTGTTCAAAGAAGGAAAATTTCCACACTGTTTAACCACAACGAATAACTAAATAAACAAGTAAACAATAGAGCTAGGCGGAGCAGACTTTTATCCCATAGAATTGGCAGGGGCTAATGAACGGAATTAACATAACTGGCTAGATTGATGGTTTTAACCAGCTCATAACGACAATTACCTGATATATAAGCATTTTGAAAATAACAACACATGATATTTGTTTAATACTTATGCTTCGGATACACCAGATTGCTGGAAGACAACTAAGTAATCAAGGA
Source organism: Excoecaria agallocha (assembly GCA_037975025.1). Classification (NCBI taxonomy): domain Eukaryota; kingdom Viridiplantae; phylum Streptophyta; class Magnoliopsida; order Malpighiales; family Euphorbiaceae; genus Excoecaria; species Excoecaria agallocha. The sequence goes on along the minus strand of CM075815.1, from coordinate 39,869,716 downwards.
GATGATCAATAACCCATAAAAGGAAGTTAAGTCAGTAAAAGTGAGGGAGAAAATGTATCTCCAATCCTCAGTAGGAAGATCAAACCTGACAGAGAAGAATGTGACACTCTTCTAACCTTTGGCAACAAACTTCAAGGCCTATAAGCTACAGCATGAGAAACTGTTGATACAACCAACAGTAAGTAGTATCATGCTCTAATCCCCATTGCATAAGATATTTGTTTAAGACAAGGCATTACCCTGTAAAATGGATACCTGGGAAAGCTGAATGGAAAGAAAAATTCAGGACTCATTCAAACAAGTCAAGAAGTGAGAAATATGTTTTTAAATGGTAACAAATACAAAATTGTACCCGAATTTAAATAAAATAGGTCCTTTTGTATAATTACGATACAAATGTATTAATGTATTAATGAATTCTTATATTGGATTACTTAGTTGGACTAGTATTAATAAACTGAATTTTTCTAGAAGTGAATTTTTCTCTCTATACTATCCTAGCACGTAATCATATATTAAATTAGAGATATATTAATGTATTATTTAAATAAAATGTAATTAATGAGATAAAAGTTAATCATAATCTTAGAGAGTGGATGCCAATTGAGATTATAGTAGATAAATTAACATATCGTATATAAATCAAATAGGGTTGCTAGTTTTGAGAAGGTAACAAAATACAACACATTTATATATAAAAATTAACAGCAGCATTGCAAACAACAAGGCTCTATCATATTTATTTTTTGTTTTTTGATAGCAACATAGTTGAGTAAGCATTCTCACAAATAGCAAGGTTCTATCATATTTATTTTTTGTCAATTTTCCTAGTGAAATGTAATACAACAAAATTAAGCCTCAGAAAATAAGAAATCAGCCTATTGGTGACTTCTGTTTAAAATTAAGGCATGAGCATGGAGGATAGAACTCTAGCCATAAATGGTTGATTTCTGTTTAAAGTAGAAAATATACCAGTTGGCTGTACTGCTTTTTTTTTTGAAGAGAATTAAAATCCCTCCTTTTTTTTTGAAGAAAATTAAAATCCCACTTTTTTTTTTGATAGAAAACATCCGCCTCAAAATCTAGTGGATGAACTTGTTACTTACTGCATTATCTTTATGCCTCAAAATCCAATCAATTCTTAATAAATATATATTTGTAATATCTTCTCAACTGTTCTCTAGATATTTGTTTAGTTGCCATTGTACAATATGTAAGTTGTTCAGTGCTTAATTACCGTGGCATGTCGTCAATATATTTTGTATTTGGGATCTATATGGCGCAACTTGGGATATATAAAATCTATATGGACATGATATGCAACGGATTTAAATAAAATAGGTCCTTTTTATGTTTGGGATCTAATATCCCAAGAAAAATTCAGGACTCATTAAAAATATGTTGAAATATAATTTAAAAAGATTAACACTTATTCATAGAAATAAATGACCAACAAAGCAAAGACTTAGCTTCCCTATGCACATGAATTTTAGCTACGGTGCAGGAGAAAGGCATGTAGATGGTAATTGCCTTTGCATTGTACTTAAAAAAAAACCATCACAACTGTAAGTATCATCATTCTCTGTTATAAACAATGATTTTGATAATTTATTTTTCTTCGAATTATCTTCTATTTCATAGACTGGACATGTCTTTCGAGATGGTAAAACTTCACTTCTGAATCACCAATATATGCCATGACAAACACCAACTCAAATAAAAATAATGAAATATCAAAGAAAGAAGCTATCATATGCAAATACTGCAACTAGGTTTATAAAAACCCACGGAGTATTAAAAGGAAAAAACCCAAAAAAACGAATAAACTGCATAAGAAGTAATGAAAACCTGAGGGGCTAACGGGTGGCTCTGTAACCAACTTAAACTTCTGGTAGTTGCCAAGTATTTCTAAGATTTCATTAGGCCAAAGCCAACGGTGCTTAGCTTCCTCCAGTATCTGATCTAAATCTACAAGTTAAAGAAAATTCATAGATAACCAACGATGTTTACATCCAAAAGTCTGGAACAACCATAAAAGAATCCACAGCATGATATGCAATAAATACAAAGTAAGAAGCAGATTATCTATACAATGAAGCAGAAGTTAGAATCATCAATTACTGATCCTTAAACAGCACTTGCTTTAGTAAGAAACAAGGCTCGGTAAATCCTTATTGTTTTTGAAAATGAACTGTTTTGAATTTATGAAAGATTTTTTGCATGCTAGCACACCTGGAAAGCGCGCATTATGACAAACATATATAAGAGAAAGGAGAAGAAGATATTCAGATATTTAAATGAAGAAACAAAAAGAAAATACAAAACATATAAAAGAAAGACGAAACGGGGGGCAAGATTAAAAAAAATGCAAGAGACTAACCAAGTGGTTGATTAGGAAGGCATCTTCTAGGCTCGGCCATTGACATGGACCCATAATATCATCACTGATTACAAGGAGAAGAACCTGCAAATATAGAAAATGCAATAAAAAAGCATTCGAGAAATGAGAAAAAGAGAAACGCAAGAAACAGAGCCACCACAGCAGATAGGAAGCAAAATTGGAAGGAAAAAAGAAAAACAAAAGAAATGGAGAATCAAAAACCCTAACCGAATTGAATTAAAGAGGGAAAGAGAGGGAGAGGGAAGAGGGAAAGAGAGAGAGAAACGAAACTTGAAAACGAGAAACGAGAGATGAGCGTGTGAAATCCATCAAAGTCAAAAAGCTAGCCCTATCCATGGCAAGCTTTTTATTTATTTTTTATTCTTTTAAATTTGCTTTCTGCATTCTTTTCAAAGGAAAAGTTCATCTAGTAATGCCAATTAAATCATTTTTAATAACTGTAACATGAATTTCAATTTCCTATTGAACCAGGTATGAAACTGCAACTGCATATTATTACCATTTAAAATCCTCACAGCTACCCCAAAATCCGCAAGCTTCATTTTCCCAGATGTTATGAGGAGGATATTCTCAGGCTTTATGTCACGATGAACAACACAGGCTTAGACCAAGAAAATAATGCTCCTGATAACGCATAAGAAACACAACCCGCAGGGATACCTGAAAGTAAAAACAGCAAATCTTACTATAATTAATTTCGGGACAATTCATCATTTCTAATTTTCCAAAGGCCACTAAACTACAGCATTACCGGAAACTTCATAGGCAGCGGCGGCAACCCCAATTTCAACAGAAGCAGCAGCAAGCATCTCCTTGACTGACATTGAATGACCAGATACGGATCTATCCCTGCATCGACCACACATAAATTGTTAAATTCTGAAATCATTTACAGCATTTTCTTAATAACCAACGGAAAAAAGAAGATAAAGCCATCACGAACTAGAGCTTCAACGAGGGACACAAGGCCAAGAGAATCGATTCCTTCGCCATTAGTAACACAAGGCAAGAAGTTGTTCTTCAATGAAGTAGTCATATTGAGAATTGAGATTCGAACAAACGAGAAAGTAGAGAAGAGATTAGGGTTTTGTTAGTAGGCCAGAAAGAGAAGAGAGTGAAAAAGAAGGGCGGCATAAAGGGTCAGGTTGTAGAGAACTAGTGAAAAAATCCCGCTAACTTTACTTTTATCCCGCTTAAAATTTTAAGGAAATCAGCGAGGGAATACCTCTCGCAAATTTTGCGAGAACTTATTCCTAGCTATTTTTGCTAGGATCCGTTTCCTCACAATTTAATTTTTTATTTTATAATTAATAATAATTCAAATTATTAAATATAAAAATAATAATTTAATTTAGTTAATTTAAATAATAATAATTTAATTTATTTAATTTTTAATAAAAAGATATTAAATAAATTTACTAAATTAAATATAAATAAAATTTAAATATTAAAAATTAAAATTATATAAAAATAGTTAAAATATAATTATCTAACCGTTAGCGAGGAATTTATCCGTTAGCGAGGGATTTTTACTTGCTAAATTAGCGAGAATTTTTTTTTCGCAAAAATAGCAAGGATTAAGTCCTCGCTAAATCGTTCATCTATTAAATGCCAACTTATTAAACCATTAGCGAGGGTTTTGTTCCTCGCTAAATGGTTCATCTATCAAATGCCAACTTATTGAGCTGTTAGCGAGGGAGTTGTCCTTGCTAAATTAGCGAGGGAGTTGTCCTCGCTAATTTAGCGAGGATTAAGTCCTCGCTAAATCGTTCATCTATTAAATGCCAACTTATTTAAACATTAGCGAGGGATTTGTCCTCGCTAAATTAGCGATTAAATGCTTTATCTATCATATACATCTTATTTAAACGTTAGCGAGGGATATATCCTCGCTAAATTAGCGAGAATTTTGTTCCTCGCTAAATTAGCGATGATTTTTGTCCTCGCTAAATGCTTCATCTATCATATGCATCTTATTTAAATGTTAGCGAGAGATTTGTCCTCGCTAAATTAGCGAGGATTGTTTCCTCGCTAAATTTGCGACGATTTTTGTCCTCGCTAAATGCTTCATCTATCATATGCATCTTATTTAAATGTTAGCGAGAGATTTGTCCTCGCTAAATTAGCGAGGATTTTTTCCTCGCTAAATTTGCGACGATTTTTGTCCTCGCTAAATGTTAGCGAGGAATTTATCCTCACTAAATTGTCGCTAAAGTTTGCGCCAAAATTTAGGCGCCAATATTAGCGACAAATGATTGATATTCTCGCTAAATTGTTGCAAAATATATGTTCATTTGCATCCCAACCAACATTTGTGACAAAATTCATTTGTCGTCGCAATTCTGTCGCTATATCAGTGATTTAGCAACGATTTTTCTTTTTCTCACTAAATTTTGTCGCTATTCTGCAATTTTCTTGTAGTGTCTAAACATGTATCTATGATCTCAGATTGACACTCCAGTCTTTATGATTCGTAAGACAAAACTCAAATTATCAGAGAGAGTATACTAGTCTTAATTCATTTGTTATTCCCATAACAATGACTGACTAGGGATATTTAGAATGAAGTCTCATTTGTTTCAAGGTCTTACAACCATGTGTCTCACACATGATAACTTAAACTGAAACAATATTCTTGGATAGTTCTATCAATTGATATGCACAAGAATACAATAGATAAAACAAATGCCTCATTTATTAACTTAAGTGTTTTATAATAATGCATTGGGGCTAGGGCTTACACTAACAGCTAGCACCCCGAACAACTCTCTTCATTGCATTCGCGTGTGAATACCAGTAGATGGTATCATTTCGCGTGAGGTCACGCCTACAATTCGATTTATCTGCGCTTCGAGAAATTGGTAATCGTTACACTTCTCTTTCTATTGAATCAATTGGATCGCTTGGATCCATTGTGGGTTTCTTTTTTCGCTGCAAAGTTTTAATTTTAATATTTCGAAACCCAACATCAACAACTTTTTTTTAAAGAAACTTATCATTTCATGGAACAATTTCTCAAAAAAAGCACAGGAAAAAAAGTAATTTTTTATGACATTTTATTATTAACATTTTATGATCAATTTTGAAAAAAAAAATGTTGAAATTGCTAATTAAACAAATCCACCATCAATTGAAATTGCAAATTTTAATTAAATCTATATTAAATGAATTAAATCTACATAATATAATTAAATTGATTTCGTGAATGAATTGATGTTTTCAAAATCATGGTGCTTTCATATTGTTTTTTTTTCCAGAATTGCATTTGGAATTCCAATTTGCATTAGAATATATTTCCCATAATTTCCAGATTTTCATTTCTACTTGCTAATCATAAATATAATATCAATTAATTGTTCTTATGTTAAATATAAATGAAATTTCGAGAAAAAAAAACCAGTGTAAAGTGCATATAATTGAGAAAGGGTACACATTGTTTAATCCTAAGTGGAGCAAGGGTATTCAGTTTGTGTAAAATTAAATACAATATATTTAGTTTAGTAGAGTAAATTCAATTTATTTTTTTAGAAAAAAGTGAATCCAATGTATTAAATTTGAGTAAAAGTAAATTGAATGTATTTAATTTGGAAAAAAAATGAATGCAGTGTATTCAGTTTGGATAAAATAGAAATAAACAATTAAAAGAAAAAATAAAATTGAAATAGATTGGATTCACTTTAGCCAAAAATGAATATCATATATAAATATATGTTAGAAGACGTATGCTACTTTTTTGTTTTTCAACCAATAAAAGCCTAATTAATGGGTAAAACTTAAAAAATTTTTGCTTTACCAAAAAAATTTAAGAAGTCCAAGGACAATAACCACCCTTCATTTAAATGAATGACTTAGTCAAGCTAAAAAGTACATGTTTACCAATGGTACATTTGAGTCACTCAATTTGAATCCTAAAGCTTTTCCCTTTTTAAAAATACCCTTTTATAAAATTAATCACTTTTATTTTATCAGAACTCTTTTATGTTGCTTTTTCCTTCTAAATAAAAACATAAATCGAAAAACCAACTGTAGAGAATGCACACTTTAGACTTTATCAAATCTATTCGAAAAATTACTTAAGGAAAGACAAAAATGAAGAGTCACTCAATGAAAGAGGAGAGGGAAGAATGCATGAAGAAACAAAGATGAGGAAGAAATTTAGAATCATAGAATATTAACTTTGATATACATCGGTCTACCAATGTATATCATTCCGTATAGCGAAATCCAATATAAAATAATCTACCTTCGATCAATTCACTATATTTATATATATTAATGCTGGAATATTTAACTGAATTGTTGAAATTATCGCCTTACAATTTGGAATACACTTTTATATATAAAATTCTATAATGAATTATTTAACCTTTAGTTTGATATACCTATATAGATTAAGATACATCTACTAATATATTAAACTAAATTATTAAAATTTCCAACTTATAATTCGGCATACCAAGGTATTCCCGTTGGCATACCAAATTTATATTGATTTCTGTTTGAAATCCATCAATTAAGAAATATATATACTATTACAACTTGACTTTCATTTGATTTTTGAATTCGTAAATCTCCGAAATTCTAATTTCCAACCCAAACAATAAAATATTATTTAAAAAAAATAATGAATTATTCTTAAAATTTAAATCCAAAAATAATGAATTCTTGAAAAAAAGAAAAAAAAATTCAAATTTGTGAATCTCAAAAAAATAATGAATGAAAAAATGGAAAGAAAAAGATGATGAAAAAAAATGAAAAACTGTTTGAACGCAGTTTAGATTAAATAAAGATATTTTGATAGAGATTGAAAATAATAGAAAGAGTATTTAAAAAAAAAAGAAAATTTAAGAAAAAAAAGTTATTATTATAATATATATAGAAAAGGATAATTAAAAAAAAAAATCCAAAAAACTGTAACATTTTTGTGCAAATCTCTAAATTTTATACAACAATAGCTAATAATTGTTTTCCTTTCCAATTAACTATTGTTCCAAAAACTTTGACTAAATATTTTTTCATCAGCAGATAGCTTATCAGTACAAACAACAATTAGCAAATTTTCATCAAATACAATTAACTTTTTCTATATCAACTGCCAACAATTGATACCAACTATACAAGCTATATAGATAGCATGAACCGCTAATCCAACGTTTTAAAGCAACGAATTTATTAAAGCAGAAGATAAAATATTGTGCGATTTTGAGAAACAAACTTCGGCAAACATAACCGATAACCATTATACGTTTCAAAAAAAAAAAAAGGACCCTGACTGACTGTATAGGAGACTAAATGCCTGGAAAGTAGTTTTGACAATATTAAGCAAGCCACCATGTGTGATAGCTTTTCTACATCTTAATTTGATCAGAAGCATAATGGCATCTATATCTTTGACTGGAAACGGCTCAAAGTTGCCTGTATAGATCCATGTGGCTCGTCTGTTGGCAAATAAACATCATCGTTGAACTACAAAAATACACCACAATCATCATCAATAGTTAGTTTATATATCCAGATGTATATATATGTAACAAAATCAAAACAATATGCACAATTTAAAGCTTGTTTAGAAACTTTTCTTCGCATGTAAAAATATCCAGCTTGATTTTTCAAGGAACTCCTTACAATTGAAACTTTGCCACAATGCTTTCATAACCAACTACTAAACGCCATTTCATCATCGTAACCACTGAAAACCCAAGCCACTCTTGGGCATTCAGAATCAAATAATGCCCAAAATGTAAAACTTTACGACTCATATGGACTATTCAGATGGGTATGTGTTACACTTCAACAATGATGAATAACTTCACAAAAGCTTTAGTATATTATTTTTGTACCAGCAAAAGGAAAGTTTTCAGAAGATACATTGGGAAGAAGTTGTTCCTTCATGTGGAAACTATTTCCATACACCAGGTTTTCAAACTTTTTCATTCGAAATATTTATTTTCAGCGGTATGTCTGTGGGCAACCAAATTCTATCCATCCATATCAACAACTACAAGTGCTAAGCATAATTTCATGTTATTACGACTGATATGCAAGAAATGTCTAAACAGGCATAATGAAAATGATCAAGGACAGGAGAATCTAGAGTAGAATGAATTTTTACCATGAAATCAGCACCCCCTTTTATTAGTTCTAAACTTAAGATACTTTCTATTCATCAATAATAATAATAAAATCTCCAAGAACCAATACAGTCCCAAGTTAAGAAGTAATCCATAACAAGAAACGATGCCGTGAATAGAAAGATATGCATAGAGAGACTATTAATTTCTAAAATATTATTGGATTTTAATTATTATGTGTCCCAGCATTTTTGGCAGGCATACATACCTTTACAATAGAGAAATCCTTGCCCGATATATTAACAGGTAAGAAGTGGAGATTTGGCATTTTAAGTTGGACCGACAATATGTCTGGAAACCTACAAATGTTTAGGAAAAAGAAAATCAATCTCATCAAGATTGCCACATTAGAAACCAGCAAATGAGAAAAGTTTTGTCAACATGGTATTAAGAAGCAAGAGAAACCTGTTGAGAACATTCCTTGCCATTTGAAAAAGTGTGCTTTGAACAGATGCACTGTAAATTCCCTCTCTAGGATGACCAAAGAAAGTGTTCACCAGAACCTTTTTCACATCCAAATATTTTTCTGTAAAGTAAAGTGGATTCTGTGGGATGCTAGACGCAGATTTATATGAATAACTGCATTGACAGTTTCCACATAAATATGCATAGTTAGAATTTCAGAATTTGAAGCAAAACAAAATAATGTCCAAAAATATAAATCTTCTGTTAAAATGCAAGACTGGCGTTCTCTTGTTAAGTCATAAAACCTGGAAAAATCATACCTCCATGATGCTGAAACTTCTGTTGCCAGCACTCTCTCCTTTGTTTCAGGCAAAGCCGTATATTTGTCCTTAATATATCCTTCAAACCCTGACTGTTCACAGTATAAGTTCCAAAATGGAAATCACAATTCAGAAAGATTAACCCAAACAATCTGGGGACAAAAAAGGAAAATCTGATTAAAAAAAAGTTCCAGTGTAAAAGAAAAATAAAAGATTCCTAATAACATGAGTGTGCATTCAGGTCAAGAGAAATTCAGCAAAGAAATAGTAAATGTACCATTGTTGTCTTTAGCACAGACAATCCTTCAATACCAGAGCTCAGCTGTAAAGCTCCAGATTCGGTGAGTGTTACCTCAACTGTATGCTTCTCAGATCCAAATTTAAATCCTTTAACAGCACAGGAGTAAAAATGTAAGAACAGTTGCAGCGGAATTCAATTCATGATTATAGTATATAGGAACGTATGAATGAACGGGGTGGGTTTGAATAGACAAACATTAATTGTAAAAAATATTTACAGTGAACAAACTTCTATTTCAAGCTGTATATTGCTTATACCGCTAATACTATCCCTCTGAAAAATTTTGCTCGTATTCTATTTCTAACCTAATTTAATTGTGATGAAGTTTTTATTTTTACTTTTTACTTTTGCTTTTGGTCTGATGATGATAGCTAAAAAGCTTTGGTGCCTTAAATATGCTTACTTAAATATACTACTACAAATTAGTATCAATGCATCATATTATCATTAAACTTCTTGTGTTCATCCTTTTAATACATCCTATTATCATTGAGCCGGTGTGGTAAATTAAAGCCACAACATGACTATTCCACACTTGATAGTTAAGAGATCCATTTGTCTAAAGATTTAATGTTCCCCAATGAATGAACCACCATGATAAAAAGTTCCATCTTGTTCACAATGTCACATGATTTGCTTATTGTTAAGAGAAATAATAGCTACTGCAGTATGCTGTGCAGACGATTATTATAAAAGAGTGGGTAACCAAATTCAAATATTGCTGGGAATTCATTAGCATACCCACTTTTCCAGGAATGTGCCAGGTGACTTAAGTGAAGAAAGTAGACAGTACTAATCCTTGGAAAGATGTTCATCAAGGTCACTATTCATTTTATGCATTGAATTTAATGGATCCAGCCGCTCAAGAACAATCTGATAAACTTAAAACAGGACCAGTAGAACAATTTGCATAGGAGGAATTGTAAGGTTAAAGCTAACATCTTTGTTCTATATATTTGGCAGATCTAATCAAATGTTTTCTTATCTTTCAAACAAATGCAAACATACATATTTCTGAATAGATGTATCCAATGTTGGGGTGTAGTTTATCATTGAACATATTGCCTATTACTTTTCCTATCTTTGACATAGTGAATTCTATGGCCAGAATAAGGTGATTATTATTGGAATTCCATAAAACAAAAAGGAGTTTATGAAACCTCAGAATTAAAGTTCTAAATAAATCAATGATTTGTATACCGGCAATAGTCATAACTAATTAGAATGATCATAATTATTGATTGAGACAGAATCCTAACTAAAAAATCACAAAAGAATAAAATATAAGAACTTATCAAAAAAGAAACTTAGATAAAGATGAAAAAAGAAACCTAAATAAATTAGCAAGGAACATATACAAGACAAAATAAAGGAAACTAATTTAAATACATTCCAATCTAATTAGATGCTGCTTCATCATTCACCCGTGCATATAGTCCTAAAGTTGAATTATATGAGTAAACATCTGATTTACTCTTCCATGCCCCAAAGATGTGTGCATTTTTGGGCTAGACAATTTCATGATTCTAAAGTTTTCTGTTTTAAATCCATGAACAGTATTTTCAGTAAGAATCCAACAAATATCTCTAATTCATAAGCATTGAAATCATACCATGTGCATGCAATTGTCCATCTATGCTTACACGCTCCCAGGGCTTCTCAATTATCTTTACGATAGCAGTAGTTACCTACAAAAGATTTGAAAGGTTATGTATGAATTAATCAATGATTAGTTGACTAATCATTTTTAGTTATATGAAAGTATTATGACAGGTAAATCCCAAAAGAATTATATCCAACACGCAAAACGTGACAGCTAGGATGGTGTAGAAAAGCAATCAATTCTTTGCAACTGTAGGTAGATCTGCAAAAGAACTCTTTGTGATTCAATAAATAATCAGGACATGCAAATGCGAGGTCATTTCAATGAGGTCAAGCGCATCAGAACCTACAACTTATAAGTCAATACATGAGCCTATAAGCTTGACAAGGCATTCAAGCCATAGCAACACTAGGCTGTTTTAAAAGCCATAATTTAAAGTCCTCTCTAAATGCAGAGATTTCACCATGGGGTATTACAGCATAGTACATAAGTTGAGAAAGCCCAACCAATCTGAGAAGCATAAGAAATAACAGAAGCCAAGATGGACCTATTATATGTTGTACGATTTTTTTAGTTATTTATTTATTTGAGGTAGGCAGGGTGGACCTACGCATAAATATTTATGCATAAATATTAAGTGACATCAATTTCTGCAGTCTTTACCTGCGTGTAACAAGAAGTGAAGTGCTTAGCCAGCAAAATGGCAAAGTTTTCTGCTGAAAGCTGCTCTGAACATTCCTTCGCTTTCACATAAACCTGAAGCAAGTACACCACATAAATTACTACAACAGATGCACTTTCATTCAAGAAGAACAAAATCAGGTAATATAAAGAAGAACGCTGATGATGACATTCTCTCAAGGGAAAAAGATTTTCCTTCATTGATCATGAGTAATTTTTCCCCACAATTAAAGGAAAAAAAATCACAATAATTATAATTTTCTGGGTCAATTTTCATGATAGTTTATGCCTGTGCATGCTTGTAGAACTGGTTTCTACCACTATTTACATTCATACTCATTAGATTTATCATTTCCTTATGATTTTGTGCAAACGAAAAGACACTCGATAGAAGTCAAGCATTCAACTTTAACCGTCTATTCGTTATGACTTACGAGGAATTGGGTATAAAAAAAATTAATTCTTTAAACAAAAGGGAAATCCGAGTTCTCTTCTCTTGAGACTTGCCATAAAAGTTGATGACAAAAACTGTGAGATCTGAAGAACAGAGAATTTTCCCAGAAAAATAATAAACAATCATCAAGCAATTTTAAAACTTTCAACAAATTAATTAACTACAAGAATCATCAGTTAACAGCAATTCTAAAATCAAAGATTCAAAGTTGTACCAATTGAAATTGAAAAAAACGAAATCATAACTAATGAACTACAAATCCAAAACTTAACCGTGTTCTTCATGGTATCAGTGGCGACAATATCGGAGTTATCATCGCTAACATAAGCGTTGAGGCAACTGGATAAAAGGCTGATACTGACATTCCATTCGACCATGGAATGATTGCCATCTTTTCTTCTCCAAACTCTGGTCACTCTCACTCTATCTTTACCATGCCTCTGCTCAAACTTAAATCCATCCAACTCACTCGCCATGGCTGATTCTTTGAGAAGTATTGAAAATGAAAAAGGATAAAAGACGATTATTCAGAAACAGAAGGGGCACGTTATATAGAAAATTTCATTTTATTGACTGTCGTTGTTGTTGCTTAATTTGACATGCGGTCTGACCAATATAAGAGTAAATATGACTTTGATACGCCACTTAACTGTCTGCCTTTTCTGTTACGGTAAAAATTAGGGGTGCGACCAATTAAGAAAAAATTGGGAATGATAATTTTATTAATTTTTATTAATTATTATGTTGATTTTAATTTTTAATTAATTTTTAAATCAATTTACTGGTTAATTGTTAATGAATAAATTTAATAAATTATACAATTTATAATGTTATTTTAGAAGTTAAAAATAGTTTAAAAATGGAAAATATAAATTAAATTTAATATCTATTAAAAATAAAAATTAATTTTTCATAATTAATTATAAGAATTGAATATATTTAATTTTTTGAAACTAATAATAAAATGCTAATTATGCAATGTAATAAATAAATAATTGTAATAAAAAATATTTTAAATGTTTATTTACTAAGTATGTATCATAATAATATTTTAAAAAGTCTTATATCATAATATTTATAAATTATAAAAATATTAAAAAATTTAAATGTAAAAATTAAAATATGATATATAAAATGTATAGACATTGATTAACCATTAGTCAACGGTTAACCGCAAATTTTTAAAAGTAAAAATAATAATTTTAAATTTTTATTTAATTAATCTAAAATCGATTCAGTTTCAGATTAATTTTTCATTTCTAATCCCTAGTAAAAATAGAAAAATTTTCATTTTAAAATTTGATTTTTTTTAGCTTTATATGAGTTTTATCAAATAAAATTAAAAATAAAGAAAAAAAATGTTGGCCTATGTATAAGTTAGGGATATATTTGTTTAGGGTAGAATTAGAATTTATTATTCTGGATTTAAGGATAAAACATTAACAAAATGGTATAAATAAGAATATTTATAAATATCTATATCCAGACACAAACTATACCATATATGAAATGTCTCTTTCTGAAAAAAAAAATAAAATAAAACTATGGGTTTGATTATCATTCCACCTTTCAAAAAATATATATAGACACATTAGATCACATATGAAATTATAAAAATAATTAAATTCGGTATATGAACTTTTAAAATGCCTTATTTGATACCTTAACTTTAATTATAACAATTTTATAAGCATCTAAACTTTTTAAGTATCTTATTTGACACTTAAGTTTTAATTGAAACAAATTTTATTTGTAACAAATTCAAATGATAAATAAGACACCTAAAAAATTCGGATATCTTGATGTTGTTATAATTAAAATTCAGGTATCAAATATGACACTTTAAAAATTTAAGTACTAAGTTTATTTCATTGTTTTTTTTTTCAAATTTAGATGTGATATTTTTTATTTTTTACAAATTTAGATGTGATTTTATATATCAAGTCAAATAAAAACGTGTGGTGAAAACTTTTTAAATTTAATTAACTCTTTATTGTCTCATTATCCTACTAATTAACCCTTTTTTTTTTAAATGCCAATAAAATAAATTCATAATGTGCAAGAAAAGAGCAATATATATTTAATCATTAATCATCTTTTAAAAAGTAGATAAACATTTATAAATTTTCATTATTTTGCACTGGCTATAATACATAACGTTAACTCTTATACTTGGGGGTGTGCATCGATTGGGTTCAGATAAATCCGACACTCGAAAATTTAGGTATTTTCATATCCGAACTGACCCTAAGTAATACTCGGGTCCGTACCCAATTAACCATACTTCTTTCGGGTCCCGACCCAATTAACTCGAACAATCCGAACTTGAAGAAAATTATTTGACAGAGAGAAAAATTAACGCCAGAAATATGTATTTTTTTTCCAAATCCACAATTTTTTTCACTTTTCAATTTAATGATTTTGATCCAACAAATATGAAAGAAAATTTTGGTTGATTAAATTTCTTTTTTTTTAAATAATAAAGAAGTGCATTTTTTTTATCAAAGTAGCAAAAACATATCTAATAAACAAACTACAGATCTATAGAAGAAATTAACAAATCAAACACAAAATCTAAAAAGAAAAAACAAGCAAGTTTAAGCATCTTTATCTCCTTCATCTTCTACAAATTGCTTGAAAAAAAAATAGAAGACAGCAGCAAAAAGATTACAAAACAATAGATCCGGATCTCTTCCACCAATAAAAAATTACATATCTATAGAAGAAGTTAATAAAGCAAACAAAAAATCCAAAAAAATTCTATTACCCGAACCGATCCTAACAACCCTACTAACCCTACTCGAATGCCTCAGGTCGGATTAGGTTGATCGGATTTTTCAAGTTGGATCGGATTTTGCACACCACTACTTGTACTTGTATGTTTTTGCCAAACCAGTACCTAAACTATTCGAAATTCCATTTAAATGTCCATAATTGATAAAATGTAAGTTATGAACACCTTGTACTGGTTTACATGCTGACATGGAGTGTAAGAGGATAAGGCCTCTTATTAACAACTAATTTGTCATTTTCTCCCCCCTTTAACTTGTCTAGGGATGATCACGGGGCGGGGAAAACCTGTCCTCGATGGGGACCCGACCCGAACGGGGCGGAGAATTCCCGAATTTTTTCCCTGTGGGGACGGAGACGGGGATAAAAAAATCCCCGTTTGTAATTTCGGGGCGGGGCCGGGGAATGGGATATCCGCCCCGCGGGGATCCCCGCCCCGAAAAATATATATAAAAGCCATTGATTTTCAAATTATTTACGTATATATGCCATTATATAAATATGTAAAACCCTAACTTTTTCATTTTTCTTATCCTCTTCCTACGTCCCTTTGCCGTTTTCTCTTCTAATAAATCCCTAAAATCAATCTCGTTTTTCCCTCCGCCAGTAGCCACCGCCTGCCGTTCTCCAGTTACAGGTGAGTCATTCATTCTTCTTCTTCGTTCTACTTTTTTTTTCTTCATTAAGTTATCTTTTGTTTCTGTTGGTTATATAATTCTTCGATTTTGGATTTTTTCTTAGCAACACCAGTTAATGGATGGTCGGTTTCATTAGATCTTAAGGTTATTCATACCAAAGAGATCTGTAACTCAAAGTGGCAGATCTCGTCAAAGAAGGAGCTGGTCGAGCTGAAAAATCGTTTTCTAGCGGAGCTTGAGCAGATCCAGCAGCTGAAGAGTCGAATCAACTCATCGGAGTTGCAGATCAGATCTGATTTGGATCATATCTGGTTTTGATATACCATGGCGGACGATGACTACAATGATATGGACATGGGGTTAGCTCCCTCTTTCTTTGTCTTTTTCAGTACACACATAAAGACACTCGATCTTTAACAGATACGGGCTTAGGGTTTCTGTGCTAATTTTGTTCTCTTTTTCTTAAATTATAATTTATTGCAAGCCTTAGCACATAAATTTCGCGAAAGTTAACTAAAAATTTCTTTTTGTTTGGTTTGGTTGCAGAAATCGAATTCCAGTTTATAGTAGCTAACTGGTAACAAGCAAACAATAGTTTGAGGTTTAGCGTAATGTATAAACCCATGGGATATTCTTTGTTTGCTTCATAAATATCTGGGATTTTAGTAAACTTTTATTGAGGATGTGTACATTATTTTTACGTTTCTTTGTAACTGTTTGGGATTTTAGTAAACTTTTATTGAGGATGTGTACATTGTTTTTATGTTTCTTTGTGTTTTTATGAAGTAGATTTTTTTAATATTTTATTTCTTTTATATGTTGTTCAATGACATATCTATCTTTCCCTGCATTGTTACCTCAGATATGAGGAGGAGCCGCTAGAGCCTGCGATTGAAGTAAGATATCATTACTTATATTGAATTTCTCTGATTGTAGCTGAAGGTTTATCATGTTATCTCAATGTATGTGGAACAATTGACCAGGAAGGAGCAGAGGATGACATAGATAACAATAATAATGAAGATGTTACTGGGGAGCCCATTGAAACTGAGGATAAAGAAGAACAAGAACCAGTAGAACAAGAACCACTTAAAATTAAATAACGATACTATATTCTTTAATTGTTAATTAATTAAAATTTATTTTATAATTTGAATTGTGTGGGATTTTTATTTGTATTTGTATTTGAATGGTATGAAATATTTTTAATTTTAAGTTATTAATTATTAAAATTTATATTTTAATTTTATGTAATTTTTTAAACAAATAAAATATAATTTATAACAAATATTTAATTCGGATCGGGTTGGGGATTTATTGAGGGCAAATTGGGAAATTTATCGGGGAACGGAAATCCCCGCGGGGAACGGAAATTCCCGCGGGGTGGGGATGGGGGGCTTTTTCTCCCCGCATTCCAGGCGGGGGCGGGGACAGGGAATCCCCGACAATGCATGGAGCGGGGAGTGCGGACCCCTTCCCCGCCCCCGCCCCGCCCCGTGAGCATCCCTAAACTTGTCATATATGTTTATTATTGTAGTTTATCTTTGCAAAATAATAATAATAATAATAATAATAATTTATTTGCAATCCAACCAACATCAACCACTTTCTCTTATTACTCTGCCCATAATCACATGATTGTTGAATTTAAAAATAATAAAAAAAACTCCAATTTTATACCCAAAATAACACCAGAAAAAAGCCAAAAACATACAAATATAAGTGTTAAATTATGTATTAAGCTTCTTTTTTCTATTGCAAATTAGTGAAGTCTTCCATATGTATAATATAAAAGAATATTATAAGTATGAAATAAGGTAAAAAAAACACGAAATTAATTCTTTATTATCTTATTGTTAGAGTAAATTAACCATTTATCATTAAAAATCAGAATTAGAATAAAAACCTAACATATAAGGGAAGAGAAATACATATTCAAATATGGATAATGTATATTACAAATTAATCAAAATTTAATTATAATTTTCTATAAATTAATAAATGAATCATTTTTATATATTTATATTTATATTTTTTTATTTATATCCATAGTATTGGCAAAAATAATTTTACCAAGAAATATTAAGTAAACTTTGTAATATAAAACTAAAAGAATATAATAGTGCACTAATATTAGTATTAAGCCGTGCATTATAATAAAATATTGTTATCATCATATTTGCAATTTATATAATATAAAATAGTAATAAAATTATAAATATTAAAATTAAATAAAGGTGCTAGGAGAAAAATAATATAAAAAAACTATGTAAAACTATCAATTTGATACTTTAAACATGTGAATAAAATAAAATAATATTTAAACAGATAAAAATATATTTAGGGAGAAATCATCTTCTCAAACAACAAATTAAATCATACTATTCAAACAAAATTTAAAAGTCTATTATATTATAGACGTGGATGTAGATGTAAATGCTGAAAACTAAAAGAAATGTCGTGCAAGAATCGTTTTGGAAATGCGATCCGGTTCGGTGGATGGGGACCGAAGCATATTGACAATAATAGCATTAATTTTACGTAATGGGGCTACAGGATAACAACGGACTGAATCTATCATTTAATATCCAAAACAACCGAAGAAAAATGAAAAATCCCATGGCTAGCACACTGATTTGCTGCTTACCGCGGCAGTAAGTTTGTTTTTATATAATATATAAGCTTCCTAATCCATCCAGATGGGACGAAAACAATAAAGCCATAGATATGATTGCTTAACATGGTTAAGTGTTAGTGACGTTATAGTAGGTAGAGAAATTTTAAATATAATATTTTGCAATGCCATTTGTTTTTCTTTGAGTATTAATTAGGGGATGTTCATCGGGCGGATTCAGATCAATTCGATTCGAAGTCAACTAACCCGAAATCCAAATTATCACATATATTTCAACCCTACCCTATCCTACGAATAATTCGGATTTCTACCTGAATAATTTACAAAATTTTGAATTCCACCCGAATAATTCGAATTTATGTTTTTAAAATTATTTTTTTTATTTTAAATTATTTAAAAATATATTCGGGTTGGGTCAACCCGATTCGAACGTACCCGAATATCCTAAACGATGCGTTTTGGAGAGGATTGATTACTTTTTCGGGTTGTTCGGGTTAATGAGGATTTAACCTGATCCGATCTCGAACAAATCCTAAATTTTCAACCCTATCATACCCTAACAATCCTAATAATTCTATCCGAATTTCTTATTTGGATTATTCGGATTGTTCGAATAGGATCGAATTTTAAACACCCCTAATATTAACGGTAAATAACTGAAACCAAGTTTCAAAGTCAAGGTGATGTGAGCAAGGGCAGCATCATGACTTTTTATTTTTTTTCAATGAATGGCATGTTTAAATATTGAAAAGAAAGATTCATAGAAGATGCCATGGGCTGAACAGATGTAATAAGAATGTTTTTAAAAGCGGCTCAAACATTGATCGGAATTGTTAATTGAATTAAGAGTTAATTGATTGGACCGATTTAATTCAAAAGTTTTACTTTTTTAAATATAATTATTTATAAAAAATTAAAAATACGATATGTCAAACTACATTCAAAAATTAATTAATTATTGAATATCAATATAAAAATATTAAGTCTAATAAAGTTTCTTAGTATTCATAATCAAATAAATGCATCATATCATTTTTTCTCAATAACAAAAAACAGAAAAATTAATTAATACAAAATAAAAAAATTATATATAAAACTAGATAATAATTAGAAATTAGATATTACTAGGTCACCTCCATCCATAAACAACATGGGTATAAGTATCTTTAATCCACCTAAAGATCTTTCTTGAAGAACCTTTCATTTTCCCTTCAATGGTGTACACTCTATAGCTTGCAACTCTTTTTTTCCTTTGCAATTCTGGATCATTAAAGCTCTAGCTTTTTGAAGAAAAAGATGATCCAAGATTTGCTTTCCCTTTCTCGATCTTCACTTCTTTTCCAAATTGATTTAGCTGAGAATTAGAACCTCTGTAGCTAACACTGTAAGATCTTAAATTTTGCATAGTAGTTGGACCTTGGTATCCTCTATCTGCATCATCCTTCCATCTCTACAAGACTTGGATTTAAAACTACTATCCATTGATCATATAAAACAAGAATCAGACGTAGAGAGAATTTAAGATTCAAGAATTTAAGGGCTCTGTTTTAATTTATTATGTATCAAATAAGAAATACATCAAGCAGCGTAAAGCACGAAAAGTAGAGAAGAAAAAAAAGAGCCCACCGAGCAATCAAGGAGATCAAATATAAGAAGAGAAAGCAGAATGGTAGCAATCAAACATAGGGGAAAAAATAGAGCCCACCGAGCAATCAACGAGATCATGAATTTATTTTAGATCCTGTTGATCCCATTAAAAATAGGAACCGTAAAATGAAAATTATTATCACTCATGAAATGGCAGCAATCAAACATAGGAAAAAAAATAAAAGGAAACTACGTAATTCAATGAGGACCCATAAAAACCAAATCAAAGTAAAGAAAAAGCATAGATAGAAAGCTCCGGTAAAGAAACATACATGGATGTAGAGAGCTCTGGGGAAGAAATCGCACCTAAAGAAACACAAGTCCTGCTCTAGGTGAAGAAGAAAAGAAGAAGAAGAAGAAGTGAGATGAGGAGATAGCTGCGTGAAATCTGAAATGCATGCAGAGAAAGGGAAGAAAATTTAGGGATTTAGGATTTTTTTTTTTCTCAAAACGTAGCATTTTTAGGTTGAACTAGAGTCTAATTCGAGTCGCCAAATTTTGGTTCAATCCGATTTTTCCCGAACCAAATTGAGTTTTTGCTACTTTCAATTTTCATATTGGATCAACTCAGATTTCTAGCTGAATTGTGGTTGAACCAGTTCGACCAGCCGAGTCAAACTGAGTTTCAAAATATTGTGTAATAACAATAAGGAGTTTATAGTATGACACAACTATTCCCAATCAAGTATTTTCAACTTGATGTTTTAAAAAACTCTACCGCTACATGTGAGAATTCTTTACATGCATGCAATCCTATTTGGCTCAAATTTAAGCAAATAAATGATCACACAGTCATGTGGATGTTTAGTCACAAGCTCGTGTGCTCACCAAAAATTAATTGGATTTACTTTTCACATTTATTTAAATGTTAAATATCAGGGTTGTATTTGGTTACTTGTAATAAGAATTTCATGACTTAGTTTTTATTTTATCTTTTCCCAAATAAACCTTTTTTTAGATTAATTAAGTTTACTTATTCTATTTGGATTTAGAGTTTTCTTTAATCAAATATATATTGGCTCATATTATTGTAACTTTAAAAATGTTGATGAACATTGTCCCATATATTTTTTGCTGCTAGATGTATATTGAAGGATAATTATCCATCACTAATCTTTCCAAACTCGCAAAAAAAAATGACCTAAACCCAACCAACTCATAAAAATGTCCATTAGGACAACCTAAAAATTATCCATCTTATTTTCTTACTCATTGGTTCTGTACCAGGTGCCCAATGGATATCCCCTCTTTCACTCAGTATAGTTCTCTACTCCCCCTCTATCTCTCTCAAAATCGTTTGTCCCTTCCACCCTCACCATCTCTTTCTCCCTCTTTAGTCAAGTCATTGTCGACCTCTAGCTTTTCAATTTTCCTTGGCCAGCAGTCGTCTACAAATTTCATTAACAAACGGTGCTGCTTTTTCTCTGTCTTGTTCAAGTAGGATCTTTCATCTACTCTGCTCTGCTCTTTCTCTTTCTCTATTTTCCTTTTCAATCCTTTACTTTTCTATTCTTTTTCCTGCTTCTCTACATCCTCGAAATTGTAGAGATTGCTGTAAAATATTTCTCTCAATGTGGGTGGTTCAGCCAAATATTTAGCTCCTTAACAAAAGATGAACATTGTTAAACTTTAAAAACTTGAATGTTAGCTCCCCTATAATTGTTCAATCGATTGTGATATTATGTAGTGGGGGTGATACATGTAATTGAATGTATAAAATTGAAATACTCCAAAATTGCTTGCATACCCTAATCACTTATAGGATACTGATACAAGACATGTTTATTAATGCTAAATGAACTTACTTCATGATTATTAAAAATTATGCTGACAAGTTGTTGTATTGTTAGCCTCTAATTAAATTGCTAGAATAATTTTAATCTAGTTCTATAAATCTTACCTCAAGGCTTGAATTTTTTAAATAATTATCCACTGCAACAAACAGAGATTAAGGTAGGCTATTAATTACAATGGTTAATTATTATAATCAAGGTGCAATTATGGGTCTGACTAGAGCTTACTGATAAATTATATGGCCATATTTGCTCGAAAATCTCTACTTTAAATTAAGGCTTGCTGAATCATCTTTGACCACTGTTGTGAAGTAATGATTCAAACCCAGAAAATCAAATGAACTTTTAACCTCTTCTGATTCACTAACAGTAAAATCTGGTAGTCTTTTATAGTCCACTTCTTAACCTATTATGTTATCTTTACACTTATTAGATAAGGCTATTTTGTTAATTTAATATATTTTCTATTGATAATAGTATTATGCAATGTATATTCTATGAACATTGATCATGTGCTTTATCACTTGTGAGCCATAAACACAAAGCACAACATATGAACAAAAAATATTTTGCAATTTTTCTTATACCCTCAATGATATATCCTTCAAAAATTGTAAATGAATATTTACTTAATTAATATTATTGATAACTCTAAATTAGTGTTTATTTTTAGTATATTTTTGTCTGTGTTTGCATCTTGTTTTATGTGTTTTTCCTATTTTAAGTGTTAAAATTATCTTTTTATACCAAATAGAATTATTTTGATATTTATGAAGTTTTTTAGTGTTTAATGGTATATTTTTGAATTTTGTACAGAATTAAGGGCTAGCACTTAGCTAAAACCATTTGTCTCCATCGTGTCCAATGTAGATTTCGAAGATGATCATATCTAAAAGGGTACACTTGGTTGAGACCAAAGTGTCTTAGCCGTGTATTGAGCTACAGTACTCTTTTAACCGATTGAACTCGGCTGAGATCATTTTATCTCGATCGAGTGCTATCCTAGACCACTATAAAAGTTGTTTCCTGTCTGGTTAATTTAAAAGAGGAATTTTTAGGTTTTTACATTTCTAAGGTTTTCCTCTATAGTTTGGCTTATAGTTTTTCATACATTAGGGTTTTCATACTTAGTTTACATAAATTCACTTGTAAAAATCACACTTTCATTATAGTTTTACATTAAAAATACAAAAATACACAGTTGTAATTAGTTTATAGTTTAAAAGTTATAGTTTTAAATCAAGAGAAAGCTTGGAGAAGAAGAGAAGGGGTTATTGCACTTTAGATCTATACTTCCAAATTGGTTTTATGACTTCTTTTCCTCTTTTCTTTGCTATTTACATTATGAGTAGTGAGTAGTTATTTTGTTGTTTAGAGATCTTTGAATCCCTTAAACCATGTAAGGAATATGAATTTATTTTCTCAATATATGTTTGAGATGTTTCTTTTTCCTTGAACTTATCTTGATATGTATGTTTTACAAGCATTTATGTTATCGATCTTATTCATGTTGATGGATGAATGCTTGTTCGGTGTCTATATCATGCATGTTCTATTTTACTTCATATTTGTTGCAGTTTCAATGTCGTTTTCGAAATGGAAACTGTTAGATTTAGGGTTTATGTGTTGGAACTTCAAAAAAAGAGAGGAAAATGAATAGGTTATGAACTAATAGGCTCTAAAATGGGATACTAAGGGTTTAGATGGGTTGCCCACATCTAAAATGTATGAATTTTATGTTAAAATGAATATTGCATGGGAATGGGGAGGATTAGATTCCTAAACAACGTCTTTAGTAATTGTTAATCTACACATATTATATTTTATATTTTTAATTTCTTTGTTAACTCACACTTTGCAATTTATTTATCCTTTATGTTAATTATTCTTATTACTAATTTCACACTACTAACAACAATTGGAAAATTCTTTAAACACGTTCTACCAATCAATCAAAATTTATTTTGCATCGATTCTTTCCTTTGGGTTTGATATTATGGGGTCTAAACTATATTCCCCTATATTACTTGTCGATTTGGTACACTTGCTGCATTTTGACTAAGTTTTTGGCACCGTTGTCGAGAAAACATTGGCATGTTTAGTTACAAGTTTGATTGATTGTTTTTATATGTTGTTCCTTTACTTATTTTTCTTTGCATATTCTTTTTAGGTGAAATTAGTGCATGAGCAGACTTTGTCCATATCATCTAGCACCGTTTAATCCTAAAATTGAGAGGACCTTGCACCAGAGAAGAAGACAAGTTCAGGACAAAGAAATGAATGAATAACCGAATCCAGAAGTGCCTATTGATGACGAAAAAGGAGTAGGGCAACAATAATAACATGAAGGGGATCATGATGGTCTAAAACTAAGGACTATCCGTGATTATACCACTCCAAGATGGAATGAGAAGCATAGAACAATGGTGCTTCTTCGTCAACAATATTTTGAGCTAAAATCGACAAAGATCACCATAGTTTAAAGGAATCAATTCTCGGGATCAAATACAAAGGACCCGACATAACATCTAGATATCTTTTTGGAGATTAGTGATAAGTTCCAAATTCAAGGTATGACGATGGATGCTATAAGGTTAAAGCTTTTTTCCTTTCACCCTCATAAGGAAAGCAAGAGATTGGTTGTCTATGCTACCGAGCCAATCCATTCATTCATGGGAACAAATGTAAAAGAGGTTTTTTGTAAGATTTTTTCCACCTACTAAGATAGGGAGTGTAACATCCCCGAATCAACCGCCAGCACAGTATTGTCCTCTTTGCCACCTTAAAAGATGCATGTCCGCTTTTAGGTACAGGTCCATCCCAGGTTGCTCACGATTTTGTCCTTGGGCCTAAACCTAAAGCGCGCTATGCTGGGGGAAGAGAGTCACACGCTTATAAGGCAATGTTCCTCGCTTTTCACAACCGATGTGGGATTGGGACAAAATAATTGTATTCCAATCCCACATCGGTTGTGGAAAGCGAGGAATATTTCCTTATAAGCGTGTGACTCCCTTACCCCAGCATAGCACTCTTTGGGCTTAGGCCTAAGGACAAAATCGTGAGCAACCTGGGATGGACCTATACCCAAAAGCGGACAGGCATCTTTCAAGGTAGCAAAGAGGACAATACTGTGCTGGCAGTCGATTCGGGGATGTTACAGTTGGTATCAGAACCGGTGACCAGATCGATGCACCAACGAGGACGCTGGGCTGGGCCCTAAGGGGGGTGGATTGTTTCCTAATTCCACATCGGTTGTGGAAGGCGAGGAACATTGCCTTATAAGTATGTGACTTCCTTCCCCCATCATAGCATGCTTTGGGCATAGGCCCAAGGATAAAACCGTGAGCAACCTGGGATGGACCTGTACCTAAAAGTGGACAGGCATCTTTCAAGGTGGCAAAGCGGACAATACTATGCTGGAGGGCGATCTGGGGATGTTTTAGGGAGCATAAGGAATAACATCTACAACTTCCAGCAATTAAATGATAAAACCTCTTATGAAGCTTGGGAGAGGTTTAGGAGGTTATTAAAGAGTTATCCTAATCATAAGATCGCGATGCACCAATTGATATCAACATTTTATGCAGCATGTAATTCAACTACGAGGTCTTTATTGGATGCTGCCTCAGGAGGAAACTTCATGAACAAAGTCCTAGAAGAAGAATTCTTGCTTTTCTATGAAATGGCTATAAATGAGGCTTAGTGGTCTAGTTCAAGAGCATTAATGAAGAGACAAAGAGTCCACACTATGGATGAAATGGCTACACTAAAAGCTCAATTAGAGTTATTGAAGAAGGAGTTGAATTGACTAAAAGTTCAAAATGTGTCAGCAATTAGCCAAGAAGGTAGTACATTTAAGGGAGGAAATTCAGGTAGTGATGCAAGGACAGTTGAGCCATACACTCAAGGAATAGGAGAAGTGAATGCCTTGAATGATTATAAGATAAATGACCCATTTAGCAATCATTACAATCTTGGAAGGAGGAATCACCCAAATTTCTCATTAAGAGATAAAAATCAAGCCTCAACCTCAAACACTAACCTAAGAGTCCCATTTAACCCACCTTCACATATCCAAGCCAATCACAACCATGGCTACCATCAACAACACCAACCCACAACAGCAAATACTCATTAACAAGTACTATATCAACCACCACTAGTTCACCAAACACCATATCAACCCTCCTGGATTTTGACTTAGACAGCCCCCACCACAAGAGAAGAAATCAAACCTTAAAGAAATAATGTTCACTGGTTTTATAACTAGCCAAAATCAATTCATGACAAGCCAAAAGGCAAGGTAAAAGGCTCAAGAACAGTAAAATAGGAACCAAGATATGGCAATGAGAAATTTGGAAACCCAAGTAGGCCAAATTGCAAACTCTATCTCAACAAGGTTACCAGGTGCATTTCCTTCAATCGTTGATTGAAATCTTAAAAAAGAAGCTAAGGCTATCTCATTGAGGAGTGGTAAGCAAGTCTAAGGGGCCAAACAAGGTAAACAACCATCATCTTTTTCTAAAGAGGTGGAACTAATAATGTAGGTATGTAACTCTAATCTAAGAATGTAGAGGAGGTTCCAAAGCAAAAAGATAAGGGTAAAAAAATCATAAACTCTAATTTACCTTTTGATGCATCATATTTGCCATACCCATCAATAGCTAGGAAAGAGAAAAACAATGAGCAATTAAAGAGATTTTTGAATATGTTCAAAAAATTGCATGTAAATTTGCCATTTTCTAAGGCTCTACTTCACATGCCAAAATATGCAAAATTCATGAAAGATCTTTGCTCAAACAAGAAGAGGCTAGAAGGGGTAGGCATTGTCCAACTTTTTGAGAATTGTAGTGCTATTCTCACCAATAAAATCCCTAAAAAATTAGAAGACTCGAATAGTTTTACATTACCTTGTGAGTTGGAAGGGAATTTTGTGGGTAATGTACTATGCGATCTAGGGGCAAGTATAAATTTAATGTCATACACAATATGCAGGAAGTTAAAGCTAATGGATATCAAGGAGATAAGGATGACACTTTAGCTAACGGATTGCTCAGTCAAGCATCCCAAGGGAATCATAGAAGACTTGCTAGTTAAAGTGGGTAATTTCATTTTTCCAGTTGACTTTGTTGTGATGGACATGGATAAGGACAAGAAGGTCCCGTTGATTGTGGAAAGATCATTCTTAAATACAACCAAAGCTCTTATAGATGTGCACACACATACTGTAACTCTAAGGTTTAATGATAAGGAAATGGTATTTGATGTTAACAGGGTGATGAAGCACCCATCGTGTGAATTTGAGGAGTCACCATGCTTCATGGATGTAATAGAGGATTGTAAAGAGGAAATGCAAGAGAAAATCCTGCTTGATAATCCATTGAGACATTGTTTGGTGAATGACATTAAGGAGTAAGATTTGACCAAAGGGGAGAAAGAAGTTGTGGAAGAGATGGAGAAAGAGTACAAAAAGGGAGATGACACTAAAAAAGGGAGGGAATTAAAAAAGGGAGAATTAAAAACTGAACTTAAACCACTTTCCTCTCATTTAAAGTATGTGTTTCTAGAGAATGGAGTAAAACCAGTAATCATATCTTCTATTTTGATAGGTATTAAAGAGGAA
Organism: Excoecaria agallocha; assembly: GCA_037975025.1. NCBI lineage: Eukaryota > Viridiplantae > Streptophyta > Magnoliopsida > Malpighiales > Euphorbiaceae > Excoecaria > Excoecaria agallocha. Next base: position 39,842,294 of record CM075815.1, on the reverse strand, counting down.
TTGCTTATAGAAAGTGTTGAGAAAGCATAAAGGGGCCATCGGATGGGAGACATTAGATCTAAAAGGGATTAATGCAAGCTATTGCACTCACCGTATCCCGATAAAGAAAGATTGCAAACTAGTTATGCAACCCTAAAGGAGATTGAATCTGGCAATGCAAGATGTAGTAAAGAAGGCTCGATGCAAGAATAATCTTTCGTATCTCTGATAGTAGTTGGGTAAGTCCGATTCAGTGTGTTCCTAAAAAAGGGGGGATGATAGTGATAAAGAATGAGCAAAATAAACTCATTCCAACTCGTATGGTTATGGGTTGAAGGGTGTGTATCGACTATAGGAAGCTAAATAGTGCAACTAGGAAAGACCACTTCCCTTTACCATTCATTGATCAAATGCTTGAGAGATTAGTGAGTAATAGGTTTTATTGTTTCTTAGATGGGTACTTGAGATATTTGCAAATTCTCATAGCCCCTGAGAACTAAGAGAAGACAACCTTTACTTGCCCTTATGGTACCTTTGCTTATAGGTGAATGTCCTTCGGGCGATGCAATGCATCAGCTACATTTTAGCAGTGCATGACCATATTCCACGACTTTATAAAGAAATTTATGGAGGTATTTATGGATGAATTTACCATATATAAGAGATATTTTGAGAGTTATTTCAAGCATCTTAATTTAGTAGTATGGAGGTGTGAGAAGACCAACTTAATGTTGCATTGGAAAACATTCCATTTTATGGTGAATGAGGGTGTCATCTTAGGGCATAAGATTTCAGAGAAAGGGATAGAATTGGATAGAGCTAAGGTAGAAGTGATAGAAAAACTTCCCCCTCCGACGAATGTCAACTGTGTTAGGAGCTTTTTGGGGCATATAGGATTTTACCGTAAATTCATTAAAGACTTTTCTAAAATTACAAAACCTTTATCAAATTTATTAATGAAGGATGCTCTTTTTGCTTTTACTAAAGAGTGTTTGCAAGCATTCAAAATATTAAAACAAAGGTTGATTTCAGCTTCGGTGATCATTTTTCCAGATTGGAATCTTCCATTTGAATTGATATGTGATGCAAGTAATTTCGCAGAGGGAGCTGTGCTAGGTTAAAGAAAAGAGAAGATTTTTTACACAATTTACTATGCAAGCCACACCTTAACGAGAGCTCAAGTCAACTAAACCACAACCAAGAAGGAGCTTCTTGCGATAGTTTATGCATTTGAAAAGTTTAGACCTTATCTTTTTGGCTCTAAAGTAATTGCATGGTTTGATCATACAACATTGCGGTACTTATTCGCAAATAAGGAATCAAAGCCAAGACTGATTCAGTGGGTGTTATTGTTGCAAGAGTTTAACTTGGAGATAAAGGACAAGAAAGGCGCTGAGAATTTTGTTACGGACCATCTGTCTTGCTTAGAACATGAGTATATCAATAAAGGAAAAATTGATGATTTCTTTATTGATGAGTTAATTTATGCTATTTATGTGTGTAATGTTGATGCTCCTTGGTTTGCTGACATAGCAAATTATCTTGCAGGTGGATTTATTCCAAGAGACTTAACATGGCAATAGAGGAAGAAATTAAAAGCTGATGTAAGATTCTACATTTGGGATGTTCCACATTTATTTAAGTTATGCACGGATCAAGTACTCAAGAGATGCATCCCTAAGGAAGAGCAAGGATCGATTATGCAAGCTTGTCACGAGGGTGAAGCAGGAGGAAAACATGATGCCAATTGGACAATCACAAAAGTTCTCCAATCAGGTTTTTATTGGCCTACCATGTTTGAGGATGTTATTTTTTTTTGTGCTTAGTTATGACAAATGCCAAAGGGTAGGAAATATTTCTAAAAGGGATGAAATTCCTTTGAACAATATCATTGAAGTAGAATTGTTTGATGTTTGGGCCATAGATTTCATGGGACCATTTCCAGTTTTTTTTCGGATTTGAATACATTATAGTAGCAATTGAGTACGTGAATAAGTGGGTAGAAGCCATAGCTACTAGGAGTTGTGATTCTAAAGTAGTACTTAAATTTTTACGTAGAAATATTTTCACTAAATTTGGTACACCTAGGGCTATTATTAGTTAGGGGTAAGCATTTGATCGGTTCAGTTCGATTTTGGACCGAACCAATTGAACCAAAAACCGAACTTCAGGAAATATAGGAATCGAACCGAAATCGAACTCTATAGAACCGAGAACCGAATGAATTGAAATAATTTTGATTGGTTCGATTCGGTTCAATCTGTTCTGGGTCATATTTGGGCTTTTTTTAATTGGGCTTTTAGACCCTCATTCGTATAAACGAACAATAATTAAATAAATTCAATTAAATTGAAAAAAATAATACAAAATAATTAAAGTATATAAATATTTTACTGTATCGATATTAGCCTCCAAATGCAATTTTTAAAAATCTACAAATAAAATGTAAACATTAATTTTTTATAAGAACTAAGTTAAATAAATAAAACAACGAATACACACACACACACACACATACCTCTCTCCATTTGAATCACATCATCTTCTCCCATTGCTATTTGAAGTTCGTCTGAGTCAGTAAGCCAATCTTGAGTACAAATAATGGCTTGCACAATTTTAGGAGTTAATAAACTCCTAAATGCATCAAGTAATCTTCCACTCGAGCTAAATGTAGCCTCTGAAGGAACAGTAGAGATGGGAACAGCCAACACATCACGAGCTATCTTACCGAGAACAGAAAATCTAGGACTATTTACTTTTCACCATTCTAAAACATCAAACTTTCCCTTGTCAGCATACTCAATTTGCTCACTCAAATACCTCTCAATATCAGTCCTCTTACTTGAATTCCCACCTAAAACTTCACTCTTGTATTCCGATTTAACAATTCTTTTTAACTTTTCTGTTTCATCCAATTGTAACAGCTGATAGGATCATCTTGTTCTATAGGATCTGTTTTACTTGAACTTGAAATTGAATTTTCATCTTTATATTCTTCATACAATCTATCCAACAAATCTTTAATTCTAACTACCATCACCTCACCATCTTTCATTCCAAACATCCTCTTGAAAGCAAAAATAAGCCATTGAAGCTTATATCGAGGATCCAAAATAACACCAAATAAATAACATGGTTAACTTTCTTTGGATCTCCCCAATACTTATCATATTTCACTTTCATTTTTGTTGCCATCAATGACAACTGAAAGTTTGCACTTTTCTTCCACTCTTCCAACAAACAATACATCATATAAAGCTCATAAAAAATAGCATTGTATGTCACATAATCAGAACCAGAAACTTTTAAAGTAAGCTCATAAAAATGGTTCAAAAAGGGGAGCATTCTTCTCACATTATCACAATCAGTTTTTTTAGGCACATCCAACCACTCTTCAGTTCCTTCCAAATCAATTCTAAAGTATGGGTCATTATCACAAAAATGCTTGAAAGCCTTTTCAAATTTTTGGGTGGTGTCTAGCATGAGGTAAGTGGAGTTCCACCTAGTTGGGACATCAAGAGACAATAACTGCTTACATTGAATTTTTTCATACTCGCAACTTTCTTTGAACTGATTAATTCTTTTACAAGATGACCTCACATAACGCACAGCCGCCTTAACCCTTTTAATTGAATCTCCTATTTCTTTTAAACCATCTTGCACAATCAAATTAAGTATATGAGCAACACATCTCATATGCAAACACGATCCTTCCAAAACACTATAACCCCAATCATTAAATTTCTCCCGTAAATAATTTATGGCTAGTTCGTTTGAAACATGATTGTCCACAGTAATAGTGAAAACACGCTCAATTCCCCAATCATTCAAACATTTTTCAATTTCAATGCCTAAATCTATGCCTTTATAACTAGCAATAGGACAAAAGTTAAAAACCCTTTTATGTAATTTCCAGTCATCGCTAATCCAGTGACATGTTAGACACATATAACTAATTTGTTGAATTGATGTCCAAGTGTCTGTAGTAAGGCAAAGTCTTTGTTTTCTAGTTTCAATGTATTGCTTAAGTTTAGCTTTCTCATCAACATAAAATTGAAAACAGTCTCTAGAAATTGTGAATCTAGATGGTATCCTAAATTTGGGTTGCACAAGAGCCATAAATTTTCTGAATTTTCTATTTTCAACATAGCTTAAAGGCAATTCGGTTGTAATTATCAATTCAGCTAAACCCTTTCTTACATATTCTTGATCAAATTTCCAAGTACCAATACCCCCAAACTTCATTATCAACCTTAAAACTCAATTGCGATTGCGTTTCTTGAGTTTCAGGATGTTTCTTACAAACACTAATGTGTTTTTTAAGTGTTGTTGTACCATTTTTCTTAGGATCACAAAAAAATTCTTTAAAGCAATAATTGCACTTGCCTTTTATCTCGCCTTCTGCACTTGTAAACTTGACAAAGTAATCCCATACCTCCGATCTTGGCTTTATAGCTTTCCTCTTCAAATTTTTTGATGTTACCTCTGCACTTCTAGGTTGATTGGCATCGAACTGGGTTTGAAAAGGATCTTCACCTTGAGTAGTGGGAGTTTGAGTCTCATCTTGAACAGAGGCCTAAAGAAAAAATAAAATAGATTATAGATATAGAGACTTATTCATCAACAAGATAAAAATAACTACATATATAAAACAAGAATGGATGAAATTAAAATAGACATGAGATATATCAATTCATTTATAAAAATTAGAATAATTACATGATTGTTGAATATTTCAGATTGTACAATATGTGATTCATTTATAAACATCCAAACCTGTTGGTACGATGTAATCCTTTTAATCATTCTTCCTGCTTCTGTTACGAAATAATTGTACTGAATAAACTGAACATATGCAATGTTTTGTGTGGAATGCTGCAAGAGGACAAAACTCTCTTGCACAATTTGCTATTTTGCACTCTTTCACAAATTTGTTAGTAAGAAAATTTTGTGCCAGCCACTACATTAAGTTTGGATATTTTGCAATAGATGACGATGATCTAGGGTAATAACTTTAATTTTAAGTCCGTCTGAAGCAATGGTTTTTATTGATGATACCTTGACCGCATAAGTTATTAATCTTACAACACAATCTTGATTAATTCTAGGTAATTGTGGATAGAAAGGTGTTGTGCTAGAATTTGATTTTTAAGAGAAGCTTTTGGTCCTTTAATTTGAAATTATGTGACAATAATTATGTAATATGATGTCACTGAGAAGTACAACTTTATTTAATCTTAATTGTTGCAGGTAGAGGACTACCCAACACTTTTATTTTACCTAGCTAGTGACAAAGCTAAGCCGGTAATAAATTAGGATAATTTCACTTCATTTTTGTTTTTTCTTTTACTTGTATGTAGTTACTAGTAAACTATATGCATGAATTTTGTGGTGCAGATAAAGATGTCTACAAAGTCAAGCTCAAAGGAATTAACAGCAGCAATCAATAAACACTTGAAAGCCAAAGAGCAAACCACCAAAGATGAATTATAGAAATATATATATGTGATTAAGAATACTAGGAATTTAGATAGGATGAGAAAAGGTGAAGCAGAATGGAGTTTCTTCACCAAATCCTGGCGGACATTTTACACAGTGGTTGTTCAATTGTAACCTTAGCAAGCAGCTTTCATAATAAAACCAAACTATTATGTATAAACTAAAAAATAGGAAGTCAGAAATTGTTTATTTGTGTACACTAATTGATACAACATAGTAAAAAAGTTAAAGATTGCTTATTTTTCTTGGGTTTAGATAGAGACATTTTTAGTTTAGGCCTGGTCTATAGGCATGATTTTTCTCTGATGATGGGCTTCGACATGTTACCAATTAATCCGGCCTAGCTAAGGAAGCAACAAAAGAAATTATTACCACATAATTCACCAGTAATTTCCTAAGAACCAACAATGACAATGCTACTAACCACCATAAATATGACACAGACATGAGTAATATTGAGAGAAGAATATGAAGGTTTAATCTGAAGGTAAAATTGTAACATCGTCACTGCTAACCATGTTATAATGATATTAGAACAAGTTAATAATAATTTATAATGCACAAGCTTACCATGCAACTATTATAAAATCTAAATAATTGGCAAACTAATTATTACACCCAGTGTTATTGCAACTAGATGATGAATTAAATTAAGCTTCAATAGCAAATAAGATAAACAAGTACAATAATCCTTTTTTTAACAGAATGAAAGAATGGCAAGCATATGTCAAATGTTGTTGCTGTAAAAATAAATAATCAGTAAAAGGATTCCAACATTCATATCCAAAGCAATTAAGGAAAATATAAGATATGATTTACTATCCTTTTTTTTGTCAACTGCATTATCTTATACAATAAACTATAATAAAACTCTTGCAGCCACAACAGGGGAGTGCTTCCTCTTTTGTTTGAATCCATTCCTAAAAGCAAAGGACTTTCAATGCATGAGCAACTATTTGGGGATAAACAGAGAGCAGTGTAGCTAGACGAAGGTCGTGCTGATTAATACAAAACCCAAATAGCTTGAGAACTCTATAAATTTAAAGGAAAAAAATACTTAATTACCATCCTCATAATTACCCTAAAATAGAATCGAAGTACCTAACTTTATTTAGAAATTGGACAAAATTGCAGCTTCATGTTCAGTTAAAATGCAAAAATCAAATATTCCCATTTAACAAAAATCCAAAAATAAAATACAGATACATAATGACAAACCCAACATGAAATCGTGGTTGTCATCTATGAGAAATTGAAAGAATCGAAAATAAAGAACAGGAACAGAGAGATAAAAATAAAGATTAAAGAACAGAGAGATGGAGGAAACACTAACCATTTTTTAGCAAACTTCAGGAAGAATCGAAGGATAGGAAATCGCAACACGGAAGATCGATGAGACACGGGAAGATGAGGCAGTTGAGTTAGGGATTTCTCTGTAAGGAAGATCGATAGAGTTAGGGATTTACAAACTAAGTGTGTATATATATACTAAGGTAAAACAATGAGTTTTACAAACTTTGGTCGGTTTGGTTCCTTCGATTTTTTAATTTTAAAAATCGAACCGATAAAACTGATTTATTTTTTCGATTCCGAACCAAACGAACTGAAAACCAAAAAAATCGAACCAAACAGACCAAAATTCATTCAGTTCAGTTTTTGGTTTCGATTCAATTCTGCACGCCTCTATTATTAGTGATAGTGGAAAACATTTCATGAACGACCAATTTAAGGCATTGCTAAAGAAATTTGGCATAAGGCACAAAATCACAACACCCCATCATCTTCAAGCTAATGGGCAGGTAGAACTCTCCAATAGGGAGTTTAAAGCAATCTCGGAGAAAACTATTAACGAGTCTAAAAAAGATTGATCTTTAAGGTTAGATGAAGCACTATGGGCCTATAGAATCGTTTTCAAAATTCTAATTGGAATGTCCCCGTTTAGGCTTGTATATAGGAAGTCATGTCATTAACCTGTAGAATTAAAGCATAAAGCTTTTTGGGTAACTAAATTTCTGAACTTTGATCTAGAGATTACTGGAGAAAAATGTCTTTTATAGGTAAATAAGTTAGAGGAATTCCATTTATAGGCATACAATAATGTGAAGGGCTACAAAAACAAGACAAAGAAATGGCATGATCACAAGCTAGTGCCCAAGGAATTTTCCCTGGGAATGAAAGTGCTGGTGTATGATAACCGTTTTTGACTCTTTCCAATAAAGCTCAAATCAAGATGGAAAGGACCTTATGAAGTTGTGAATGTCACTCTTTATGGAGTAGTTACTGTCAAACACCCGAATGATGGTCGAGAATTTAACGTCCATGGTCACTGCCTCAAGCCTTACTTTAATTCCAGGTTTGAAGTCACATCAGTGGTCATCACATTGAAAGACGTGTAATAAGAACATTAAAAGTCGAGCTGGCGACTTGTTAAACCTAGAACTTCATTTCTACACTTAATCTCAATAATAATTTCTTTTAAATTGTTGCTTTTAATTTTTGCTCAACTATTGTTTTATGTCTTTGCTTTTAGTAAATAAGTGGTGTTGGGAGTTGCCCATGTGTTGCCAATATTGTCTTCACATTGTGTATGTATAAGGGTAGGAAAATCTTCAAAAATAATGTAAAAATTTTGCTGGACTCGACCGAGACAAAACGATCTCAGTCGTGTCCCTTATAGCATGAGAGTTCCAGAATAGGCCACTCGGCTAAGACCAATTGGTCTCTGCCGTGTGTAATACGTTAAGCCGGAGACAAAAGGTACCACTCGATCGAGACCATTAGTCTCAGCCATGTGCTTAATGAAATTTTAGTCCAGTAGGGGTCACTCGATTGAGACTAATTGGTCTCAGCCGTGTCTTTTGGAGAGTGAATTTTGTATTTTAGATCACTTGATCGAGACCATTTGTCTCAGCTGTGTGCTTCAAAAAATTTTTTGGGCCAAGTGCTATCGGGATTTTCAAAATTTGTGTGATGGACTCAGCCAAGACCAAGTTGTCTCAGCTGTGTCTATTCATTTTTTAAAATTGTGAGTTTTAATTTTATGCCTAACTCGTGTCCACTTATAAATAGACCAAAGAAACATGTCTCTTCACTTTCTATTTCATTTCTCCTCCAAATTTCTTAAGTAATATGGCATTCTCTCTGATTTTTTACTCTTTATGTGCACTTATCTCTTTATTCAAGCATCAACCAAGTAAGTGTCCCATGTCTTTTCTTTTACATTTCATCTCTAATGAAATTTGTTATTTTTATTGAATATGTGTGACTTAAAAATCCTTCTTTTGATGAGCATTTCGAATTTTTTTATGTATGTTATGTTTTTTGAGTGTTTAAATGTCTAATACATGTGTAAAGTTAGGTTTAGATTCAAAATTTTCCCAATCTACTTTTTTCTCTTAGAGGCATGTTTATACTTTGTTCTTTTGACGAATTTTTATGATCAATTAGGTTGTGCTTCATGTAAATTCGTGCATTATGGTATAAATCTTGTGTATGCATGTCATGTGTTTGTTAATTTTCCTAAAAGAAGTAGAAAATTGTAATATGCCTAACTTCCTTTCTTTAAAATGCATAATCTTTCTTTAAAGCAAGTTTGTATGCCAAGTGTAATGTGGTAATGTGTGTGAAGTGCTATAATATTTGGGTATAAACTGGATGCCTTTGATGTTATAGTTCTAGATTAGAATTTGCATGCTAGGTACATCTCCATGTTTTAGTGTCATACTTTTGTTAAAGTTAGTGTTTATTTTTGCTTATTACTTTTTAGATTTTTGCATTCTTCATGGCTTTGATTATGGTTATTTTGTTAGCATAATGTCATGCTTGTAATTTTGATGATTAGTTAGGATTTTTGTTGTTTGTAGTAGGAGGCAAAGAAACCTTTTCCTTAAGTTAGGCATTGTGACCTTTATAGTTAAATTTATGCTTGCATACTCATTGCTTGTTGCTTAGAGTACACTTTATTGTTTGTGGTGCATTTCTTAATATGTCATCTTTTATGCTTTATTGGTTTGATTCCCTCTCTTACACTATAGGTTTAAGCTCATGTGTTAAATTTTAATGCGAAATGGTTTATTCTTGTAGTGGCCCCTAAATGCACTAGAACCGAGGCTAGCTCATCATCATCCGCCTTACAAAAACCTTTGATACCAAAGACTCTAAGATGGGTTCCTCATGAGTTTAAGGACGAATGGGTGTTATTCAATTGCCAAGACTACCTAACTTCTCCTTATATTGATATGGACTTGATGCAAGAGCTAAGGATGAAGGATGAAATCGATCACTGAATCGATGGCCTGGGCTGGAGAGCATTTCTCGAATGGAAGGAACATGTTTATCTTAATCTAGTGCGGGATTTCCTAGCCATTGTTATAATTAGGATAGGGAAGGATCATTATGTTGATGAAGGCAATGTAAGCTTCTAGCTCAATGGCTCCTCCTATTAAAAGAGCTTTAATGACTTCTGTATAGTGTTAGGGTTCGATACACATGTTGTAAGGGAAATTGAAAATTTAAACAAGTAGGTAATCTGAAATGGCATCTGTGACGAGGAAGAGCCTACCATTTTTTATTCTAGCAACACTAAGGCACATCATTTGAAGAATCACCCCTTGAGAATTATGCATAGGTTTTTGGCCTTGGCATTCTTTAGTCACCATGGTGGGTTAGGTAGTGTTAATACCAATGAAGCTACCATTCTATACGTAATAGAGCTTGGGATTTGCCTCAATGGAGCCTTCTTCATTTCATCAAAAATTGATGACTTGCGCAATTGTGGTTTGACGCTCAATTTCCACCACCGCCGCCATCACCACCTGCTCAAGAATGAGTACATTTTCAGGAATTTTTCTCAACCCCCGTTATTTTGTTATTATTTTGTATGTATTTTGCTAAGGGCAGCAAAACTTTAAGTTTACGGTGAGGGCATCATTTTGAGATGTTTTTGAAAATTATTTTATTTTTGGAATGTTGGATATTTGGACTGTTAACTTTAGCACCACAGTAGTTTTATTTTACTTTAATATTTTTGTTTATCATTTTGATTTAGTTGTTAATTTAGCTTGTTTGAATTTTTTAATAGTAGTTTGTTAACTTAGTTGCTTGAGTTTTTTTAATGATTAATTATTTTGTTTATGTTTTAAGTTTATGTCTATTTATGTTTTATAGCTTTTTGTTTATAATTAAGTTTTATTTTTCTTTTGTTTAGTGTGTTTATATTTAGTTCTTAGTTATCCCTATTATTTGTAAGCTTTTGGTTCTTTTTTGTTATTTTTGCATCGATGATTCATATTTCAGTTTTTAATTTTTACTTTAGCTATTTGTTTTATTTTTGCCTTAGTTTTTATTTTGTTTCTTTTAGGTTGTTATCTTCGATTGTTATTAAATACTTTTACATTTTTGCTTAGTTTGCCCTTAGTTGTTCCTGTTGTGGACACTCCGAACTTAGCCTGAGAAAAGCATGTTTAGGGTAGTTGTTTGATTGGAGAGTAGTTAGTTGTTGATTATTTACCTTTTTCAATTAAGTTCAATTGGATTAATATTAATAGGTCTCCTAAAATAAGGTACACTTTAGGCCTATTTTTCTTAGAAAATAACAAACAAAACCAGTGCATGAAGGTGATCAAATAGGAATTTTAGAGCACTAGAACCTCCCTCATCACCCTTCAAAGCAGTCATAGCAATTTAAATACAAAACTTGACATGATTTAGGCAAGTGTTCATTGTAAGCCTCTAAAAGACTTTAGAACTACCAAGTATTAAAATTATTTCCCTTGTATAACCCCTTTAAGCCTATCAAGGTATGCTAATTGCATACCAAATTTTTATTTTTTGGCACACTCATGCAATTGTCTTAGCTTTAAAGCCTTTTTCTTACCCTTCTCTGAATTAGCCATTCTTAGAGTGAGTAAGAGAAAAATTTTGGGACTAAAAGTGAGTTGAGCTAAGATAAGGGTTGAATAGTAAGGAGAAATTTAAATCGATATTAATTTTTGAATGTGAAGATTATTTCCAAAGTGTAATTATGTGTTATGGCATTATTAGAAAGCCCTTATCTTAAAAAAAATCTAGAAAAAAAGAGAAGAAAAAGAAAAGTGGAATGAAATAAAGTAGAATATAGCTTATGATAAGTGTGGGGTAGCTTACTGAATTGAGGGAAGGAACTTTAGAGCTTGTAAGTTGATTAAGCATTGACACTGTTAATCGAACACTTTTATGTAGTCCTTTTATTAGGAATCTAAATTCAAAGAAATCACTTTGCATTCTGGATGATATATCATTTAAAATCTTATGTGAATCGAGAAAAAAGGTAGAATTGATCTGAAAAATTTTAGAGCACTATTAGGTTGAGTGGAGTTACTGAATGGCTATTCTATTTTATCCTACACACTTCTTGTTAGCCATACCCAGTGACTTTGTAACCCACTTCAGACCTAATGATATCATTTTTTTAGAATTATTGATGGAGATGACTTTTGGGTTTCAGTGCTAAAGGAAAGGCCTATGGCATCTCTTGAGTTTTAGATCAAAACCGCTTGTGTAAATTTTACATATGAATAGGTTTTGAATTAATAGGCTCCAGAATGGGATATTAGGTCATACTTAGGTCTTGGGACTCAAGCTTATGCTAGCTATCAGGTAGGCTCCGGAATGGGATACCAGGTAGTTAGAGTAGTAGGCTTCTGAATGGGATACTAGGGGTTTAGATGGGTTGCTCACATCTGAAATGTATGAATTTTATGTTAAAATGAACCTTGCATGGGAATGGGGAGGATTAGATTCCTAAACAATGTCTTTAGTAATTGTTAATCCACACATCTTATATTTTCTATTTTTAATTTCTTTGTTAACTTACACTTTGCAATTTATTTATTTTTTATGTTAATTGTTTTATTACTAATATCACACAACCAATAACAATTGGGAAATTCTTTAAACACATTCTACCAATCAATCAAAATTTGTTTTGCATCGATTCTTTCCCTTGGGTTTGATACTTATGGTCTTAAAAATATATCACTTTATTACTTTTCGATTCGATACACTTGTCGCATTCTAACCATCCATTTTTCACTATAATAGCCATTGCCATTTCATAGCTTAAATGGCAATATAAATGATAATGCCATAGCCATACTCCTACACACATCAATAAAATTGAAATAAACAATCTTTATTGTCTAAGTATTTATTTTTAATCAGTTAGCTAAAAATAAGTTAGATTAAACTGAAGAACTTATTAAGATTGCTTGTATAGTATCTAATAGTAAGCCATCTAGATTTAGGAACTGTAGCAGTGTTCACTAATGGCGGATAAACCAAGTTGTAGGTTTTAGGGTCTTTTTCAAAATCAAAATCTCTATTTCTAGTTCCTACCATATAAAAGTTATGTCCATGGAGATACATTGGGTAGTCTTTATGTTGATAATAGCCTTATCTAATTAAGGAAACTAAATGCTATTGCTACTGATATTAAAAATGGTTCTATCGCTAAAGAGAAAATTAAAAATCCTAACCCTACACAACATCATATATCAGTTAATTCACCGCACTTGTTGTAATCTATTAGCATTAGATTACTTATTGTGGAAATGCTATTAAATAAAAATATGGGCAGTGGGTTACTGAATCATCATTCTTTGTAAGCTCATCAAAAATATCTCTTTTACTACCTTTTACTTTTCACTATATATATAACACACTGCAGTTAAGGGCGTGCATCGATCGAGTTTGGGTCAACCCGAATCAAACCCAAATAACCCGAAACCCAAAATTTACCATATATTTACATCTGATCCCTACCCTAATAATAAGTCGGGCCCCAACCCTAACAACCCAAAAATTTTTAAGCCCCGATCCTAACAACCACAATTATCTAAAGGCAATAAAGTAACTGTCCAGTGTCCACAAAATCAAAACATTTTTCTTCTCAAATTCACTAGGGTTTTATCGATAAAAAGTGCATTAAATTTATGCATAATTATTCAAATAAACAAAGATCATTTCAAGGTAAAAAGATCTACCAAGAAGAAAATAAATAAGGATGCTTAGGGATTTCAATTGATATTTTGAATACATTACAAAATTGTAGCTTTGTGTTTCTACACTTTGTTTTGTGCTTGTAAAGCAAAAAAAAAAGTGATTTGCACAATAAACAAAATAATAACAACAGATCTTTAAGAGTATACCAATAATAGGAAGAAGCAGAGAGATTGAGAGACAGAGATAGAGGGGAGAAAAGGAGGAGAGGGAAGAGATGGAGAAAAAGAGGGAAAGGGAAAGAGAAAAGGAGAGGAAAAGGGAAAGATACATCGAGAAAGATCTAGAGAGAGAGAGACAAAGGGGTAGAGAAAGAGTGTATATATATACATATAGTCGGTCAAGTTGGGTTTATGAGGGTTTTAACAAAAACCAACCTTTACTCGAAAAATACCCAATTCTTCAACCTGAATTGACCCTATTAACCCGAATAACCCCACCCGAATTCGTCTAGTCAGATAGAGTTTTGCACACCCCTAACTGCAGTATAGTTCACTTTCGGTTCTGGATCTTAATCGTTCTTGTTTTTGTTAATATATTATTTAAAAAATAATCATAGTAAGACGGTTGTTTATAGACAATATTGCTTGTGGAAAATTATCTACAACTAGTCTCTGCATCCTTCTTTTTTTTGCAAACAATAATTTTTTTCTTTGCAGTTATTTATAAAATGGATCCTAGTATTGGTAGTGTAGATGAAAGTATAGACACCGTGATCCGAGGTAGCTTAGATCAGGGTTATCCAATAATGAAGAAATAATATATTTCTGACAAATAATGCAAATCTCAAAACTCCAATGTGAATTTTTCACAGTTTTCACAAAGATTTTATGATTTTTCAGGTGTTTTAGAAAGCTTTTAACAAAAGAGCAAGAAAAAACCATGATTTTTGCCTATAATATTGACAGAGGGTCGTTTGTCATGTAAAGGACGATCCTCTATGGCCACCTCCCTCCTGTCCAGGCTAGATCAGGGATATATTTGTGAATTCTAGATTTTTACCTGAGAGATGGCCGTTTGTGGCTAAATTTCTAGAATTCCCACATTTTTGGTTGTCAAAAATGGGAAGATAGATTTTTGGGGTGATCAATCTTGATTTTGAAGGACTAATCCCTCTAGATTGGAAGAGTTAGAGTTGGAATTCAATTCCAACTCTTTCCTAGATATAAAAGGAAAAAAATTAGAATTCTAAAAGGGGGAAATCATTATTAAAAAGAGAGAAACTTATTGGAGAAGAAGAAACTAATTCTTCTCTATCTAAGAAGAAAAAGCTCTAACATTCTTTTGATTTAAACACATACACACACAAAAATCATCTAGTTTTCTGGAACACAAATATCACAATCGGAGAGGAGATCTGGACTTCAAGAATTTTAGAGTTAGAATATTTTTTTAGAGTAATATTCTAAGCCCTTCAACCATTTTTCTCTCTCTAAAATTAATCATGCATGATCATGTTTGATGTTATTAAAATTAATTTGTTTGTGTGTTATGATTTGTGAATTTACATGTTTAAAATTGAATGATATGCAAACTTGGATCTATATGCATGATGATGACATGAGTTGATCATGATTTCCTCCATTGTTATGTATTTTAAAGTTTTATATTTATCGTGTTATTTTGGATCTTAATTATGTTTGGTTTAGTTAGTGCATGATTTAGGGTTAGAATTTTAGTGTGGCATGCTTTAGGACTTTATATTTGAGTGTTTATTATTTATTTGAAATTTTGGTTTTTTTTAGATGTATTTTCAACTTCTTACTCTGTTCTTCAAGTGATAGACGAGAAGAAGCCCCTACGGACGGCCATCTGTCAATGCAACAGATGGGACGTTGTGGGAGTTTCTTTTCGTCCCATCCCTCCTTCAGCCATGGTTGTCCGTTACCTATCCAGGGGTATATATGGCGAATTTTTAGGCCTATTTTCATATGTTTTGTGTATTTCATTGTTGTTTATATTATTTCTTTGATCTTTAAAGTGTTAATTTGTTTTTTATATATATTTTGATTATGTATATATGTTTAAATAAGTGATATTTTTCTATATTTTATTCTTTAATTAGGTTTTCCTCACAATGCTAATTTATTGGTTTTTGTGATTTTATGTGAGTAATTGACCTCATATGCTTTTGGGATATCTTATGAGGCATCACACATTGGGAGTCATGCTCTCGATTGGTTAATGATTGCTCCTGTCCATTCAGTTATTTTGTGCATTGTTTTATTTTATTTATCATTCAGTTTTATTATTATTTTGCTCATTTAGTTGGATTTTGATGTATTTTTAATGTATTCATTTTGAGGATATAATAACTAGTAAAAAATGATTTTTTTATGCACGTTTAAAAGGGAAAAGACACTTAAAATGATTTTTATTAATTAACGTGAGTTTTTCCCCAAAACGTGGACCAATGTCCAATTTTCTATCAAAAAATCCAATGAAGGACAAAAGAGAATTTTTATAAAATATACATGAGGAAACCAATGTTACCAACCCAAATAAATGGTGCAATTTGTGTATGATGCTCAATTTATTTTTGTCTTTAGATGATTTGCTTCTATAATAGTTTAAATAGTTAATTTAATTAATTTATTTATTTACCGCTTTTATTACTTGATTGGGATGTTTACTTAATTTTATTTTTTTACATCGTGTGAGAGAAGAGATCAGATTGACTTTAAAACCCAATTATAAAACAACACATAACCAAGGTGCCCAATAAGAGTGATGTTCTAAACACCGATCTCTGTTTGGACATCAAAAGTTGAGATTTTTTTTCCAATATTTTGTTGGGTGGTGACTCCATGATACCTGCCTCTTTGAGCCAATTAGTAGATGCCTTCATGGATTGACTACCAACAATAATTTAGGCTTGACCCCCTTTTTTTTGCAAAGTATCCAATTTATGAGTTATAGTGAGCCTCTTTCGGTCTTAAACCTTAAAAGTAGGCCTCCAAAAATACAAACAGAATCAACCATGGCTTCGACGTGCTTCACAGTGATGACTCCACTGAGGACTAAAGAGACCTTGCTCTTAAAACCATGTTGGTTAAGTTCTTTATAATTGAGTTTTTTAATTAATCATATCTTTTTTTCTAAATTGCATTTCTTACATACATCTTAAAACATCAGAATTAAGTTAGACATCCCTTTTTAGCCCCGGTGCTATCTTAAAGCACACCTTATATTCACTAAATGTAGAGAGGTGTCAAAGAGGCCTACCAACCTAAGTCTAGTATGAAATAGCATAAAAAATGGTGATTCATTGGTTGTTATGCTCGTAATGAGCTAGACCTATTGGCAGGGACCATGCTTGGGTAGCCCTAAAGTTTCATCACCCTTGGCTTAAACCCATGTAATGACAATAGCAACTTCTCATAGGTTGTATAACCATAATAATGTTTGTTTGCTATGTGGACCTCTATATATTGACCAAACTCGAACAAATTAAGAGGGTACCAGCCAAAAGCTACCATGCTCCAGTGGGCTTAACCCAATCATTTGAGTTGGTTAAAATACATACTGGTCAAAATCCATATGCTTGCACTTTTAATTAAGAGAGGTTATGCTACCAATTTTTCACCGAGCACCATACATGTCCATTGGGTAACCTATTGACCCATTGGCTAAGCCCACCGAGAAAAGAAACTACATAGCCTCCTGTGTGGGAGTAATAAGGCAGGAAGTTACTGTTGTGCGTGTGTGTGATTATGATTGATGTTTAAAAAAAACATTCATTGTATACATGTATCATGTATATACCATGCTCATGCATCATCCTTCATGCATCATTCCTAACATTTGATCCTTGCAGCCATCATAGATTTGTCTAGGTGGTCCAGGGTTAAACGATCTCTTTATTTGGAGACCAACGTTCGAGTTGCCCAGGCCAAGCTTGTAACACCCTTATACTGTCGTACAATGTACGCAGTAATCGGATGTCAAACCAAACATGAAACAATGAAATTTTTTTTCTAACAGCACCGATAAACATACTTGTACATAGATACTTAAAATATAATCATGAATCGCATAACTGTGTCTCAATAATTAATAAATAAATTTCTTACACTATAAACATATTCTTGCACAAAACTATATTTTTCAACTCAGGGAGATACTATTCACCCCGGTGTCACTATTTATTATCGAAAAGTACTATTTTCGACTAGCCTGGTATTTGGGCCATTACAAATCTCCCCTACTTATAAAAATTTCGTCCTCGAAATTTTCTTTCATGTCACAACTATAATGACATCCTTTAAATTAGATAATATTTTCTTTTCCAATTTAATCTTAAGTCATTTAAACTATTTCATTTTTATCCCTAAACTTTTCATTCTATTTTTATTTTTTTTATTTTCTTTATACTCCAATTAATTAATTGGCTTATAGTATGGCTATTTATGCAATAAATAAAACCTTTCTCAAGTTAAATCTAGCCTCTCTACTAGCTCATGGAAGCTTCAAGAGGTCATTTGAGCTGCTGAAAGTGCAAGAAAGAGAGAGAGAAAGTTGGTGTCTCAAAATTAAGGTAAGTGGAAAATGAAGTTTTAATTTAATTTAAAGGTTCTAAGAGATGTGTTAGGATGTGTAGGTCTCATTTATGTAGTTTAATTGAATTTATGAAGTAAGAATTGATGAATTTTTGGCTTGGGAATTTTAGCCATTTAGAGAGCTTGAGAGAGATTATGGTGTTTTGATGATTAAAGGTAAGGAAATGAAGATTAAGTGGTGGAAAACAAGTAATTAAGGTTAGTGGATACTCTATCCCTTAATTTCCATAAATTGTGCATGAGAATTTGTGTATGTAAATATTTGATTTTTATGTGATTATGTATGATTAATTGAAAATGATGATATATATGTGTTATTGAGAGTTTAATTTGATGAATAGAATGTTTAGTTGGAAAAAATAAATTTAGATTACCAAAATTATGGCATGGCCGAATTGTATGTGGGTGTGTGTGTGAGTTTATTTTGGTTAAATGATGAAGAAAATTATGCAAATTGGAAGTGGGTATAATTTTAATGTTATACTAATTTAGTTGAAATTTTTGGGATTAATTAGAATATTTTTAAGCAATAAAATCGTAACACCCTTATACCGTCGTACAGTGTACGCGGTAATCGGATGTCAAACCAAACATGAAACAATGAATTTTTTTTTCTAACAGCACCGATAAACATACTTGTACATAGATACTTAAAATATAATCATTAATCGCATAACTGTGTCTCAATAATTAATAAATAAATTTCTTATACTATAAACATATTCTTGCACAAAACTATATTTTTCGACTCAGGGAGATACTATTCACCTCGATGTCACTATTCACTATCGGAAAGTACTATTTTCGACTAGCCTGGTATTTGGGCCATTACAAAGTTTAAGTTTAGAGTCAGGTTCACAAGTCAGCTTAGCATTGAGTGTAAACAGTTAAGAGATAAGCTTGGATATAGAAGATGAACAGTTGAATGAAATCGAAAGAGTTATTGATGAAGCTGGAAGGTTGCCATCTTTAAGGGAAAGGTTAGCCGCATCTGTTGCTGGGCCCTCGGTGATGAAGGATAAGTTATATAAGAGGTTGGATAGGCATCTCCAAGAATTTAAAGAGAGAATGCTGGCTATAGTTGGCGGATTGGTGGCCTCTATGACACTAAATGCCAAAACTCGACCTATAGCACCCGCTTGTAAGATAATGGAGCCGACATATGTTAGGGACTTCGCTGCAGCAGATTAATCCTTAAGATTTGCCAAGGAGGAAGAAGAGACATGACCCTAAAAATGACTATATCGAAGAGAAAGATGAAGACTATGTTCCTCCTATGATGAATATGAGGAGTAGAGGTCCTAGTGCTGAGGATACAACCTTTAAAAAATGGAAAAGAATGTTGAGGCTATGTCTAGGCTATTATCTACTGGTAGGGGGATGAACCCTAAAGATAGGGATTTAGATGGAGATGAGCCATTACCCTAGAAGTTTAAGATGCCTGACTTGCCAAGATTTGATAGTACTTTGGATCCTTCAACTCTTGTTAAATAATATACATTGATCATGAAAGGGACCACCTTGACCAAAAAAACAAAAGGTGGAGTATTTTTGTCTTACTTTGATAGGGCCTGCCATTGATTGGTATCACGGATTGGATAGGCACACCAAAAAAGATTGGGATTTACTTACTGAGAAATTCCTTAAGTGGTATGACTGTAACACCAGAATAGAGGTTACTTTGAAAGATCTTTAGTTACTTTAGCATAAATATAATGAATCTTTTCATAAGTACCTCACTAGGTGGAGGAATAGAGTAATAAAGATGAAAAGAAAGCCTAACACAACTGACCAGATTAGGTTTTTTATCTGAAATACAAGTTTGTAGTTGAAAGATGGCTTAAAGATGAAAGGTTTGAAGGACCGGGAGTCTTTGAAGGATATAGCCATAGAAGCTGAGGGAAAGCACTTAGCCAGAAGTGTGAAGAATGAGGCTACAAGGAGGAATTTTAGTAATAACAAGGGAGTTGGGAATAGCAATGGGTCGAATAGAATTGGAAAAACAGCAAAAGTGTCCGCCACAGAGGCTAGTCAGGAGCATTATTCCATTCTAGGTAAGTCACTGTCTTCGGTGTTAAACCAGTTTAGTAAGGACGCATAACTTCACCCACTGTCATCAAAACCAGCAATGAGTTAAGGGTTGCCCTATTATAAAGAGGATTGGTACTGTGCATACCATCAGAGTACTAGGCACCTGATTGACTATTATCGTACCCTAAGAAATAGAATTTAGGATGTGATAGACAACAAATAGATTTTAAACCTTGAGAAGAGAGATAAAAAGAAAAAATGAGGTTATAATATCGTGCCACCTCTGGTGTTTATGATTGGGTCCAGTATGCCTGAATGGTATGTCATGAGAGACCTGTATAGGAATGAATACGTGGCCGTTACTCGCTCCAACCCCAACATAACAAAGCCAAGTGAAGAAAATTTGCTAGTTTCAATGATTAATTGCTGGGATACCCCCACAGAGAGTGAGGATGAAGGGATTTTAGCACTCATTAATATCTGAAGTTCGATCAGTGAGAATAAAGAGGAAACGACAAAAGATAAAAGATAAAAGTAGTCACTAAAAGTAGAAAGGTGGCCCCAAAGATTGAGAAGCAGCCAGCTTCTGCTGCAATGCCTACAGAGAAGGAAGCCAAAGATAATAAAGTAATTAAGCAGTTAAAGAAGACACAGGCATAGATTTCCATTTAGGATTTATTGAGACAATCTCCTTCACATAAATAGAAGTTAATAGAAGCTTTAAGTAGATCTACTGTTGCCACTACTATTTCACCCTTTAAGCTATTGGATTTGGTCGAGGGAGGGACAAGAGAAAATGTCGTGTACTCTAATGCTGATTTGCCTATTGAAGGAAGAAACCATAATCGCCTTCTCTACATCAAGGCCCAGGTGAATGGCAAACACACGGCCTATGTGATGGTAAATGACAGTTCTTCTATAATGTTTGTCCCTTGGTAGCAATCTCAACATTTGGGCTAAATGAGAATATGTTGAGTAAGCCCAACTTGACCATCTCTGCTTATGATACTTCTAAAAGGTAAGCTGTTGGGACCTTTAAGGCTTTAGTGAAGATGAGGCCCATTGAGATCGAAGCTAAATTTGTAGTGTTGCCAATTCCTACCAACTTCTTTGTGCTATTGAAAAGGCCATGGTTTCATAGGTTGGGTAGGGTGCCTTCTATGTTGTATTAGATGATTAAGATATCCCACAATAGTCAAGTAGTAACCATTAAAACTACAAGGGAGAATCATATGTCTGTACTCGAGATAGCAAAACAAACCTTTAATGGATTCCATGTGTCTGTAATCAGCGGTGAAGAAAAATAGGGTAGTTTTGTTAGGAGCCCATAGGTGATTAGTATGCTAAAGAATATAAATTTCCAAACAAGTACTGGTATAGGCAAAAATTCTCAAAGGCCTTAGACTCCTATATTTGCCGAGGGTCAAAAGGTTAAGAAGTAGTTAGGCGTTACTAGTCCTAATCAAAAAGATAAAAAGAAGGGAGCAGTAAAAAGGATCCCCACATCTCACAGAGCTTCATGCCAACTTTATGTATCTGCCTTTACTATGGAGAGAATGAACCTCAGGTGATAGGGGATGAGATAGTACCAAGTTTTGAGTAGTTTAATGATGTCTTCAACTGGAAATAAGGGATTGTCAAACCTGTTGAGGGTTTCTGGGATGAAGAGATTCTCCTACATCGTTCAACTTGGGACCAAAATGTGCCTAAAGAGATCATGATAGAGAAGTTTCTTGCTATTTAGCTGAAAGACAAAGAGAAAATTGAAGCTGAGGATCCACCCAAGGCTGACCCAGAGGCTGGAGAGACATTTTATGCCAGCAAGACTGAAGAGGTTACTTTCTTCGATATTGTTTATGTTCCTGAACTTTTTTGATGAGAATAGTGATTGCTCTTTTAATTATATTAATAAAATGAACAATTTTTCTTACTTGTGTGATGTTTCTTCTGATTTCAATATGCATAATCATGATCATGAACCATTCATATTTGACATTAACTTAACAAACACATGTTCATTTAATCTTTCAATAAAAGAAAATCCAAGAGAAATTTTATTAGCATCAGATATAACTCTTGAAAAAAGAGAAAAATTTAAGAATATATTGAAAAATTATGAAAAAGTCTTTGCCTAGACCTATGAAGATATGTCAGGAATAGATCGAGAAATTGTTGAACATGCCATCCCAATATATCTAGGGTACAAATTAGTTAAACAGAAGCTTAGGAGGCTTAGACCAAAGTTGGCTAAAAAGGCTAAAGACGAGGTTAGGAAACAGATAGAGGCTAAGTTTATGGTAGAAGTTTAATACCCAACATGGTTGGGGAATATAGTTTCTATGGCAAAGAAGGATGGAAGAGTTAGGATCTGTGTAGATTATAAAGATTTAAGCAAAGCTTTCCCTAAAGATAACTTCCTTCTGCCTCACATAGATGTTCTAGTTGATAGTGCAGCCTCCTGTGCCACGTACAACTTTATGGATGGGTATGTCGGGTATAACTAGATTCTGAACAAGACAGTAAATCAAATTAATACAACCTTTATAATCGAATGCGGTACATACGCTTATCGAGTTATGCCTTTTAGGCTTAAAAATGTAGGTGCCACCTACCAGAGGATGGCAACCAAGATACTAGATGACTTGATTCACAAGGAAGTAGAGGTATATGTGGATGACATAATGATAAAGTCGGTTACCCGAGAATGTCATTTTAAAGCATTAGAGAAGTTCTTCTAGAGGATCAACAAATACAACCTTTGCCTCAACTCAAAGATGTGCATCTTTAGGGTCACTTCAGGTAAGCTTTTAGGGCACGTAGTGAGCCAAAAAGGTATAGAAGTAAATTTTAATAAAGTGAGAGCCATCAGAGAGATGCCAGTATGCCAGAAGGAAAAATGAGGTTAGAAGGTTCTTAGGAAGGATTCAGTATATAAGTAGGTTCATAGCCAAATTGACTTCAATTTATGAACCAATATTCAAGCTACTTAAGAAGGATTAGCCAGTGGTTTGGAACGAGCCCTATCAAAAGGCATTCAATACTATCACGGAATATCTACTGCATTCGCTAGTATTAAGACTGCCTCAGGCAAGAAAGCCTCTGATTTTGTATTTGGCCATAAAGGATAGTTCAGTTGGGGCAATGATGGCTCAAGAGGATGATTTTGGGATTGAGTATGTAGTGTACTACCTCAGTAAGAAGTTTCTCCCTTATCAAGCAAAGTATATAGAAGTTGAAAAGATTTATCTAGCGATTATTTAGGCATCAAAGAAACCAAGACACTATTTTCATTCCTACGAAATACAAGTTATGGCTAAGCAGAACCCCCTCAGGTATTTACAAGAAACACCCTCGTTCTAAGGGAAAATAAAAAGGTGGTTGATTCTCCTGCAAGAGTTCGATATAGAATACATCACTAAGAAAACCATTAAAGGGAAAGCCATGGTGGAGTGTCTAGCCAATTAACCTTTAAAAGGGGAGAGATAAGCTATGAGTTCCTTGATGAGAACATAATAGCCATAAGAGTTTTGGGTTGATAGATGCATTTTAACGGGGTTGTGAACAACAAAGGAGATGGAGTAGGAGTAATCTTAGTCACCCGAAGGGAGAAAAAATGTCGTTAGCCAAGAAACTGAGATATAAGGCCATAAATAACGAAACGTGCATCTTCGAATTGGAAGCCTTGTTAGTCATTGGGAAAAAGTCCGTAAAAGTATATGGAGATTCATCTTTAGTAGTCTATCAAATAAGAGGTAAATGGTGAGTGAAGGAAAAGCGATAACTGCCCTATCTCAAATGCTTAAAAGCTTTTGGCAGCCAATTAGAGCTTTATACTTTTAGGTATGTGCCTAGAAAAGAGAAGCAACTAGCAGATGTATTAGCCACCCTGGTATGAGTATGAGATAATTCGAGAGGGGTAAGTATGAAACCTGTGCTAATTTTGAGTTTCGATAAGCCATGTTTCGAAGATTAGTAGATTATGGATATTGAGGTGGATGATAGAAGACCTTGGTATAATGACATCCAAAACTACTTGGAAAGGTCAGTGTTTCTTGAAGAAGCCACTAAAAAGGACCAAAGGATGATCCATAAGCTGTCAACTCAGTTCATCACTATAGAAGGAGTGCTTGACAAGAGATAGCCTGATGAAATCCAGCTGAGGTGTTTAGATGAAAAGGAGGTAAAAAGGATCATAGAAGAAGTACATATAGGAGTGTGTGGAGCCCATATGAACTATTTGGCCTTAGCAAAGAAGATCACGCGTCAAGGATTCTTTTGGATCACAATGGATATTGATTGTTCTAAGTCTAGGATTATCAGCATTTTCTCCCATATATATAGAGCTTGACTCTACAGATATGTCCCTTAAGAAATCACGAAAGGTTGCTCTGAAAGGACATGATGTATGGCTGAAAGATCGAGTGCAAAAGATACAACTTTTGAGGAACAGGTGCATTATCCGACTCGTGAGCCTCCTCACGGGTCGTGATCCCTTCTTCTATTCTTCTAGACTCATGAGCCTGATGCCGACTAGTGATGCTTTTCACAACTCGTGATTTTGTTGTCGAGTCGTGAGCCCTTCTTCTCTGCTTTACTCTTGAGTTGCCTTCCATCTCGTGATCTCTTATTCGAGTCATGATCCCTTTCACGACTCGTGATCTTCTTCTTTGAAACTTCACCAGATTCTTTATTTTCTTCACACTTCACCAACTTTTTCCTAAAAAAAACATAAACACATAAATTGGACATAAACATATAAAAATACATACAATATTACATACTTAACTAATAAATAAGAGAAAAACACATACTAAAAGGTAGATATTTTACATGATATCAAATTCTCCCACACTTAAACCTTGCTTGTCCCCAAGCAAGAGAAAAGTGAGAAAATTTAATCCCAAGTCAAACTAAGTAAGTTAAATCATAAAGCATTGCTCAATTTTTACTTAAGATAAGATTGAGATGAAATCAAATACCTTAACACTCAAAATATTAGTACATCAAGATTTAAAACATGCATCTTAGATTATCAAGTCACCTAATTTACTAATTCCAACATCAAGATAGTAAAATCTCAAAACTAACCATGCTCAAGAGAGAATAATGATCATAAAGCTTAAAAGTTTAAGACCATAGTTGTCTTTTTGGACAATTAAAAAGCACACATACCTTTAAACCTATCTCATGGCATTTTTAGACTATATTTTTCATCTTTTTCTTTCTCTTTTTTTTCTTTTTTTTTATAGCATGGGTATACTTTTAGACTTTATCCCATGAATAGCAAGAGAATGTAGTATTGGGTGCATTTTACGCTCCATCCCATACTTTATTAAAATTTTTGGATATGCATCTTGCTTTATTTTCATTTTCATTTTTTTTAACTAGTCCTCATCCATTATTGAAAGGCCTAAAGGTAAGTATTATGGCTATAGTTTCCATGAGACAACTATCATCCTAAAATCTTAAACTAAATGATAAAACTCTAACCTTAAAGCATAGTTAGTAAAGAGACTAAACAATCTAAATTGTTGAAAGAAGTAAAAAGAAATAACTTAAAAACATAAAACACATGCCAAAAATCTTGAATAACTAATCAAATGAGTATAAAAGGTAAATGAATCTTCATAACAACCTATATTTCATACAATATGAGCAATACTTATAATAAAACTCACTATAAAAGTTAGTCTAAATAAAGAAAAAGATAAACAAACAACAACACATACAAGTGCTCCCCCACACTTAGAACACACATTATCCTCAATGTGGAGAAACAAAACAAACACACAAACAAAAAGAAAATTAAAAATAAACAAAAGCATAGAGGAAAGAAAACTTCCCTCAAATTCATGGTGAAGGTAGAGGTGATAGGACCTCATAGCCCACTTGGGCAATGAAAGCGTCCACCTTGTGCTCAAGGCGGCGTTGACGATGAACCAATTGACTTATAGATTGCTCCAAGGAAGCTAATTGACTTTGGATGGCGGATTGATTGTGTAGCAATTGATTGAACATGGAAGTGGTGATATTTGAAGAAGATCCAGCAGTTGGTGTGAAAACAGGTGAATGACTAGGTGTACCTTCCATAGGATCATCGCTTTGCCCTTGCTCCATTGGTCTTGCTCTTCCGAAGTGCTTTCCACAGCAGCCACTTGTGGAGTAAAAGTACTTGGTAGTTCCTTCCAACAAGAACGGTAAATAGGTGGTATGTATTGAAAGGAATGGTTAATGACTTCTCCTCGTACAAACAAATGCTTAGAAAAATATAAGCATGGAAGTACAGCATCATAAGTACGCAAGTCAATATCAATTCCCCTAGCAATAGCAGCTATGACATGACCATATGTGATAGGGGACTCCGGGTGACTAACACAATTCAATAATTATTTGAAAATCCAATAAGACCAACATATAGACTTACGATTATACACACACCACATCAAAAACAGTTCATGACTAGAAACTCTATTAAATTCAGGCTTGTTAAAGACAATGGAGGCAAGAATCTTATGCAAAATCCAATATTTTAAGTCCGATATAAACATTGATTTAGCCTCTCTAGCCCTATATGGTGTAGTCAATCCAGTAAGAAAGTTCCAAAAATCATTAGGTCTATAACTCTTAGGAGGAGTACATAATCCACTTGGTTTAAAGCCAAAAATTCGATGCATCATGAAATAAGTAAGAGTATGATCAACACCATTCAAGCGAAAGTCTACAAGTCTAGGATTATCAGCATTTTCTTTGAAATTTGTGTAAAAATCCAAAACTAAATCAGTGTAGAACTGCTCATGCATATTAACAAACCGCAAGAGACCAAATTAAGATAACATCTCTTTGACTTCATCAAGAACACCCACTTGTTCAAGCAAAGAGCTAGAAAAATACTTACATTGAGATTTTGCTCTATCCTTAAGAACAAGAAAAATGTCACCTTCATGGATGAAGGAAAGAGGGAATGGTGAACCAAAGTCTGTCTGTAAACTCTGAAGTTGGGCGTCATCTCCTCCCTGCTGGCCCCTTGATGCTGAAACGTTCTTAGTTCTAACCATAGTTGTAAAAGAGAAATGAAGCAGAGAAAGCAATGTGCAATGTGAATGGAAAGAAAAGAAATGAGAAGAAGATGTTGCAGAGAAAGAAAAACAAAGAGACAAAAGGAAATGGAAGTTATAGTTAAAGAGAAAGAAGTGTACGAGAAAAGTAAAAGAAAAGAGAATTGAAAAAAAAAATGAAAAGAAAACTAACTACAGTATTTATAGAAGAAGGAGGGGAAAAATGAAAAGATATGATGTTTAAAAACCCTAAATGTAAGTTATAACCGTTCCCCCTCTTTAGATTTAAGTTAATAAAGGGTAGTTAAGCTAAATTAAAACTGCTAATACTCCTAATTAAAAGAAATAAAAGTGAAATAAAAAAATAAAAATGAAATAAAAATAAAAATAGGAAGGTAAAAATCACGACTCGTAACTTTTGGAACAGTGCTTCACGAGTCGGCATGTACCTCACGACTCATGAAGTAAAGATAGGGTAGACAAAAAGGGACACGGTCACGAGTCAGTAGGACAGTCACGACTCGTGAGCCTTTCTCTTCTGTACTACATATGATACTCTTCACGACTAGTGATTCTGCTCGCGACTGAATGACTGAAGCCTTTGGAATACTCGTGAAGATGTTCACGAGTCGTGATGCACTCGTGAACATGATGTAATGCTATAATATTTCTCTGCAAAATCTTAACAACTTGATCCAAAAATTAAAATAACAAAGAAAAAGAAATTAAGTAACATAAAAACTATATAAAAGACATATAATGTATTCTACAAAAAAAAACCATAAAACAAATAAATTCAAACTAAAAGAACTAATTATAAACAAAAATATTATGATAATGCAAAAGAAAAATTTAACAAAGAAACTTTGTGAGTAAGAACCAATTCATCACCAATGAAATAAGGCTTCAATCTATGTCCATTAACCTTAAAAACCTCCCCTTTATCATTAGCAATATCAATAGCCCCATAAGAAAAAAACCTGAACAACCTTGAAAGGTCCTGACCATCTAGACTTTAATTTTCCAGGAAATAACTTCAATCGAGAATTATACAACAAAACCATGTCACCAACTTGAAATTATTTCTTTAGTACATGTTTATCATGCCATGATTTAGTTCTTTCCTTATATAACTTGGCATTTTCATAAGCATTCATATGAAGTTCCTCTAATTCTTGTAATTGAAGCAATCTCTTTCTACCAACTTGTTGCATATCAAAGTTTAACACCCTAGTTGCCCAATATGCTTTATGCTCAATCTCAACTGGCAAATGACAAGACTTACCATAAACCAATTGATAAGGTGTAAGACCTATAGGTGTTTTAAAAGCTGTTCTATATGCCCAAAGAGCATCATCTAGCTTAAGTGCCCAACCTTTTCTTGATCTAGAGACAATTTTCTCTAAAATCCACTTAAGCTCTCTATTACTAATCTCAACTTGTCCACTAGTTTGAGGATGATAAGGTGTAGCAATTTTATGAGTCACATTATATTTTCTCAATAATTGCTCTATAACTTTATTGCAAAAATGAGACCCACCATCACTAATAATGGCCCTAGGTATTCCAAATCGAGGAAATATAACTTTCTTAAGCATTTTCTTAACCACCTTGGCATCATTTGTAATGGTTGGAATTGCTTCCACCCACTTAGATACATAATCCACCATAACTAAAATATACTGATTCCCTAAAGAACTAGGAAATGGTCCCATAAAGTCCATACCCCAAACATCAAACAATTCAACTTCTAAAATACCATGTAAAGGCATTTCATTCCTCCTAGACAAATTTTCCACTCTTTGGCACTTATCACAACTTAATACAAAGTCCTTAACATCTTTAAATAATGTAGGCCACCAAAAACCAGCTTGCAAAACCTTAGAAGCTGTCTTAGAAATCCCAAAGTGACCACCTATAGCATAAGAATGACAATGAGCTAATACTTCACCAACTTCTTCATAAGGAAGACACCTTCTAATCAATCCATCAGCATATCTCCTATATAATAAAGGTTTTTCCCAATAGTAAAACTTCACATCATAAAGGAATTTCTTCCTTTGCCTATAATCTAAACCATAAGGAAGCATACCACTTACTAGATAGTTTGCTATATTAGCAAACCAAGGAGTTTCCTTGGAAACTACACTAAAAAGATGTTCGCCATGAAAAGCTTCATCAATAGGTACCCCATCATCATTATCTTGCAAAATACAGTGGGTCAACCTAGATAAATGGTTCGCAACTAAATTCTCCTTCCCCTTTTTATCTCTTATTTTTCAATCAAACTCTTGTAACATTAAAATCCATCTCAACAATCTAGGCTTAGCATCTTTCTTACTTAAAAGATACTTAAGAGCAGCATGATCAGAATAGACAATGACTTTTTGCCCTACAAGATAAGCCCTAAATTTATCAAAAGCATACACAATAGCCAAGAGTTCTTTTTCAGTTGTGGAGTAGTTAATTTAGGCATCATCTATTAATTTGCTAGCAAAATAAATAACATAAGGCTTCCCATCAATTCTTTGTCCTAAAATAGCCCCTACCGCATAATTACTAACATCACACATTAATTCAAAAGGTTGCTCCCAATTTGGTGGTTGCAAAACCGGTGAAGTGACAAGAGCATGTTTAAGAGTTTCAAAAGATTGAAGACATGCCTCATCAAAATGAAAATCAACATCTTTTCCTAGTAACGTGCATAAGGGTTTAGCTATCTTAGAAAAATCTTTGATAAACCTCCTATAAAAACCAGCATGACCTAGAAAGCTTCTAACATCTCTAACATTTTTAGGAGGAGGCAAATTAGCAATAATTTCAATTTTAGCTCTATCAACTTCAATCCCCCTATTAGAAACTAGATGTCCTAAAACAATACCCTCTTGTGCCATAAAATGACACTTTTCCCAATTTGAAACCAAGCCATGCTCCATACATCTATCAAGCACCTTAGAAAGATTAGATAAACAATCCTCATAATTAGATCCATACACACTAAAGTCATCCATGAAAACTTCTACACATTGATCAATAAGATCACTAAAGATAGAGAACATGCATCTTTGAAAAGTAGCTGGTGCATTACACAAACCAAAAGGCATTCGCCTAAATGCAAAAGTTCCATATGGGCATGTAAAAGTTGTCTTAGATTGGTCATGGGGATGTATGGGTATTTGATAGAATCCACTTAACCCATCTAAGTAACAAAAGTAAGAAAAATTAGCCAATCTTTCTATAACTTGATCAAAAAATGGTAAATGGAAATGATCCTTTCTAGTGGCCTTATTTAGTTTTCTATAGTCCACACACATACGCCAACCCGTGATAGTCTTAGTAGGAATTAAATCATTATTATCATTATGAATTACAGTCAAGCCACCCTTCTTAGGGACAACTTGAATTGGACTCACCCACTTACTATTACTTATAGAATAAATTATACCATTATCAAGCAATTTAATTATTTCCTTCCTCACAACCTCTTTAAGAGTTGGATTAAGCCTTCTTTGACCTTCAATTGAAGGCTTAGAATCTTCCTCTAACAAAATTCTATGCATGCATACTTTAGGTGCAATCCCTTTTAAATCACTAATTGAATATCCCATAACATTTCGATGAGCAAGTAAAACATCACGTAAAACATCCACATTATGCTTATCAATTGATGAATTAACAATGAAAGGTAATTGAGAATTTGCATCTAGAAATTCGTACCTTAAGCTTATTGGTAGTGGCTTGAGTTCAAGCTTGACTTCCTCCTTAGATGTCTTTGATGACATATCCTCATCCTTTCTCAAAGACTCAACTTTTGAGAATCTTCCATAGGAAGGATATGAGGCAACTTGTAAAACCTCATCAGAACTTTCATTCAAACAATAAGGTGTAATAGGGTTTTGTCTCACACAATCATGCACAACACTATCAATACACTCATCAAGAACATCATAAGAATCAATTCTATTTATCACCTCTATTGGTGAAGATTTAACCATGCCAAAAACATTAAACCCAATTGTTTCACCATTAACTTCAAGAGATATTTTACCATTCTTCATATCAAAAACAGCCCCAGCAGTAATTAAGAAAGGCCTACCAAACAAAATGGGAATTTCAGGATCTTCATCCATTTCTAGCACAACAAAATCAGTAAGAATCACAAATTTACCCCCTTTGGTAGGAATATTTTCTAATATGCCTATAGGGTGTGAAATAGACTTATTTGCCATTGATAAGCACATATTAGTAGGCTTTAATTCACCTAAATCAAGCTTTTTATAAATGGAATAAGGCATAAGGCTAACACTAGCACCCATATCACATAGAGCCTTATCAAATATGTACCACCTATAACACAAGGAACCATAAAACAACCCGGATCCTTTAGCTTAGGTGGGTATTTAGAATACATAGCCTTAGACTCTTCTACCAAAGAAACATAACCATATTCTTCAAGCTTACCCTTATGACTTACAATTTCTTTTAAAAATTTTGCCCATGAAGGCATATCCTTAATTGCATCCACAAAGGGTATAGTTATAGTAAGTTCTTTTAAATAATTCAAAAACTTGCCAAATTGCTTATCAAGATTTCTTCTAATAAGTCTTTAAGGAAATGGCAAAACATTTAAATTAACTTTAGGTTCATCTTCCCTATATGAGGTTATATTTTCTTTAGGTTCATTAAGCTTTTTTATCACATCATCATTTGTACTTTCGTCCAAAACATGATCATCATTCACAATAAGACTCTCATTACCTTTTAGATTACTCTCAATCTTTTTACCACTCCTTAACATAATAGATTGAACCGATTTATGAGGCAAAAACTCAGATTGACTTGGTAGCTTACCTAAAGGTTTAACACTAGAAGTAGCTTGTTGAGCCAATTGGATTTCAAGAATCTTATTATGAGTGACAAGTTGATCAATTTTAGTGTTAATTTGCCTAAATTGTTCCTCATTTTGCTTGTTAGTAGTCATTTGATGATTAACAAATTGCTCCATCAAATTCTCTAAATGGGATTTAAGTTGTTGGGGGTTAAGAGGTGGTTTATTTGGAAAAGGTGAAGGGTTAGGTAATTTGTTCATATGATTGTTATTATTAAGAGGGTTCAATTGGGCATTTTGGTTAGACCAAGAAAAATCGGGATGGTTTCTCCATTGTGGGTTATAATAATTAGAATTTTGACCCATCCTTTGATTATAGTTTCCTTGAACAAAACTTACATCCTCACTAAACCCCTCACTACAATTAGCATACATATGAGGTCCACCACATTTCTCACATACTTGACTAACATTTTCAACATTGGAATGAGAATTACTTACCATTTTTGTCAAAGCCTCTACCTTAGCCGTCAAGAGATTAATGGAATCCAATTCCAAAAATCCCTTAGCCTTCGCCATAGTGGGTTCTTCTCCCATATAGCCTTGTGAGGCTAATTCTTCCAACAAAGTTTCAGCTTTCTTAGCAGTCTTCTCTAACCATTTACCACTTGAAGCAACATTAACAATATTTCTATTTTCCTCCATTAACCCCATTGTAAAAGATTTGAGGAATCATCCAATCCGGCAAGCCATGATGAGGACATTGCCTTTGAAGTTCCTTAAACCTTTCCCAAGAGGTATAAATGGTTTTATTAGGCAATTTTTTAAATGTAGATATTTGATTTCTAAATTTTGCCGTTTTATGAGGTGGAAAATACTTATAAAGAAAAGCTTGTTTTAATTGGTCCCAAGTAGTTATTGTCTCACTAGGTACACTAGCAAGCCAAATTTGAGCCTTTTCTTTCAAAGAAAATGGAAATAACCTAAGTCTAATTGCATCATTACTCACTCCATTAATTTTAAACGTAGCACACACATTAAGAAAAGCAAGGATATGTGCATAAGGATCTTCCCCTTGCAAACCTCCAAATTGATTATTTTGCACCATTTGAATGACGGCCGGTTTGATCTCAAAATTTTTATTAGCAATAGCCGGTGCCGCTATTCCTCCAAAACTCTCCAAAATATTTGGCATCGTAAAATCACCAAGCGTTCTCCTTTCTTCGCCCGCCATAATTGGAAAATTATGACCTTCCTCCAACTTAGCACTTTGTTCTTCTTCTACTTGCAATCTAAGTTCCTCTTGTTGCTTCCTTCTAAATTCCCTACACAAATCAAAAATACTTTAAGTCTAAGATTATTACAAATACTCTACTACTATAGCAAACAAAACACAATTTACAAATTCATACAACTAAATATCTAATTTAGATCATAAAATCCTAAAACATCTACTACTTTGTTTTAATCAATAAAAATTCATTTAAACCGTTCCCCGGCAACGACGCCAAAATCTGATGGGGATTTATTTGAACCTTTAGTCTCACTAGACTGCGTATAGGATGAGTAGGGTATCGTTCCAAAGGGAACGGGGTAAATTTTATATTGATGTAACAACAAGTAAATGGATAGGTAACAATTTCAATTAAAATCATGCAATTAATGTAAATACTAAACTACTTAAAATATATTAAGTTAATTTTGGATAATAGATTACTTAAAAGATGGGATGAACATACATTATAACCAAATAAACAAGTTCATATTTGAATTAATTAACAATTGTATGAATGGTATGAATGGAGAATTTAGCCAAGATTCTTCAAAGCAATTCTCATTGTCAATAAAGATGTTCTTACTTAGAGTCTATAAGAATTCTCATGTCATTATAGAGATAAATAAAAAACTATGAAGTTCTATGCCAATTCTTTAACCCCTTAAAGTGAATTCCTTATCTCTAAGTGAATTCAATGCTTTAAGTAAATTCATTTGTTTTTCCATCAAAGAATTCCAATTCTCATTGTGAATTAAATGACTAACATGCTAATTATAGCGATCAAGCATAATAAGCAAATCAAAGCACTCAAATAAACTTAAATCATACTTCATACATAAGGAGAATAAACATTCATTAGACAAAAATAAGTAGATGACTAACAACTTAAATTAAATAGTTATAATGTACCAAAAGAACTTAGCCATAAACAAAATTACAATAAAAATGAAATAAGAGACAAGAAAACATCACTCCCCAGGGTTTACTTTCTATTTTGACCTTCTGATAAATCTCTTATTCCTTTGGCTTTGCTCTTTTGTCATCCTCTAAAACTAAGTAAAATGAAAAATATCCAAAACAACTCAAAATGTTCTTAAGAAAATAGTAAAAGAATTCTTTAATTTTTTTCCATCTTCTCCCGTAGAGTTTTTCTCCCATATATATAGAGCTTGACTCTACAGATATATCCCTTAAGAAATCACGAAAGGTTGCTTTGAAAGGACATGATGTATGGCTGAAAGATCGAGTGCAAAAGATACAACTTTTGAGGAACAGGTGCATTGTCTGACTCGTGAGCCTCCTCACGAGTCGTGATCCCTTCTTCTATTCTTCTGGACTCATGAGCCTGATGCCGGCTAGTGAAGCTTTTCACTACTCGTGATTTTGTTGTCGAGTCCTGAGCCCTTCTTCTCTGCTTTACTCGTGAGCTGCCTTTTGTCTCGTGATCTCTTGTCCGAGTCGTGATCCCTTTCACGACTTGTGATCTTCTTCTTTGAAACTTCACCAGATTCTTCATTTTCTTTACACTTCACCAATTTTTCCTAAAAACAAACATAAACACATAAATTGGACATAAACATAAAAAAATACATATAATATTACATACTTAACTACATAAATAAGAGAAAAACACATACTAAAAGGTAGACATTTTACATGATATCAATGCAAATACCATTTGTCTCATCAAATAGTGTCAAATAATGGGTTACAATTTTCTGGTGAAACCAAGCAAATACTTATCAAGTATGGGGTTCAACACCATAAATATTCTCCTTATCAACCTCAGGCAAATGGAGCAATTAAGGTGGCTAATAAGAATGTCAAAAGAATTTTGGCTAAAATGGTTTGAACCTGTAAAGACTAGGCCGATAAGTTACCCTTCGCATTATAGGGTTATAAGACCACAGCAAAAACTTCAATAGGGGCTACTCTATTTTTTTTTGGTTTATGGGATAGAAGCAGTACTTCCAGTAGAAGTCGAGCATCAATTTTTAAGGGTGCTCTTAGAATCTGAGTTACTAGAAACAAAATAAGCTAGACAGAGGTTGTCACAGCTTAACCTACTAGATGGGGATAGGATGCGGGCATACTATCACAACCAAATTTATTAGAAGAGGCTAGCTCATTCATTTGGGAAGAAGGTTAAGAAGCACCCTCTGAAAGAGGGAGATCTAGTGTTTAAATAGATAAGACCTAGAATCCTAGATATTCGAGGTAAGTTTAGGCCCACATGGGAAGGACCTTAAGAAATTGTTATTTAAGGGAGCTGCCAT
The DNA here is from genome assembly GCA_037975025.1 of Excoecaria agallocha. NCBI lineage: Eukaryota > Viridiplantae > Streptophyta > Magnoliopsida > Malpighiales > Euphorbiaceae > Excoecaria > Excoecaria agallocha. The sequence continues at coordinate 39,806,754 of CM075815.1, read as the reverse complement.
TTTATTAGACAGTGATGTCAATAAGTTCAAAAAGTCAGTAAATATTGATGATTAAAAAGGTTTTATGGCTAAGACTAAAAAGAGAAAAAGAAGAGAATAGATGCCCCACGGGTTGAAAATTAAAAAATGGCAGCCTTGCTAAAATTAGGCACCTTGTCTGGGTGAAAACCAAAAAAAGGCATCCTAGGTAAGAATTAGAGGCCGAGATAAAATAATCAATCAAGAAAACTCGATAGGGTTGATTAATGATGGGAGTTATAATGCTCTTAAAGTTTCATTTCGAGATTAAATAATATATGTCACTGGGGTAATATCAAATGCTGATCATGTGTACTGAAATCTGAAAGAAATATCATGTATGTATTCATAACATCATTAGTGTACCTAAAATTAGCATCTCATTTTCATATATTCAAATTTAAAAAAATTCAATAAAAGCAAAAACATAGTCCATGATATATCTTATCTAGTATATTTGTATCACATCTCTCTCTCCATCTAAGTGCCTAAGATGAGCTAGCCTATTGTCGACTGTCGAACTCGCAATCCATTAGTTGTATGAGGCAAAAGTGGTGAAGTCATAAGTGCTAATCTCAGGAATGGTAATCCTCATAGGGAGCCGAGTTCAAATCCTCCAATGGTACTCTAACAGGAAGGGAAAAATAAGTACACCCCCTCGGAAGCCCAATAGACACCTAACAAGAAAACCTAGTGCGAAAATCCATAAGGGTCGTACTACCTTTAAAATAAGGACATACCTAGAGCAACATACGGCTACTGGTGAGATGGGAATGAGGGTCATGATGAATAGCATCCAAGCTAATGATATTCCTACCAGAATCAGGGAAAATGGATTATACCCCTTACACACGCTGTCCACAATGCTGAATAATGCATAGTCTCCAGTCATCAGATCATCAGAGTGCATCAGTAGGGATCAGGCAAAATAGCAAAGTAAGATGACATCGGACTGGAATGTGGGCACATCATCAAAGTCATCTAAAACATTTGTCAAATACTCCAAAGAAAAGGTCCTCCCATGAGGTCCTAAACTTCTAGCCTCAGAAGGAAGGATACCTACAGCACGAGCCACCTCTTTAGGATAACTAGGAATAATAGAAGGTAAACATAGTCGAGTATCGAGGGCAAATCTTGCACCAACTATCTCAGCAATTTCCTCTGGAAAAAGGCATAATTCTTAGTTTGTGAATCTAAATACATAGAACCTCGGGTCCTAATACCGGAGAACAGTAAATATTAGGCTTTTTCACAAAGATACCCTCCTCAAAAATCTTAGGTTGGAATACGAAGCCAAAAGAGGGTCCTCCTAAGTTTTTGGGCCATCCAGCAACTGGTGTAATTTTGCAAGTGCAGAAGTCATTGTGACAGGAGCTTTCAAATGGTCTAAGTGTAAGAATAACAAATAAAAATAAAATAACTAAAGGAAAAATGACCAAAAGGAAAGAAGAAAAAAAGAAAGAGAAGAAAGAGAAAATACCTAGCAGGAGCTTTCTTGGGAAAGTGAGAGGTCAAAGGCACAAAAACCAAGAAAAAATTGGCACTATTTATAGAAAATGAATTATAGAAGACCGTCCCTCAAGAAGCAAGCCATGACCAACCCATCTATCGCCTTTGGATGACCAAAATACATTATTTTACATGTCTCATACATTGTATGTATATATTTTTGCATTTTCTTTTGTTATCATTTTATAAGGAATTTAAGAGGCCTGTGGCCAAGATAAAAAGTTTCAAAAGATTTTAGACACGAGAAGTTCAGAGATTCAAAAGATATAATAAATTTCAGGGAGTATTTTGATTTTTAGTAAATATTTATAACTAAAATAAATCATGTATCTGTGTACAAATGTAAACAAAAGAGAATAGCATCAAACATATGTAACAAGGATGAAAATAATGTACTTTGGGACAAATAATGTAAATTAGGAATTAAAAATGAAGAAATAAAATCAAAAGAAAAAAAAGGTCAAAAAAGTAAAAAAAAAATGTGACAGACGGGACGTACTATACGGTCGACTTTGCTAGCGACAAATGGCCTGCCTGTCTGTCACTCGAAAAATGATAAAATATTTGCAATTTTACAAGCTTTCCTCTCGATTTTTCTTTCTTTTCTCCCTTGTTTTCAATTTGGTTTTCGAGCCATTTGCGCCTAAATTCTCTTGAGAGGGATGCGCACTTCTAGGAACAGTTTGTTTCTTTTTTTTTTGCATTTTAATTTGTCTATTGTTCGTGTTCCAAGTAAGTGTTATTTAACCTTTTCCTACATTTTTTATTCTTTTATTAATTTATTTGTATTTTAAACCTATAGTGTTAATGTTAGATACAATCTACATGAGTATGTTGCCTTGTAGCATAGGATTGAATGATGCCTTCAGGAACTAGACTTAAATTTGTAAACATTTGTTTGCATGACACCATAGCTAGGAGCAGAAACTTTATGTATGAGCATGTGAATTGTGGAATATTTTTGCAACTAATGTAAGTAACCTTTATTTAGACTCATAATCCTGTCATAGTTAGATAGGTAATTGCACTAAGATAATCTAAGACAGCTTTAGTTTCCCTTGTTAATAATTCGAGTTGTGTTGCTTGGTGGCCAATGATGGCCTGTGAATTTTTTTAAATGCTTTCTTGTGCAGGGGGCAGGCACATTCCTAGCCAGAATGTTGCTAAATTTTTGTTAGAATTATTGTAAAATGTAAAATATTTATTGTAATTTGTTTGTTGTGCATGCTTGTTAGATCACCCGATAATGGATTTAGGATGTTGTACGTTATATTGTGGCACTTAGCGTGCATTTTGATATAGGTTGGTAGCTCTAATTTAAGCTGGCATGCTGTTAAAATTTTGAATTAATCTAACGCATCAATTTACTTATGACCCAAGTCAGCATTTTAGACCTACCGATATGTTACTAGGGAGGTCTTAGCCATACTGGAGTATAGAGGCTTTCAGAGATCGGACATCGAGGAGGGTGTAGTATAATTTTGGACATTGCGCATCCATTATAGCATCACATGCCGACTGTTTACTGAGGCCATGGGCTTTTCAGTGGGATTTGATGTTGTCACCCCATATAGGATGGTGGATCAGACCCGATGGACGATAGTGGCACTTTCAGAAGCTATATACCAGGCATATATGGTGAAGAGCATCATGTTAGCTAGCCAAGCATACCAATACATTTAAAAGGAAAAAAATTAAGGATCCAAAAGGGGGGAATCATTATTGAAAAAAGAGAAACTTCTTAGAGAAGAAGAAACTAATTCTTCTCTCTTTAAGAAGAAAAAGCTTTAACATTCTTTTGATCCAAATACACACACACACACACGAAAATCATCTAGTTTTTAGAACACAAAGATCACAATCAGAGTGGAGATCTAAACTTCAAGAATTTCTGAGTTAAAATATCTCTTAAGGGTACTATTCTCAACCCTTTTAACCATTTATCTGTCTAAAATTAATCATGTACGATCATGTTTGGTTGTTATTAAAATTAATGTGTTTGTGTATTATGATTTGTGGATTTATATGTTTAAAATTGAATGATATGTAAACTTGGATATATATGTATGATGATGATATAAGTTGATTATAATTTCCTCCATTGTTGTGTATTTTAAAGCTTTATCTTTATTATGTTATTCTAGATCTTAATGATGTTTGGTGTAGTTAATACATGATTTAGGGTTAGAATTTTAGTGTGGCGTGCTTTAGGCCTTTATATTTAAGTGTTTATTGCTTATTTGCAATTTTGGGTGTTTTTTAAATTTATTTTCAACTTCCTGCTCTATTCCTTGAGTGATGGACAGGAAGAAGCCCCCACGAATAATCGTCTATCAACACGACAAATGGAACATCATGGGAGTTTCTTCTCGTCCCATCCCTCTTTTAGTCATGGCCGTCCCTATGGCTAATTTTTAGGCCTATTTTCATATGTTTTGTGTATTTCATTGTTATTCATATTATTTATTTGATCTCTAAAGTGCTAATTCATTTTTTGTACATATTTTGATTCTGTATATATGTCTAACAAAGTGATATTTTTCTATATTTTATTCTTTAATTGGGTTTTCCTCACAATACTAATTTATTGGTTTTTTATGGTTTTATATGAGTAATTGACCTCATATGCTTTTGGGAGATCTTGTTAGGCATCACATATTGCGAATTATACTCCTGATTGGTTAATAATTGCTCCTGCCTATTCGATTATTCTGTGCATTTACTTATTTTATTTATCATTCAATTTTATTATTATTTTGATCATTTAGTTGGATTTTGATGTATTTTTATGTATTCATTTTAGGGATATAATAGCTAGTAAAAAATGATTTTTCATGCATGTTTAAAGGGAAAAGAAACTTAAAATATTTTTTATTAATTAACTTGAGTTTTTCCTCAAAACGTAGACCAATGTCCAATTTTTCATCCAAAAATTCAATAAACGACAAAAGAAAATTTTTGTAAAATATACATGAGGGAACCGATGTTCCCAATCCAAATAAATGCCTCAATTTATGTATGATGCTTAATCTATTTCTGTCTTTGGATGATTTTCTTCTATAATAGTTTAAGTAGTTGATTTAATTTGTTTATTTATTTACCGCTTTAATTACTTGATTGGAATGTTTACTTAATATTATTGTTTTGCATCGTGTGATGTCCCAATCGTAAAACAACACATAACCAAGGTGCCCAATAAGAGTGATGTCCCAAATACCAATCTTTGTTTGGACATCAAAAGGTCAAGATTTATTTCCCAATGTTCTGTTGGATGACGATTTTATGATATCTGCCTCTTTAAGCCCACTAGTATATGCTTTCATGATTTGACTACCGACAATAATTTGGACTTGACCCCTTTTTATTGTAAAGTAGCCAATTTATAAGTTATAGTGAGCCTTTTCCAATCATGGACCCTAAAAGCGGGCCTCTGACAATCAAAATCGAGCATGGCTCCAGTACGTGTCACAAAAAGCATTAAGGCTTCTATCGAAATCACTTTCAAAAGATTACGGAGGTCTTTTATATGGAATGAGTTTAATTTCATACCAGCAAGTCAAAATAATGGTGGAAAATAGAGAGAAAAGTGCAAGCATTGCTCAAAAATCGTTGATCCTACCCACGGTACTTCTAATTTAAGGTGTCATTTAAAGGTATGTCCTGAATTTGATATTGTGGTGTCTGATGAAATAAAGCACGAGATAGATCAAGAAGTGTACAAAGAGTGTGTAGCCTTAGCTATAATTAGGCACGGTTACACTTTTAGTTTTGTTGAACATGAAGCAAATAAAAGTACTCATATATATCTGAACCAAGATGTGAAACCGATATGTAGGAATATAGCAAAAACATATTGCTTAAAAATACATAAAAGGGAATTAGATATTCTTCAGAATACTTTGGTTGAAGTACTCGATAGGGTATGCTTAACTTGTGATGTATGGATCTCATGCATTTTTTAGGGTTATCTTTGCTTAACTGCTCATTATATGGATAAGGATTGGAAGTTATGCTATAAGATATTGAACTTTTGTCATTTTCCTCCTCCGCACACTGCTTTTCTATTGTATGAAAAAGTTTATAAAAAGTAAAAATTTTGGCTAATAGAGAATAAGATATTTACTATTAATTAGATAATGCACAGAATAAGGACAACATGCAAGAACTATTGAGAGATCAACTTAGTTTGTATGGTTATTTGCATTGTAATGGTGATTTTTTCCATATACATTGTGGAGCTCATATCCTAAATCTTATTAGAGGATTTGAAGTTAATTGATCAATTAATTATATCTATCAGGGAGGGGATGAAATATGTGAATGGGTCAAAAGCTAACAGAATAAAGTTTATCGAATGTGCATATCTAGTAGGTTTTGATTTTTCTAAAAGATTATAGTTGGATTGTCCCATGAGGTGAAATTCTAACTATGAGGATTTTTAACATTTATCAATTGTTGACTCAATGTATATTCAAAATCTAACTGATGATTAATCGAGTTTAGTTGAAAAATATGTAGTATTTTGAAACATTTTTAAGATATTACTAATTTTTTCTTAGGAAGTCATTATCCCAACTCAAATCTATACTTTTATAATGTCTTGAGAATTCATCTCTTATTGTTAGAGGGGACGAGAAATGAAGATTAATGCATTTATTGTAGATCCTCATTATAAGTTGGATTTTGTAACATTTTCTTATAAAAAGTTATTTGAAGATGAGAGTGTGGTTAAATATGAATATAAAGAAATTAAGGATAAGTTGTATAATCTTTTTGTATCATATGTAAGTAATAATACAACTTCAGAGGCATCAACAGAAAGGAAACCAAGCGTGGATGGTGATCTCATGAAAGTGCATCTCTCTTGTGATTAATTTTTATTTATAGAATAAAATATTTATATGTTTGCATGAATATCTTTTAATAACTTTTATAATAATTTTCATATAGGAATTTAATTGCCTTGGCAACACTTTTGGAGATGTATTCGAATTAGATATATATATTTAAATGATGTAAGACTGAGTAAAATTCCACAATTTGATGTGTTATCATAATGGAAAGACAATGAGACGAAATATTCCATTCTTTCACTAATGGCTAGAGATATTTTGATAATTTTCATTACTACAGTTATTTCAGAATCAACATTTAGTATGAAATGAAAAATTCTCAACAAATGGCGGGCATTTGTGTTACCTAAAAATGCAGAGGCTTTAATTACCATTTATAGTTGGTTATTTGGATTTGAAGATGAGTCTCAAGATAGCATGGAAAAAAATATTAAATTTTGAAAATCAAATCAAAGTGTGGACTTATCATCAGTTGAAAACGAAAAATAAATTAGCAAATTATTGTTTTTTTGTTAGACTAATTTTTTCTATTTGTATATTCAATATTTGTACAAAGTTCTATTTTTGGAGTAAAATTAAATTATTAATGAAAAATTTATACATCTTTTAAAAATTATCTTCATTAAAAAATATAGGTTATAAATAGACCAACATGTTTTAAACCTATGGATAGGTCCAAATCCTTCTAATCCATTTGGACATTGGCTTATTTATGACCTATATTTTTTGGTCCATTATGATCCGCTCATTTATGATCCAACCCAAATACGTCAAACTCGCTCATTTGCCACCTCTAAGAATTATAGTAAAACCAAATTAAAATTCCACTATTAAAAAGAAATCTTGCAATGGATCGATTGTTAGGGGAACATATAGTGTGGATGGCATAGAGTAGTAGTAGTAGTAGTAGTAATAAACTCAATTACTTTGTAAATTTATTTATATTATCAAAAAATATTTTCAAAATTATTCTTAAATAAATATAAAAAAAATAATGATTGTAGAAAAATATTATTTCTATAGGTGACTTGAAAGTAATTAGACTAAATTAATCCTTAATTATTCTATTATTAAACTCAATTAACTCTTTATTTTTTATAATTATTTTTTACACACTAGGCCCATAAAATAATGGATAAATTGAAATTTTTAATTCCCACAATGATGATTGCGATTATAAATATAACCATTGATTAATATATTATTATATTAAACAAGTATTTAATATTTTCTATTAGTAAATTTCAAGTAGACTTGGCAAACGGATCGAATCGGATGAAAACATATTGAATCATAAATATAATGGGCCATATACAATTTACACGGATCATGGATCGGTCCATTTGAAACTTTGTTTTTCATTAAAAATATTAGTTAAACAATGCATCTTAAACATATAATTTCATGTTTTGGATTTTTTTAAGCTCTGCTTTCCTCAACAGTGAGTATAAGTCTATTAGCTAAAAAATTAATCAATCCATTAACATCAATTTTTTAAAATTATTAACCATTAATCAGTCCGTTACATTCGATTAATTAATTCATTAATTTTTATTTTTTCTATTTGGTTAACCTATATTTTTTATTAACCATTAAAATGTATAAAATACAATTATAAAAAATATTAGGCAAAATTCAATTCAAATTTAAATGTGTAAAGTAATTCAAAATAAAAATTACAAAACAAATATAATATCCTAACCAAAATTCATATTCAACAAATTAACAGCTAAAATATAAAATAGATTTGATATTTTTGTTGCAAATTAATATGCTTAATTTTAAGTCAAAAAATTTTTGGATAATATTAAATATTAAAAAATAAATTTTAAAAATAAAAAAATATAATTAAATACTATTAAATATAACATGGACACTAATATATTTAATAAAAAATAACGTATATAAAAATTAATCTCTTACTACATATAAATATTATTCGCATAATTTAAATATAGTTTAAAGTATTATATGAAATTTTATAAAAAGTACAAAATAGAAACTGAAAATAATAGTTAAATCAATCTATTAATCAAAATTGATGGACTTTTTAAAGCATGAATCGAAATTAAAACCATTAACTTGATTAACAAAAAAATCAATTTGATTTCGCATTGATTTGAACCAGTTTTTCGATTAATTATTTTTTTTTTGTTTTTTTAGCCCTATTTGTTGCGCACATGGACGAAAACTAGTATAAATATGCGTATATCTTAAAAATAAATTTCTAAAAAACCATGCATGAGTTCAGAGATGAATTGTTCTACTTTTAACTATACCATTAATATTTTAAAAATATTAATTTGGAAATATGAAGTTTTAAAATTTTTGCTATTAAGTTTCTACTCTTTTATTTTGTAATATTAAATCCATAAATTTTTATATTTTTTTCACTCATTAAACCGTTAATGAACGAAAAATGTAAAATTAAATATTACAACTTTTTTACATCTCGGCCTTAATTTGATCTGTCGTAATTAATACTCTAATTAATTTGAGGTTAAAATATCAACTGAGAATGCTTGTGAACTTAAACTTAACAAAAAGTACACATGGGCATATATCAAATTGAAATTTAAATGTAGATACTAAAGGCGTACCAAATGGGACGTCCAACTTAATTTTATGTTTTTCATTCATTAAAAGATTAATATGTAAAAAAAAAAAGAGTTTAATGTTAGAAAATAAAAGTATAAATAGTTAACAGAAAAGCAATAAAAATTTAAAAGTTTGGTTATACGTTTTTTCTATTAATTTCAATGTATATATTTTGGTATAGGGTAAGGAAGACTACTTAGTTAATGAAAAGAAAATAAGAAATCAATATTGGTAGGTTAAAGTAATTTATTAGGTTTTATTAAACAACAATACAGTGTATTAAGTTTTATAAAAACTCATTACACTGTATTTATTTTGAGAAAAAAGTTTATATAATGTATTAGGTTTTATTAAAGAAAATAAAATATAATTAAATTGTTTAGATATTTATTATTTTAAGCTTTAAAAAAAATTAAATATAGTGTATTGTATTTTATTAAACTCAATACAGTGTATTAAGTTTTAACAAAACTAAATAAATTGTATTTAGTTTGATAAAAAAAAAAGTAAAAATGGTGCATTAGCTTTGTCAAAAATTGAATACCATGTAATTAAATTACTTAGATAATCATATATTTAGGCAAAAGTTTAGTTTATATATTAGGTTTTATTAAACTAAATGCAGTTTATTGAGTTTTATCAAAACTCAATACACTGTATTTATTTTGAGTAAAAAGTTTATATAGTTATTAGGTTTTATTAAAGAGAATAAAATGTAATTAAATTGCTTAGATACTCATTATTTTAAGTTTTAAGAAAGAATTGAATATAGTATATTAGGTTTTATTAAACGCAATAAAATATTTTAAATTTTGGCAAAACTTAATAAACTGTATTTAGTTTATAAAAAATTAAAAATAGTGTATTAGATTTGTCAAAAATTGAATAAAATATAATTAAATTGCTTAGATAATCATATATTTAAGCTTTAGGCAAAATTTGAGTAGGGGTGAGAATGGACCTGTTAATCGATCCATTAGCAAAAAAAATTAACCAGTCCATTAATATTGATTTTTTAAAATCATTAACAATTAATTAGTCTGTTCCATTTTGTTAATCAGTCCATCGATTTTGATTTTTCGATTTAATTAATCAATATTTTTTGGTTAACCATTAAATTTTTTAACATAAAATTATAAAAAAAAATAGAGAAAGTTTATTTCAATTTAAAATGTACAAAGTAATTTAAAATAAAAATTACAAAACAAACATAATTTACTAGCCAAATTTTATATTCAACAAATTGATAGCTAATATTATAAAATAAATTTAACATTGGTTGGAAATTAATATGTTTAATTCTAAGTCAAATAAATTTTAAATAATATTAAATGTTAAAACATAAACTCTAAAATATAAAAAAATATATAATTAAATGCTATTATATATGATAAAAAATAACATATATAAAAGTTAATCAGTTGCTATATATAAATATTACTATACAACTAAAGAAAATAATATAATATAAATTAAGTTTAAAGTACATATAAATTTTATAGAAAAATAAAAAAAATTAAGGTATAAAAAATATATTTTAAATATATTTTAAAATATTATTTTATGTATGTTTTAGATAAAAATAAAAGAAAAATAAAAAATTTTAAAGTATAAAAATAAAAATATAATATATATTATATATGAATCGGTTAACCGTGGACTAATGGTTGACCGGTATCCAAAAATCTAAACCGTAACACAAAAACCTAGAATGTAAAAATTAAAAATTGTAATTGAATTAATCGAATCGATTAACCATAAAAATCGATTTGGTTTCGGACCGATTTATGATTAACCATATTTCAATTTTTTTTGCTTACCCCTAAAATTGAGTATATGTATTAGGTTTTATTAAACTAAATACAGTATATTAGTTTTATCAAAACTCAATACACTATATTTATTTTTAGTAAAAAATTCATATAGTGTATTAGGTTTTATTAACAAGAATAAAATGTAATTAAGTTGCTTAGATATTCATTATTTTAAACTTTAAGCAAGAATTGAATATAGTGTATTAGATTTTATTAAACTCAATACAGTATATTAAGTTTTGGCAAACTTAATATATTGCATAATGTTTTAACAAAAATATATACAGTGTATTGTATTCAGTTTAAATTAAGTATAATACATTGTATTCAATTTTTATAAAATGTAATACAGTGTATTGATTTTTAATGAAACTTAATACAGTATATTAAGTTTCGTAAAACTAAATACAGTATATTAGATTATGGAAAAAAGTGAATACAAATTTTTAAGTTTGACAAAAAAATAATATATCTTATTATGTTTTTAAAAAAGTGAATACGGTGTATTGGATTTTAGTAAAAATGGATACATTATATTTTTTATGGTACAAAATTAAGGAAAATGTATTGATTTTTTTATTTAATGTTCGTTGATGAAATTTTTTTGGAATGAAATTATAAACTGAATATATGTTATTTTTGTAGTTAACTATGTCATCTTTTTCATCTTCTTGATCTCACAAGATAATTGGTGCTTCTAAAATATTAAGGAAAATAGAAAAATTAGTAGCACCAAAAAAGGCCGGTGATGTATACATTGATCCCAAAGACTAATGTATATGGAGGATTTCTTAATTTTGCCATGGAGCATGATGTACCTGAATTAATTTTTACAATGTTAAATGAAAATCAGAAGAAGATTTTTAGACTCATGTTTTGGCTATTTTTTAGACATGCCGAAGGTTGTGGCTTAAGGGCAAGTTGTACATTATCTATTAATGAGAGAGATTTGCACCAATAAGGATGAAGAATTATGTGTAAAGGTAAATAGTATTGTTTTGAATTTTAGGATAGCTAAGTTTTCTATTGTTTTTGATTTAAAGTGCAATGGAGAGGTCAAGAGATTAAACTTATCAAGCGATGGTAGTGGTTTGATTGATAAGTATTTTTTAGGAAATATGAAAAATTCAAAGCATTTGATAAGTAGCATTTTCTTAAGATCGAAGTTTGAATCAAACGAGGATGCAGTGAAAATTGCTATATTATACTTCGTTTATTGCTATCTATTGTCTAGTATAGGGTCTAAAATTGTGAGCAAAGAGGAAATTGCTATTATTGATAGCAGAGAATTCAATAATTATCCATGTGGAAAGGATGCCTTCAGAATGACATTAGAAAGTTTAAAAGGAAATTTTAAAAATGGTTTGTGTTCAAAGATGTACAGGATAAAAGGATTCTTATTAGCCTTTTTTGTATAGTTTTATGAGTGTTGTGATAAGATTGAAGCACAATTTAGTGTATCAGATGGGAGCAGGCTTCCTAGGATATAGAGATGGACTATTTCTCATTTTTGTCAGTAGAAGAATGTTGAGAACGACCTTTTCAATAAAGAGGCAATTATTTTTTCAATTATTATCTTTGCTTTTTAATACTATACCTAGTGTTTATTCATTAGATTAAGAAAAAGTAAATACATTTTTTTTTAGGTTTTTGAAAATGTATGATATATATATATATATATATATATATATATATATATATATATATATATATATATATATATATATATATATATATATATATATATATATATGTATGTATGTATGTATGTATTAATCATCATATATAAAGTTGTGACAAAACTCAATATATTGTATTTAGTTTGAAAAAAAAACGAATATAATGTATCAGGTTTGTCAAAATTGAATACATTGTAATTAAATTACTTAGATGTTCAATTTTTAAACTTTTAAGCAAAAAATGTAAAAATTGAATATAGTGTATTGAATTTTATTAAACCAAATACAGTGTATTAAGTTTTGGCAAAACTCAATTCACTGTATTTAATTTCATTAAAAAGTGAATATAGTGTACTAGATTTATAAAAAATGAATACAATGTAATTAAATTGGTTAGATATTAATATTTTGAAGCTTTAAGCAAGAATTTAGTCTAGTGTATTAGGTTTAATTAAACTCAATACAATGCATTCAGTTTTATCAAAACTCAATACATTGTATTTATTTTTGAGCAAAAAGTCCATACAGTCTATTAGGTTTCATTAAAGAGAATAAAAAGTAATTAAATTGCTTAGATATTCATAATTTTAAACTTTAAGCAAAATTTGAGAATAGTGTATTAGGTTTTATTAAACTCAATACAGTGTATTCAGTTTTATCAAAACTTAATACACTATATTTATTTTGAGCAAAAAGTCCATTTATTGTATTATGTTTCATTAAAGAGAATAAAATATAATTAAATTGCTTAGATATTCATAATTTTAATTTTTAAACAAAAATTGAATATGGTATATTAAGTTTTATTAAACTTAATGCAGTGTATTGAGTTTTTATGAAAACTTAATACACTATAGTGTATTAAGTAAAAATTGAATATATTATATTATATTATATTATATTATATTATATTATATTATATTATATTATATTATATTATATTATATTATATTATATTATATTATTATTTTTTTATTTATTTTAGTTGAAGGTAGAAAATATTCGGCTAACAGATGATGAGATTGAGCATTATAATTTAAAAGGCTTAGTAGGATATAAGAATGAATTATTTGGTATTAATACTATCGATAAGGAAGAAAATATTGATTTAGAGAATGAAAGAGGGTTAAGTAGTCTCCCAACTCTTACACTAAGTGATATCCCAAACCCTATCGGTGATTATCCATCATGGTTTATCCCTCTGTTTCAACAGGAAAGCTATGATTTCGAAAAGGATGTACCTTCTTATGATATGAAGAAAGAGATGGAATTAATTTAATACAAGTAGTTAGAAATTATGAGAGAGATTAAAATCATAAAAGAAGATATATATCATTCGAAAAATGAAATGAAGGCAGGAATTGCAAAGATTTATGAAGCACTTTTTACAATTTCTCAAAAACTAGATTGTAGTACTAGCACTCAGGTAATTTTTTGGTATTCGATACATTACATATGAATTTTAAAGTAATAATTATTAAATTATTTTAAATTATAAATTTTTAATGTCATATGGGTTTTGCTAGTTCTCTATTTGAAGGAGGACAAAAAGAAGAACAAAATGAAAAACATGTAGATCATATTTCTGATGTAGAGAAAGATATAGATGTTGAGAAAGACATTGATGATAATAAAGGAATAAAAACATATCAAGATGCTGAAAAAGAAGTAAGTTTTAATATATTTTGTTGTTTTAATTATATTTGTATAAAATTGAATAAATTTTTTTCAATAGTCATGTCATGCTCAATAGTTAATACATTTTTACTTTACAAGTTAATAATGGCTATTGAATATAATTTAATAATATGTGTTAATTTTTAGTAAAGTATATTATAGTGTATTGATTATTGGTCAAAATTGGATATAATGTATTAAGTTATAACAAAAAAACATAATACTATGTATTTAGGTCATGTATATAAGTTAATACGTTGTATTTTTTCAAAGCAAATAAATTGCATTTTTATGAAACTAATAAACTGTATTAAGTTAATACATTTTATTTTCAAAAATAATATAATGTATTTGACTGAAATTAATACACCGTATTCAGTTTAATAATTTGTAATATAGTTTATTGTGTTTTGGTCAAAACGTAACACAACGTATTTAGTTTTTGTCTAAAGATATTAAGATATTTTCAGTTTTTGTAGAAGTGTTAATTCTTTTTATTTTTTGAGATAATAACGTTTATTGGCTAAAATCTAATAATATGTATTCAATTTGCCTAAGTATAATACAGTATATTGAATTTTGATCAAACTTAATACACTGTAAGTTATGGCAAAAACCTAATACTATAATGAGTTTTTAACTATTTTAATTTTTTTACAAGCTGACGTGGAAAAAAGGCAATTGTCTAGTTCATTTTATAAGAAATATGAGTGATGACATATTTGATTGTATTTTTCAAGCTAAAATGATGCAACTTAGTGAGGAAGAAGAAATTAAAAGTTAGTAAAATTAATTAAATATATATTTTATATTTTTCTTTTTTTATTGTAATTGTACATTAATTGAAATACAATATTTTTATGTTGTTACAGGATTTTGTTGACCAAAATTAATAGATTATCATAGTATCGAAGCCTACTGATTATTTATTTAAAGGAATCGAAAAACAAGAACAAAATAAAAAACATGTAGATCATATTTCTAAGACTGAGAATGACATAGATGTTGAGAAAGATAATGATAGTAATAAAGCAAAAAAAGCAAATCAAGATATTGAAAAAGAAGTAAGGTTTTATATTTTGTATTAATTTAAGTATATTTGTATAAATATAAATAAACTTTTTTCAATAGTCATTCCATGCTCAATAGCTAATACATTTTGATTTTCCAAGTACAGTGTATTGAGTTTTGCCAAAACTGAATGCACTGTACTGAATTTAATAAAACCTAATACACTTTATTCAGTTTTTGCTTAAAACTTAAAAATATGAATATATAACCAATATAATTATACTGTATTTAATTTTGACAAACATAATACACCATATTCACCTTTTTATCAAACTAAATATACTGTATTGAGTTTTGTTAAAACTTAATATATTGTATTTAGTTTAATAAAATCTAATACACTAAGCAATTTAATTGCATTGTATTCAATTTTGATAATCTTAATGCACTATGTTCACTTTTTTATCAAACTAAATACAGTGTATTGAATTTTAGTCAAACTAAATACACTGTATTAAATTATTGCAAAAACCTAATACTATAATGAGTTTTTAATTATTTTTATTTTTTTACAGGCTGAATTGGAAAAGGGATAAATGTCTAGTTCATTTATAACAAATATGGATGATAAGATAGTTCGTTGCATTATTCAAGCTATAGTGATGCAAACTAATAAGGAAGAAGAACTAAAAGTTAGTAAAATTAATTAAATATATATTTTATATTGTTCTTTTCTTTTTTATTGTAATTATATATTAAATGAAGCAAAAAAAATTTATATTGTTATAGGATTTAGCTGCCCAACATGAAAAGGTTATCTTTGCTTTGGAGCCTCTTAATTATTTTAGCACAGATGATCACAAAAGGAGTATAAAACCATCCATTGTTATGAAATTTCCTTTTATAAATAAGTTTGAATTAGAGAGTGCTACAAAGAAAAAAGATTTTATCATCCATTTAACATTGGCATTGAAGAAAAGCTAGATTTTGTAAACTTAACCGAATTTACTAAGTGAGATGATTTGGGTTTGCTTAAGAAGGCCACCAGGTAATTTGAATAAGAACCTTGATACTTTTATTTAAAGTTTTCTTTTTTTTTTCTTCTTCTTCTACAATTTTAATTTATTTTTGTTTCTTTCTTATTAGGGACAAAGATTGGGTTTATATCAAAAAGTATTCAATTTTGGATGAATATTTTCATTTTCATATTGAAATTGTAAAGAACAAGACATAATGGTACCATTTGACATGCTCTAGAAAATAACTTAGTAATTCGGTATTTACATATCTATATTTATATACATATATATTCAGTTTTTGATCAAACTAAAATAGTGTATTGAGTTTTGATAAAACTTAATACACTGAATTGAGTTTATTAAAACATAATAAACTATATTCATTTTTTGCTTAACATTTAAATTTGAATGTTTAAGAAGGTGAATTAAATTGCATTATTTGTAATAAAACCTAATACACTGTATTCATTTTTTGCTAAAAAAATAGTGTATTGAGTTTTACGAAAACTTAATACATTGTATTGAGTTTAATAAAAATAATACATTACATTCAATTTTTGTTTAAAACTAAACAATATGAATATATAATTAATTTAATTATATTGTATTCATTTTTTACAAACATAATAGATTGCATTTAGTTTTTGCTCAAACTAAATATAATGTATTGAGTTTTGTTAAAACTTAATACACTGTATTGAGTTTAATAAAACATAATACATTTTATTCAATTTTTGTTTAAAACTTAAACATATGAACATATAATCAATTTAATTACATTGTATTCACTTTTGACAAACATAATACACTATATTCAATTTTTTGCTCAAACTAAATATAGTGTATCGAGTTTTTCCCAAACTGAATATATTGTATTGAGTTTAATAAAACAAAATACATTTTATTCAATATTTTCTTAAAGATAAAAAAATATGAATATATGATCAATTTAAAAATAAGAATTTATATATATGTATATTTGTATATTAATTATATTTTTTCTGTCTTTTATTTGTGGATTTATATATTAATTTTCTTTTTTCTTTTTTCTTTTTAGCATTTAGATGTGATTTTTTACAATATGTGGAAGAGGGCGGAGCATGATGACAATGTACAGTGTTCGTTTACCACAATTGGTAGCCTTTTTGACCAAACTTACAATAGAGATATAAAACATACAATGAGAATAACAAGGACATTTCATTTGTAAATGTTAGGAATATTCTACCCGATTACATTATTAGGACTGGGACTTTCATGTTCCATACTACACCATGGCTGGAGGTGAATTATGTATTTTTTCCAATAAATTTAGTTAAGTTCCATTGAATTTTAGGCAAGCTATCGGTAAAGGAGAGAAAATTATTTGTGTATGAATTATTGCTTTGAAACGAAGGAAATAGGATATTAAGTGGATAGTTTAGGCATATAGTGTTATGATACCATTTTTTTTATTGTTTAGGATTTTATGATGAAATAAGTAATGTATAACCTAATGACGATAGAAAAGGAAACATTCGATCGAGGTTGTGTATATTCATAACCTTCCTCCACAAACAAACTGGTATGTTTTATATATTTTTTGAGTTCATATATTATGTTAATATTTTTTCCATCAAAATATTGTGATTTTCTAATTTATATATTTTTTTTCATTTGTCTTGTTTTTTTAATTTTCAGTGATTATGGAGTTTTTGTAGCTGCATTCTGCGAATATTTAATTGAAAAGAAGACAATGCCTTAATTTTGATATACATAATTATAGAGATAGATTAAGTTTTTTTTATTGTATTTGTATGGGATAGGTATGCAATAAGGAACTATTGAAAGTAATATAGACAATGATCAGATGAAAAAAGAAGCTAGAAAGAAGGCAAAAATAAGGAGATTAAATAAGAAAAATGTAAAGGATGAAATAGAATTAGATCATTTTTTTCAAATTATTGTTCATAAAAATATTTTATAATTAATTTTTTATATATACATTTTCTTATTCCTTGTTTTATATTTTAAATTTTACTAAAAATATATTGTTGTATTTAGTTTATACATAGAATTTGTTTCATTCAATTCTTCAAAAGCTAATGCAATGTATTGTAAAAAAATAAAATATTGTATTATACTAAAGTGTCAAAACCGAATACAATGTAATTAAATATAGTGTATTTATTAAAGTCAATATAGTGTGCTTAATTTTGTCAAAACTCAATGCATTGCATTTAGTTTGAACAAAAACCAGTTAATACATTGTATTTAGTTTTTATAAACTCAAATTTAGTTTGAACAAAAGTCAAAATTTAATACATTATATTTAGTTTTTATAAAGTTTAATATTGTGTATTAAGTTTTATCAAAAAATAATATATTGTATTTAGTTTTGTAAAAAGCCAATACGCTGTATTTAGTTTATATGCAAAAAATTGAAATAGTGTTTTCAATTTTTTATAAACTCTAATATAGTGTATTGATTTTTTATCAAAAACTAATACACTGTATTAGTTCATCTAAAAAAGTTAAAACATTGTATTTAGTTTTTATAAAGTGTAATACAATTTATTCAGTTTTGTGAAAAGAAAATACGTTGTATTTAGTTTATGTACAAAAGTCAATACATTTTATTTAGTTTTTATAACGTTTAATATAATATATTTAGTTTATATCAAAAGCTAATACACTATATTTAATTTAGGTAAAAAGTGAATACATTGTATTTAGTTTTTATAAAGTGTAATACAGTATATTGAATTTTATAAAAAAATAATGCAATGTATTGAGTTGTTTAAAAAGCTAATACGCTGTATTTAGTTTGTGTACCAAAAATTAAAATTGTGTTGTTAATTTTTTATAAACTCTAATGCGATTTATTGAATTTTTATCAAAAGTTAATCCACTGTATTTAGTTCATATAAAAAAGTTAACACCGTATTCAGTTTTTATAAAGTGTAATACAATTTTTTGAGTTTTGTGAAAATAAAATACAGTATATTGAGTTTTGTAAAAAGAAAATACAATGTATTGAGTTTTGTTAAAAAATAATACACTGTATTTAGTTCATGTACAAATGTCAATATAGTGTATTATACTTTAGTAAAACTTAATAAAGTGTATTAGATATTATGCAATACAATATTTTTATATTTTGAAACAAAAAGTATTAACTTTCATGCATAAGTTAAACATAATTAAATATAGAATAAAAAAGATTTTATATTTTAGGTTTAAGCAGCATACCTTCATTTTTAGTGAAAAATGTAATTTTGTGCAGATCTTCTTCGTAGTCTTTTAGTAATATTGTGAAAGTTACTAATACTAGGTCTCTATTAATACAACTCCATTCTTGCATTAAAGCATGTATGCAATCAAGTAATTGCACGATTGGTAAATCTTTTGCTGCTTTCATTGCTACGTTCATGGACTTAGCAATATTTGATGTCATGGTTGAAAATTGATTGCTCATACAATATAATCTTGACCATTTTCAGGTCCAATATCTTGTAGGTATAGTCTAATACATGCATCAACCTTGTCCAGCTCTTTCATGTTGTATTGGAAATCATTTTCCATAAATGATGTAGCTACTGCAAATAACAGTTCCTCAATTTTTTTTTTGTATTTTTCTTGAATCTTACTTTAATGTTGTTCAACAGATGGTAAACACATATGCAATGACTAACTTATGGATATACCTTTTTCATAATATTATTTATACTCTTATATATGTTTGATATGATACACATTTTGGGTCTTAATCCATATGTCTGTCTAAATTTTACAAAAAACTATTCTTAAGATACATCATTTTATGAATCGACTACGAAGTATGCTAATGAAAATATTTTACCAACTGCATTTTATATTAATGCTATGATCATTATCCCCCCATATATTGACTTCAAAAAGGTACCATCAATAGATACTAATGGTCTACACTGTTCCCAACCTTTATTAGATGCTCTTAGAGCTATGAAAATATAATGGAATGACTTATCTTCTTGGATTATCAGATCTATAATAGATCCATTTTTGTTGGCTTTTAGTATGTATAAGTATCTAGGTAAAAATGAATAAGAATCAAGTGGCCTACCTCTTATATTTTGCAAAGCCCTTTCTTTAGATCTCCAAGCCTTTAAGTAATTTATATTAATTCCATAATCATTTTGCATGTCGCGTATTATGTTTGCTGGAGTATATATAGTCTTCACATTCATATATTTGTTCTTAATAATATCACCAATTAAGGTTGATGTGGCCTGCCGCTTGTTACTTAGTCTAATTTCAACATTGCAGAAGTGATCAGATATGAATTTTCTGATTTTAAACATTTGTGTATCCCCTTTCTTTGATGCTTTCAATTTCCTGCAACAATTGTCATCTACGTAGCAAATAAAGTATCTTCTAGAATATGATTTCTGCACCTTAAATTGGAAATTATGTTTTATTGCAAAAAAACTAATAGATTTCTTGAGAGTGTCTTTATCTTTGTAAGTCTATCCCACTTTAATTTCATCTTTTATATCATTACTGATGATTCCAAAAAAGGTGTGTTCATCTTGTCCTTGAATATTTTTGTTGTTACTAATTAATTCATGAACTATATTTTTGCCTAGATTGCTCACATATTCCATCAAGATTGTGTTAGTACAATTAAACTATAAATCTTCATCAATCAAGGTACTAAATGCTGCTTGCTCACTTTTAAATATTGCAAATTCAGTTGGTATTGTGGTTGAGAAATCACCTAAAGTAAAAATAAAAAAATCAATTAAAAAATAAAAAAGATAATACACTGTATTTATTGTTTTGAGTATTGATCAAAATCTAATACACTGTATTTAGTTTATGTTTAAAAGTTAACACATTATATTCATTTTTTTATAAAGTTTAATACATTGTATTTAGTTTATGTACCAAAGTTAATACACTGTAATAAAATACTTATTTCTTAATACAATATGTTAAGTTTTAACAATCTGAATACATTGTATTATGTTACGATAAAACTCAATACAATGTATTAAGTTATAACAAACATAATACACTGTATTCAATTTTTATAAAATGTAATACAATTTATTCAGTTTTGTGAAAAAAATACAGTGTATTGAGTTTTGTAAAAAGAAAATACAGTATATCGAGTTTTGTCAAAAGATAATATATTATATTTAGTTCATGTACAAAAGTCAATACACTGTATTTAATTTTTATAAAGTTTAATGCAATGTATTTAGTTTGTATCAAAAGTTAATACACTATATTTAGTTTAGGAAAAAAAGTTAATATATTGTATTTAGTTTTTAAAAATTTAACACAGTGTATTGAGTTTTATCAAAAAATAATACACTGTATTGAGTTTTGTAAAAAAGCTAATACGCTGTATTTAGTTCATGTACAAAAGTTAATCTCATTTCTTAATATAATATATTAAGTTTTAACAATCTAAATACATTGTATTATATTATGACAAAACTCAATACAACGTATTAAGTTGTAACAAACATAATACATTGTGCCAAGTTATAACAAATGTGAATACACTGTATTAAGTTATGACAAAATTGGATATAATGTATTAAGTTTTAATAAAGCGATAATATAAAGCATATACCAACAAGTTTAATGCAATTAATTCACTTATGAAAAACAAATAGTTTTTATTATTTTTACTTGTGACAAAACACAATGCATTTTTTTAAGTTATAAGCAAGCTGAATAAATTGTATTAAGTTGTAACTCAATAATTAATATAATGTATTAAAGCAAAACAAATGCAAACACATTATCTTAAATTATGACATTATATAAATATATTATATTTAGATATTGAATAAATGAATTTAAGAATCGAATTGAAAAATTAAAAATATTTCTTTGATATCTTACGTAAGATAGTATTTTATAAAATTGTGATACACAGAGGATAAGTTGTCAAATCTAGTTTTTTTCTTTTTTAGTTCCATGTAAAAAAGAAAGGACATGTTGTCATCAACTTTTAATGGTGGATATCCTACTTTTAGTTTGTACTTTATATCAAAGATGTTATATTTTACATTTATACTCATCTGTCTTGATATAATTTCCAATAGTTGTTGAAAGTTGCAAGTTGATGGAAGTAAAATCCCTTTTACTTCAAAATTCTTATATCCTTGATTTACATTCCAGTGCCTTTCATGTTGAATTAATATTGCTATCATGTCCATATTGATATTATGTCATAATTCTTTGTACATCAATATTAAATAAATTAGAAAATAATTTTAACAAAATGTTTAAATTCAATTCAGAAAAGTAAATACAGTCTAACCTAATACACTATATTCTATTTTGCTTAAAGCTTAAAATTATGAATATCTAAGAAATTTAATCACATTGTATTATCTTTAATAAAACATAATACACTATATGGACTTTTTTGTACAAAATAAATATAGTTTATTTTATTTTGATAAAATTTACTACACTATATTGAATTTAATAAAACCTATTACATTATACTCGATTTTTGTTTTAAAGCTTTAAAATATGAATATCTAACCAATTTTATTACATTTTATTCATCTTTGACAAACATAATACACTGTATTCATCTTTGACAAACATAGTACACTATATTAACTGTTTGCTCAAAAATAAATACAGTATATTGAGTTTTGCCAAAACTGAATACACTGTATTGAGTTTAATAAAACCTAATAAACTATACTCAATTTTTTGCTTAAAGTTTAAAAATATGAATATATAAGCAATTTTAATTAAAATGTATTCAATTTTGACAAACCTAATATATTATATTCACTTTTTTTTCTCAAATTAGAAATAATGTATTGAATTTTTTGAAAACTTAATACACTGTATTGACTTTAATAAACCTAATACACTATATTCAATTTTTGGTTAAAGCTTAAAATTTTGAATACCTAAACAATTTAATTATATTGTATTCTATTTAATAAAACCTAATACACTATATGGACTTTTGATGCTCAAAATAAATAAAGTGTATTGAATTTTTATAAAACTAAACATGCTGTATTGAGTTTTATAAAACAAAACTCAATACACTATACTCAATTTTTGCTTAAAACTTAAACATATGAATATCTAACCAATTTAATTACATTTTTTACAAACCTAATACACTATATTCACTTTTTGTTCAAATTAAATATAGTGTATTGAGTTTTGCCAAAACTAATATACTGTATTGAATTTAATAAAAGATAATACACTACATTCAATTTTTGCTTAAAGGTTAAAAATATGAATATATAAACAATTTAATTACTTGTATTCAAATTTGATAAACATGATACACTATATTTAATTTTTATCAAACTAAATGCATTGTACTAAGTTTTGCCAAAACTTAATACACTGTATTATTTTTTGTAAAACCTTATGCATTATATTCACTTTTTGCTCAAACTAAGAAGTTTTGTCACAACTTAATACTATGTATTTTTTTAACTGAAATTTATTCAATTTTACATCTAAATTAATAAGATTGTTTCAATTTCCAAACACTTAACACACAATTTATTTCAGTTTATCAAACTATTATTCATTCGAAATCTAAAAAAATAAAGAAACAATAGTTAATTAAAAAGAATTTTAAGTTTTGTAATCCGAAATATAGATGAAGAGATATCGCAGAATATTTATTATATATATTCAATTTAACCAAATGTTATTATTTCAAAATTTAGGTAAATAAAAGGAGATGAGAGAATTAGCATGATTTTCAGATTGTGTAAATCATAGAAAGAAGATAAAAAGTATATTGATCGCATGAAATTGAAGATCTTATGAAATCGAAGTGGTCTAAAATTATGAAGTGTGAGAAATAATTACAGGAGAAATTGTCGGATTATGATTTATGTGAATGATCTGAATCTATGTATATCGATCGATGAGAATTAAGGGTGAGAAAAAAATTGAAAATATGGTTAACCATAAAATCGAACCGATTTTTACAGTTAACCAATCCGATAGACTTAGTTATAGTTTTTAATTTTTATATTTTTTTATTAATGGTTACGGTTTAGATTTTTAAGTACCGGTTAACCGTTAGTCCACGGTTAATCAATTCATATATATAACACACACACACCTTAATTTTTATATTTTTCTATAAAATTTATATAATACTTTAAACTAAATTTATATTATGCCATTCTCTTTAATTATATAGTAATATTTATATATAGTATCTAATTTTCAATAAATATTAAATCTATTTTATAATATTAGCTATTCATTTATATAATATAAATTTTGGGTAGTAAATTATATTTGTTTTATAATTTTTATATTAAATTACTTTGCACATTTGGAATTGAATTGAAATTTGTCTAATTTTTTTTATATAATTTTATGTTATAAATTTAAATAGTTAACTAAAAAAATCGGTTAACCAAACCTAAAAATTGAAATCGATGGACTAATTAACCGAATGTAACAGACTGATGAATAATTAGTGATTTTAAGAAATCGATATTAATGGACTAATTAATTTTTATACTCATGAACTGGTTAATCGGTCCATGCTCACTCCTAATGAGAATGATCATAATTTTAGGTTTTTGAGAGAAACGTTTTTGAATTGTAACTATTGAAAGGAAAACTTAGAAAAAATTTGTTTAGGGTATATTTGAAAGAGAAAACTTGAAAAAATAGCAATTATGAAATGAAAAATTTAAATTTAGATTTTATAGTAGGCTGAAAACGTGCGGGGCATCAATGATATTTTTTTTTTGGGTGTTTATGTAGAAACCCCAATAAGAAAATGTAGATGTGAGCTGGGTTGGACCGGACTCAGGCTTTGCATATAAGTTTCAAGTCCACTTAAATAAAAATGGGCTTTTTAACGGATTTGGGCTCGATAAAAGATACCGATGGAATCCGGTGACTAAGTCTAATTTTCAAGAGGAATTTACACAAAATACCTCTTTTCCAACCTCACTTTTTAAAAATACATTAATTAATTTTAAAGTTTCAAAAATAGCTTTTTTTTTTAATTTTGTGTTTTTAAAAATACCCCTTTTTATTTTTCAACCATTAACACTACTATTTACTATAAATTCTTCTTTTTCTTTCCTTGGCCACCGACACTTCCAGTATCTTTATCCCTAATGCTTCATATGCTCCAAACTCTCGACAAATTAGATTCATATCTCGAATTCCCACTCCTACTAGGTGATTCATCAATACCATCCTTAGCATAAAATTATCACTATAGCATAAAAATATCACTAGGCGATTCATCATTAGCAACTATATAAGGAACTGAACTACAATTCCCATTAGTTCCTGTCTCCATGAACATCACATCATATTTTGCTTTCTCAACACATAATTCAAACATCACCTGAATGAATTAACATAAACAGGTAAGAGTGTGTTGCTAATTAACCAATGTTACAACAATAATTAATAATTTTACCAAAGTTGCTAAATTGAGCACCTCCTTTCCTACACTTCCCACCATATCTGCACATTAGAGATGAAAAATAAAAGGAATTAGTCGTACTATAGCAATTGAGTAATTATTTCGTAGACATTATCTGTTTATAGTTAATGATACTGCAACTAGCAAAAGAATGATTTAGATATAGAATTAAGTCCTATACCATCTTTCTATTTGCCATGTATATTGTCTCCTCACACGAGCAGGCAAACAACAAATGCATGCTTACAAGAGTCACAGACAATAAGTGTGATTGCTTTTGAATTCTTACCTTTTAGCCACGAAAAAGAGCCAATGCAATTCATTTGCACTAACAAGTGCTGGTTTCGGAGTCACATCAACTTGGGATCCTCAAATTCATTCAGAAAGGGAAAAAGGAGCACAATACAAAATGATGATCATTGTCAAACCAGGAATCCGAAAGGAATGAGCAATAACAAAAACATTTACCTGTCGGACAAGAGCCATAGCTTTCAAAAACTAAAGAATTAAACATGTAAAAGATAGCAACAGAGCAAACAACTAATTGTAGGATACCCTATTCTGAATTTTGGTATACCGTCTAGTATACCAAAATCAATAATTGAATTTCTCTTCTATTTTTTAGTATACCGCCTGGTATTTCAAATTTCAAAATTGGAATACTCTTCTGTTATGGTATTCCAGCCGATATATCAAAATTCAAAATTAAAATTATATTCTGTTTTTTTAGTATATTGGATGGTATACCTGGTATACTGCATGGTATACCAAATTTTAGAATTGAAATACTCTCTTATTTTTTGCCGTATCCAGTGGTATATCAAATATACTAGATGATATACTAAATTCTAAAATTAAAATACTCTTATGATTTTTAGTATAGCCAAAGATATACTTAATATACCGGCTGTTATACCAAATTTCAAAAATTTAATATTATATTATATATTTCAAAATATTAAATATTAAATTGAACATTAAAGAATGATTTAAGTAAGAAAGATTCATCTGTAACTAAATGTTACATATATTTACTTTCGTCTTTGATAATATTCTGAATAAAATAAATTAATTGGAGGCTGGGTTTGACATCAGTTTCTTGAATATGAAATGGAGCATTACTTGCGGGCAACAATCTTTCCTTTATAGTTCCCCACTATCACTCCAAACTTATTCCATCAATGGTAGTGAGTAATTAATTAATTAATTAACCTTTACAATTTTGTTATTCACACACACATATATATATATATATATATAAAGAAGACAACGGAGTTTACAAAAAATGATTGTCTTTTCTCCAGATTCATAGTGTCATAGCAAATTATAATATGTTTAAAAACACATTTAAAAGGAAGTTGGAGATAAACTGAATTTTTATTAATTAAAAGGATGAGAAGCCAGCGGCCTATAAACGAAAAGTGGATGAAGATGATTAAAAACGGTTACTCGGAACATTATTTCCACCAAATTAATTAAAAGGATGGTATCAGTTCCTTGTGATGCATATCCTTTCCCTACTTCCCTTATTTTGATTCCATTCTTTACAATAATTCAAAAGCAACAAAATTTTAAAGTCACAGAAAACATTCATATCTGTATATTTTAAAGGTATAATTTCAATTTTTATATGATTTTAACGGTATAATTTTCAAATAAAAAATTATTTAAAAACAATAAATCAAACCCTGCAAGCTTTGTTTTTCTTGCAATTAAGGTTCCACCAATTAGGTCATTGACCATTTGACAGTGTCAAATCCATGAATATTAACGCCATTAACACTTTTCAATGTAACCCGTTCTTTACATTCGTTTTCATGATACTTTTATTCATTAGTATTACTTGGATTACTTTCATTCATTAGAAGAAGGAGGAGGTGTGAAAAGAAAGGGCAGTTTAAGTTAAATTATAAATAGGTATTTTTAAGGATGAAAATTTAAAAAAATGTATTTTTAAAGGGAAAAAAAAAAGAAGGGGATGTTTTTAAGTGTTTTTTTTTTTCAACGCGTGAACGTGAAAGAGGCGAAAAAGCCAATATTGGTTTTATAATTCTAGTTTAATATTTATTATTCTTTAATAATCCAAATTTCATCTGTTTCTCTCACAAATTTGAAGGCCAATTCCCAAATACCTGTATCTATTGCGAAAGAAGAAGAAGGAGATGAAGAGAGTGTTTGGCGTTAAGAAAGACAAAGAGCCTCCTCCTTCTATTCAAGATGCTTCCGATAGGGTTCTTCTCTTTCCTTTGTCTTCTTTTTTATTTTTTATGTCCTTAATTTGATTTACGAACTGATAATCTTGAATTTGCAACCGGATGTATTTGTCAATTGAAAATTTTCAGTAATCAAGACTTTCTGCTTTGAAAATAGCTGGTTTTTCATATTTTTCTTTGACAGAATGAAGGATATTGTTGTTCCTAAAATCGTTTGGCAATTTTATTCAGTTTCGAATGATTTTTGACAACAATTTTGAAATAATTAGTATATTTGTAGAATCCTGGAATTCGTAATTTAAGTTACACTACCTTGCTCAGATTAATAAAAGAGGAGAGTCGGTGGACGATAAGATCAAAAAGCTTGACGCTGAGCTCACTAGATATAGGGAACAGATAAAGAAAACACGACCTGGACCTGCTCAGGAGGCAATTAAAGCTCGAGCCATGAGAGTTCTCAAGCAAAAGCGAATGTGAGTGTCTCATTGCTCTTATATGTAGTTTTAGAACCAAGATTGTCTTTCATCTGTTAACCATTTGCTTAATCAATTTTCATATCGCTACTTCAAGAATATCATGTAAATATGTTTTCTACAATATCATGCAGTGAAAAACTAATTTATGATTAGCATAAAACAAGTAAATTTGTTCCTGAATTAGATTTGAGAATTTTTAAACTCAGTATAGAGCAGTAGCTTATAATTGTTACTTACTTCTTAAGTTTTATTTGCATTAGAAATGATTATTGGCTTAACAATGTCTTTAGATGGGTTAATTTCATTGCAGTGATTGATTACTGATGTTCTATAGATCATTGATATGCAAGCTACTTTGAATTGATACCATTAAGTTGACATTTCAAGGCTAGAAGTTCTATAGTCTTCAAGCATTTTTTTTCTCTCTCAAAGAAAAAACAAACTAAGAAGTTTTGCACGATGTTGGGAATGACTTTGGAAAACATCATCTGTAAGATATAGTAGCATGATTATTATTGGAAAATGCACTGTGAATTATCTAGTCATCCAATACTGTGATGCACATACCCATGCTAAACTATTTGAAGTTCAGACAAAGGGTTATGTTTACATATAGGATAAGCTTGTCCAGTTTCAAAATTAGTCGTTTGGCTATAGTTGTTTCCATATGGGATAAGCTTGTCATGTTTATTAATAAAAAGGGGAGGATTTGAACCTCTTTAGAAAATGAGATGATTCACAGCCAGTAACACCACAATGAAGTCAAGTCATTTTGAAGGTGAAACTCGGTAAACATCTTATTAAATTGAGTGTGTATTTCAGAAGATGAAGGAATGAATGTAGAAGATAGTTGTTATGCATCCATTCCTAGAAAGTGTGTAGGAGGCATGGGACACGCGTTAAGGGGAACAACAATGATTAATAGAATTAAAAAAGGAATTTTGATGATATTAGCAAGTAGCTTTTTGCTAGTATTATTCCTAAATTGGAGTTGAGTTCTAGAAAATTTTGTTACTTTTTCCATTTCACTTCACCTACTGCTTTTGGAATTTGTTTTTTGTTCGACTTAGAGGTGTAGCTGCCTTTAGACCCCAATCAACTAAGAAAAATATTAAAAATACTCCTTATAGATTTTTTTCATTTGGAAAAATTGATCTCACTAAAATATTTAATTAACTCTATTAAAATGACCTTACTAAAATATTTAAATGATCCCGTCAAAATAAATTATTTTAAGGAATTAATAATCTTGCTCAAAAGTTAGTTAACACAATAAAATTTTTTATGTATCATATAGTTTATTTGCCC
This sequence comes from Excoecaria agallocha, assembly GCA_037975025.1. NCBI lineage: Eukaryota > Viridiplantae > Streptophyta > Magnoliopsida > Malpighiales > Euphorbiaceae > Excoecaria > Excoecaria agallocha. The sequence goes on along the minus strand of CM075815.1, from coordinate 39,777,134 downwards.
GTAAAATTAGCTCTAATATTACCAGGCGCAACGCTAACTGCTGAAAAGGCATTTTCTGATATGAATATAGTGAAAAATCGCTTGTGAGATTGAATGGAAGATCTATTATTTAGTAATTGTTTGATTAGTTATATTGAAAATTATGTATTTAAAAGTATTCTACAATGAATTAATTAATCAGTACTTTTAAAATATGACAATTGTAATTAGATTTGTGAAACAGGTTGGGTTGGAACAGATTTGGGTTAGTTTTTGGTCAGGTCATTTTGGGTTCGGGTCAAATTCACTTTTTCAACATCTAATTGATTGTTGGTTTTTTTAAATTATCAAATCAACTTTTAATTTTTTTTTTAAATATCGATATATTATAACTATTAAATTTTACTAAAAGAATATTATGGATATATATTATAAAGAAATTCAATTAGAAAATCATTTTATATTAACTAATTTGTTCAAATAAATAAAATAATAATAACGATTTGATAATATATAAATATATATACACACACACACATGTATGTACATGGATTTATATACATATGTACACTCACTTACATGCATGTATATATATCTATATTACATGCATTTATGTTCGTACATACGTATATACATGTATGTATATATGTATGTATGTATGTATATATATGTATATATGTCTAAAATATTATTGTTTTGTGAAATTTAATGAGTTCAGTTTTGGAGAAAGTAGAAAGAGAAGATCATATAATTTATGGCAGTATAAATTCTTTGGATATCAACAAAATGACACAATATAGGTAAAATTGGGAATTTCTTTTTAATGGAAAATAAGTTTGATTGATCACCAGAATTGGAAAAGTTAGAAATAAAATTTACAAAAAAAATCAGTTTATAGGTCATTCAGGCTGTCCCTGGGTCGACCTTAATCCGATTCTTAATTTTTCTGGTCGGGTTCAGGTCATACACTTTTTTTGGGTTGGGATTTAGGTCACTTTTTCAGGTAGATTCTGTTCAGGGTAAAAAAATTTATAGGTCTAATTGTAATAGTATGAGTTTTTTATTTTTTATTTTTTAGTACTATAAAGTCATTTTATTGTTAAGTTTTATGTGATTGAATTTCTTGCTAGTTGTGTTAATTTTTGACCCTTCTAAAAAAAATCTTGGATATGCTCCTATTTTCTCTTCAATTGTCCCTTTTAAAATTCAAAAGAGAATTTATTACATGCTTCTCCTGGTGCCTTTATTTTGGTATTCTAAATTACTATATCTTTCTTGTAACTTTTCCCCATCTTAATTAATAAAAGGACACTTTACTCAATTTCAAGTATTTTATTAGAGATGTGAGATTTTTTAATTATTACCTCAACTATGTGAAAAAATCTAAAGCAGCCTTTGAAGTGGAAAGGAGGGAATATTAATAGTTTCCTAAATAGGAGTTCATTTCTAGAAGTAAAAGGTTTCTTATTTTACATTATGTAAGCTCTAATAGAGGGAGCATTAAGTGACTAAACATGTAAAAATTCTTTCAAAATTGTAGAGGTTTAAGACTCTCTACTTAACGAGTCTAAGAGGTTCAATGCTATCTCTATCTAATGTTAGGGTTTGGAGTTCCCTTTGATGTCCAGATCTGCAACTCGGGAATGTAACAATAGGGTCATTTTAGCCAAAATGAAAAAGGGAAATAAAAAGTACTGAATGGAATTTTAACTTTGATGCATTTAATTAATGTCTTAGGACTCTCTGCAAGAAGTGAAGTTGCTGTGCTGAAGGTGAAAGTCATTAAAGACTTTGTTGAATTCAATGATTTTTTATTTTTTATTTTTTTGTATTTCAGAAAATGCATTATGCATTGAAAATTAAAGCAAAATTAGAAGTGAAAAAATAATTTAAATTCTATGACACATATAATGCAAGGGGAACCTTAGATAGGATGTATTTCACTAAAGATGCTTCAAAGGTCTCTGCATTTTTATACTTTTTTCCATAGACTTTTATGGTCCCAACTTCATGCTTACTGTATTCAAACAGTCCCCCAAATATGGTAGGGGTTTTCTGGCAAACTAAATTTTGAATTTAACACACCCACACACACTCTGTTTAAGCAATAAATTTTTGTATCTAGCAGTCATTGTCATCCTATTGCAACTGATTGAAAATCCCTGCACCTGGTATTTTAATTTGTTTGGAATCTTTTGCCTTGAGAAGAGATTTTTATCACTCTAGCTCAATATGCATGTATGAAGTCTTGGTCTCTTCTTGCACCTGAAAAATTCTGGGCTACATAAATTTACCTGTTGGTGCAGAGTATCTGGACAGTTATATTCCAATTAGATGGTTTTATCTTAGAACTAAAATCATTGTGCTTTGGAAGCACCATAAGCCTCCGAAACACTTGGTTTCTTCAGAAGTTGCAGATAGGAATTAATCTGAAGAAAATACAACATTCTCATCGTTTAGTGGAAAACTTAACCAGGAGAAACTGTGAAAAAGTGGTATGGGGATAAATATTTCCATTTACAGTTTACTTGTCATTTGATGGAAACTTACTTTATCTTGGCCATAAGCTTGAGGGTTTGTTGCGATCAACTCATTTTCTTCAGAAACAATCAAATGATATATGGAAAAGCTGATGTAGCAAGCTAGTCCATTTTGAGACTGAAACTTGGCTTATTCTACTGAAATGCAAACCAATTTTCTCATTAAGCCACTAACACCCATACACATACATGCAATCATCTCTAAACCTTAAGTATTCTACTTGTGCTCTCTCTTTCAATGGTCTGTAACTCTGAATTTTTTCTCTTCTTAGCCTCCTTTTATAATAATCTCTCTGTCGTTGCCCAAAGCATCTACTTCTTAACCACTTTCAACACAAAGCAAGAGTTGATCTTCAAGAAGTTTCTACACTTTAAACTTCAGTGATAAGTTCATTATCTGTACATAAAATTTAACTATTTACTAAATTAATAAGGCTTGTGCTGCCTGCTTAGACATAATGAAATTTATTCATATTCTCAGAGTTATTGCAGGATAAGTTTGTATCCTTTTTTTTTTTTCTCTTTCTTACTTCTTCATTTATAAAATCCATAAATATGGGGCAGGTATGAAGGCCAACGGGACATGCTTTACAATCAGACATTCAACCTTGACCAAGTTGCATTTGCTTCTGAGGGTATTAGAGATGCTCAACAAACTGTATGTCCTTGAGTACTTTCATCTTTTTTAAGGATTTTTGGTTTTTAGAATAACTGCTAATAGGGCCTAATACTATTTAACCCATTGGTGGATTGTTGAGTCCTTAAGATATGGTTATGAATATGGGTAACAATATAATTTGAAGCTTTCTAACAACTTTTGGTTGCTTTATCAATTCAAGTTCATAAAAATGCTAGATGCTATTTTTCCATATGATTTGTGTCACCTGCCATTGTCCTCATATATACATGAAATTTTATCGTGCAAGACTTGTACTGTGTTCATCTAGTAGTTAAAGCTGTGTCCCCAACCCACCTACCCACTTAAAGTTGCGACACCTGTAACTGCTGCCCCTGGATTTTAATTGATATGGGATAACTAGCTCTTTCATTAACTTCTATTAGGAGAGAAAACATCGCAGTGTTCTTTAAGATGTTTGCTTCATTTATTTGAACATTGTGTATCAGCCCTTTTCTTTTTCTGTGTTTATATTCTACCCAGATTACTTCATTCAAGGAACAAATTGGTTAACCTTCTTTTTTCTCTCACTCTCTTTTAATTGCCTAGTGTGAAAAGGTGACATATAGTGAAAAAATGCAGTGAAAAGTTCAGTGAAGAGCCGCCATAAAATACCTCAATGTTTGTCTGTATATTGTGCACCATATACTACCTTGTATTGACAAGAACTTTGTATGTTGCTTGTTATCGTTAGATTCTAATTTATTTTAGGTCTTGGTTTTAATCTACAAAACAATCTACCTGCAATTTAAAGAATGTAGGCTGCATGTGTTTTTTACATGATGCACTTGGATAGAGAAACTGTTTGTGCATCTACAATTGGGGATTTTCCATATGCTAGATTAAGAAAGCTGCAATGGGATATAGGTTTCACACCTTGAAATATTCCTTTCTATAGTTAGGACCTTAATGGGTGCAATTCGATTCTGTCAAAGTGGACCTGCATCTACTCTGCTCAGAATCAGCCCTCTATCCCTTAAGAGGCAGGGTTTCAATGTATGACCAGGGAAGGATTGCTTTGTAAAGTTTGGAATTTGCAATTTCCAGATTTTCTTATTTATTCTTTGCATTGTGCTGTGCCTTTTGCTGTACAGGGGGTCGTATGGACAAGGGCATCATAATAGTACCAGTCTGTGAATTACAATTTTCTTAAACTGAGTTTGTTCTGTTATTGTCAGATGACAGCTTTGAAATCTGCCAACAAGGAGTTGAAAGGGATGATGAAATCTGTGAAGATCCAAGATATAGATGTATGCAATCTCATCCCCTTACTCTTTCTTTTTAAAGCTTTAATGTTGACTTCTTCAGTAATTTATGGTGCAAAATTGATCTACTTTTGTCATGTGTAGAACTTGCAAGATGAAATGATGGACCTAATGGATGTGAGTAATGAAATTCAAGAGACCCTGGGTAGAAGCTACAATGTGCCTGATGATATAGATGAGGACGAACTCATGGGAGGTGAAATCAAAGTCTTAATAGTTGCATTTTCTTTTCCTTTTTCCTTTTTCTTTTCCTCTTTTTTTTTTTTTTCCAGTTTAATGGGAAGCTGGACTAAACTCTCTTCATATAATCTGTTAATTTATTGAAGCCTATCCACAACTTGGAGCATTATTATGCGACAATATTAACTTCTGCATTAACAGTTTCTCTTCTTGGTCCAACTATGTTCTTTTTTCTCTATTCCTCCTTGAAGACAATTCAAACACAGATTACCGCACATCAACTGAGAGAAAAAAGTTTGAAGTGTGTCACATATCTCTTATTATTGTGCTAATTGTAACTTTCAATGCAGAACTTGATGCACTGGAAGCAGATATGGGAATGGAAACTGAAGCTGATGGTGTGCCTTCTTATCTACAACCTGATAAGGAACCTGATCTGGATTCAGAACTCAACTTACCTTCAGCACCTTCAGGACATGCAGCGCCAGCTGGTAGAAACAATGCCCAGGTAAATCTGATTTTTAGTTTATTATGTTATGCTCAACCTTCATTTAAAGATGACTATGGCACTTTTTCGTTGGGTGGTTTCCTGATATCACTGCTGTTGGGTTATTGCCTATCCGCTTGGTCATTACATGTGCATCCTGAAGCTCGTATTCTTTTGCAGCCATGATTTACCTAAGGAACCTGATAAAGAGTTAGAAGGAGAACTGCAAGTTCTTTTGTTCTAACAGAGCCAGTTGTCCGGGAATATTTAGTTCTATAAGTTGTGCTTATAATCAGATTGTTGCAGTAGTTTCTAATGTTCTGGCATTTAGAGAGATTAAATGCTAGTTCCAATTTTTTGAGCTTAATTGATCAGTTTTTCTCTGGTCATACAACTGACACCAACAAATTTGGTTTTGCATGGGTACATGAAATTAATAGTCTAAATATTTATTAGGTACATTTTGGACACTTTTTTCCCCATGTAACTTTGCTATATGTGGACTTTGATGCTTGACAGGCTGAGGATGAATTAGGTTTACCTGCTGTTCCTCGGGCATCTATTCGCGGTTAGGCAATTACTTGGTGTGATCCATCTGTACATTGAAATGGAGGAGCTGGATGGTAAAATCTTGTAAACTTACTGTGCAAAAATATGCTTATATTGATGCTGTGATTTAGCTAGTAATTGAGGTTGGGCGTATTCCATTGAGTAACTTCTTTTTTTAACATCACAGCTTGTGAATTTGGAAACCTACGTGATTGATTTATTTCTATGTCCAGACTCTGAAATTTACAATGACGACAGGAAACAAATTTGTTTTCATTCAAAAAAATTTTCAATGTCCATAATATATATAGAGATGGCAATATTGCTGCTCTCTTAAATCAAGTCTTTCGTTTATAAATGAGTGTTTTAGTGCCGGATGTTAATTTGGTCTACATCGTGTGCCGTGCATTACGCATTTGATAAGTTGATTAACACAGTCGATATGCTTTGGGCATCCGATCGGCCAGTGCACTGTGTGCAGCGCACTGTGCACCGAATCATCTCCCATTAGTATTTCATTGTTTTAGAAAGTAATAAAATTTATTTGTTGCCTAGTATATGTGGATTGATCACTTGCGAGAAAAGAAAAGATTTAGTTTATTGCACAGGGCTGCTAAATTTAAATCCTTCCTATGTATATATATATTTTAGGTTAACATGCTGCTTTGATTTCCTTATATTATTTTGAAATTACTTTGTTAATTATTATTGTGTTATTGTTACTGTGTATTTTTAATAATGTGTTTTAGAAAAATATTTACAGAAATAGGATGAGTTAGAAATTATATACCAAATTGGGTTTTTATCACGAAATCGCTACAAGTGGCAGCGGTTTCAGTGTCCTTGTCAGACCTGAAATCGCTGCCTGTCACAGCGGTTTCAGAGTCAATGTCCTGTCTGAAACCGCTGTGACAGGCAGCGGTTTCAGGTATGATAGTGACACTGAAACCGATGTTACCTGAAGCGATTTCATAACAAATTTAACATACCCATAGTTAGCGTGTAGAAAAAATTTAAGAGGACTCGTATGCCAATATTAAGTATTTTTGAGCATTATATTAATGAAGTAAAATCCTTTTTCATGTTAGAGATGGAAGTAACTACTCACGGATGGGTTATTGGAAGTAGCCAAATTGAAGGATTATTTTATTTCAAGAATTCTTGGCGTTTGTTTTGGTCCAAACAAACAAAACGACACAAGTATACAGTGTCCATGTTTATGCTCAGCCTTCAATTTCCCTAACTTCTCTATCAGACTTCAACTGCTTTTATATTTTTCCTTTTATCATCATCAACACATTAATTACAATCACAAACTCGTTAATTTCTCAATTATAAGTTTAATTTCACTATTTGCAAGTTAAAATGGAAGATAATTTGATACATTGGGATATATATCAAATGTATAGATAGAAAAAAAAAATCCAACAGTACATTTTCACCTGCATACGGTATTCGTGGCATATTGAATAGCGGTGATAATGAAACCGCTATGATAGGCAACGGTGACAATGAAATTGCTATAACGTATAGCGGTTTTATGATAAAACTCTAATTTAATATTTTCTTTATTTTTTTATTAATTATTTTTGTTATTTTTATTAAAATTAAAAAATAATAAATATATTTAAAATTTAATTAATTTTAATTTTATTGAAAAAAAATATATTAAAAAAATAAATTAAATTATATTAAAAATTTAAAAATAATAGATAAATATAATATAAATTTTATTTAAAAATAATAAATAAAAAAATAAAAAAATATATATAATTTCTGATACGGCCTATTTCTGTAAATATTTTTTTAAAATATATTATTAAAAAAAATTATTCCGTATTCATGCCAGTTCTAAAGAAAAACAAAGTAGAAAAAGTAATGCAGAACAAAAGCAGTAACTAAATCTTTACGATAATAGCTTACACTAGTATGCATTCTAGTGGACAAGTTATTTACTACCACCGCAGAAGCTTACATCACGTTCTAATGGAGATATCTAAGTCCCATCAATCAATCATTGAAAAAACCTAATTCTATTTTTTTTTTCAATTTAATGTATATCAATTTGTATCCTTATCTCTAAACTCGGAAGGCAGCAAAACTCAATCCCTTCGTTCAAGTTTATTGCTAAGTATTTGCCAAATTTTAATGTTGTGAACGGTGGAAGCACTTTATACAGTTCGATCCGATACATTATTTCTGTTCTAAATGATTTTGATTCAGACATTCTTTTTTTTTTTTTTTTGTTCAGTTTTATTGTACTGGAATGTCGAACAGCACTGTTCTTTATATATAATCTGTTCAGCCCTTTTTATTTTTTATTTTGTCCTTTTTGAGAAGGCGATGTGGTATAAACTGATTGGTATGGTCAATAACTCCTTCCATATGCCAGGTGTAGGGAAGAATTTCCCATAACTTGAATGTAGGTTGACTATTTATTTGAAAAATGGACCCAACACCATGAATGTTCCTTCCTTTAGAAAATGCGGTGGTCTGCACAGATACCAACTTTAGTGCTTTTGTTAAATAGCCGATAGCCCACATTTCATCAAAAAATTCCTAATGATGGAGAATTATATGGATAAGCGCTATTATCAATTAATCGATTCTATCAACCTAAAAAAATGGAATTATATGGCAGATAATTTAATTACAGACGAAAACAAAAAAAGAAGGGGGCTTCCCTCCAAGAACCATTCATTTTTCGAATAACAACGTACAAATATATTACTGTGTTTATATACAATTTTATCAACTTTCTATACAAAGATCTCGAATCCATGAAAGAACATTGGATCTTATCTTATTTCCCACAAAACAACATGATCCTCTGATCTCCAATGTCAGACTACAAAATAAAAAAAATATATATAAATTCATAATAAATATTAAAATACAATTTGAAAAGAAAAAGGGATTAATGTTATAAAACGAGACTATGATAATAATTTGTTATAAATTAAAGTCCTGAAAGTGGTAATGTAATAATATAATTTTGTATGATTTTCCTATAGAAAATGTATTCTTCGAATAGGATCAAAAATAATGCAGCAAAAACGCACCCTCATTTACATGAAAAAAATTAAAAAAAAAAATAAAGAAGAAGAACAAGAGGACCGTAACGCGGCAGAAAATATCATACTTACGTTTGAAGACCACATATATTTATCATTCTAATTTCTGAAATCTTTCTAGAAAAAAAAAAAACTGCGACAATAAATAGAATAGGGCAAAAATCATTTGTAAGTTAAGTTTTTGCTATTAAGTCCATAAGTATTTATTTATTTATTTTGTAATATTAAAATTTTGTAGTTTTCTTTTTGACTTTGAGCCGATCATTAATAGAATTTATGAGTATTGTTAATACACATTGCCAATCTCTCTCATTCAAATATTTCTTTTTGTCATACCGGTAATTAATACAGCTGACTGAATTTTGGTTGATATGGTAGAAACTGCATTCGGACAATAAATGACACTCAAATTCTACTTCTACGAGTAGGTTCTCTATGAACTAGATAAGAAAAAAGAATAATTATCGGCATGTGTTAACCATACCCATAAAATTCAACCATGAACAATCTAATATAAAAAAAAAATAAAAAAATTTAAAATTTAATATTAGGAAATAAATATTCAGCTAAAAAAAATTCAAGAAATTGCATAGAAAAGTTATCCAGAAGTGGGATGCCATTATCAGAGTTTGCAACTGAAAGTGGGCATTAGCTACCTTCCACATTGAGTTAATAGTATGCTTTGCATTTAGTGGTCAGAATTCAAAATAAAAGGCATAATAGAACAGTAAGGAAAAAAGAAAAACAATAAATCTGTTGGCAGAATTTGCCCATATTATATTCAAGTAGTAGGCTTCGATGATTTTAGATTCAACTGAATTTCTTCTAAAAGAAGAATGTAAATTAATAAATATTTTGAAAGAATATAAACTATTACTTCACTGTTTATCAGAAGAGACTATCATTGATAGGACAACATCATGTCTTCTCATGACCCTTATCAGTTATCACAATACGCAATTTTCTCCTAATCTCATCCGATTAAAAGAAAAGTTCATCGTATATTTTCTGCTACTATCATCCGATTAAAATATATATTTTATTTATCTTATATACAGTCAATTTAAAATGACTGTGAAAAATATAAAAAAAAAATTAAAAAAATCGACTCACCGCCATGTTTGCAACGGATATGCGTATCGCGTAATCTCAGCCTCTAATTCACAGAATATATACGACACGGACACTGACAAACTCCCAATCAACTCGATACTCACTTAATCCAGCCCGCATAAAGATAAGAATAAAGATTGATAAAAAGGACAAAGCTAGTAACAGGAACTTACTTTTGTTCACTTTTTATCCCGGAAAATGACGTCATCTGCTATATCCATGAGTGGCTGCAAGCACTCCGCCGAGAATTTCCGGGCAAAAAAGAATGAATAGCTAGAATTAGACTGCCTCAACCGATGAATTAGCTCCGGCGAGATTTCTTCTGGTTGGTACATATGAGGATGGCCATCAAAGCAATCAGTCCAATTCACATTGGTTAGTGTGTAACGGGTGCAGCCATTTGGATCCGCCATAGATAAAAGAGTAGGAAAGTAATGCTCTTCTGGGTAACAAGACTCTAAATTCAAGCAAGGAACTTTAAATTTTCTCCACAATCTTTTGTCTTTAAGAACAAGCAAGGCATGTCTTTTGGCCAAAATGAAGAACTGAGATCCTACTCTGAATTCCTCAAATGGGATTTCTGGCAGCATCGCATTTGCTCCTCTAGCATTGTACCGATCTTCCAAATTGGCATCATCGGAAATGATTTCGATGAAGCTCTTATGGGCTAAGTAATTGGCAGAGCCAAAAAGGGAATTGTAAATGTAGTGAAAGGAATGGAGAGGAATGCAATGTTGAGAAACAAGAGCGAAGTAGAGGTTTAATGGGTCATCAAGAATGGCACGAGCAAGAAGCCTGCGCTCAGCAGAGATTAAAGATGGAGATCCCCTTTGAGTAAATTTGCTTGGAATGAATTGGGTTCTGAAAATTGGAGAATTGGGTATTGGAACTTTGGCTGAGGGATCGGCATGGACATAGATGGTGTAGAGATGGGAATTGGTATTGAAGAAACGTTCCCATAAGGGATAAAATGTGAGTTGGGAGTTTGTAAGGAAAAGGAAAGCTATTTTAGGGGTAGGGTTTTTGGTGGATAAATGTGAGATTTTCGGAGAGGGTTTAAGGGCCTTTTTGAAGAGAGCAAGATCATCAAAGTCTTGGTGAAGATAAACTTGAGATGGGTTTTTAGGAGGAAGAAGAATTTTAGGAGCAAATATGCAGATTAGGGAGAGAGATAGCAAAAGAGTGAAGGAATAGAAGATTGGAGACAGCAACATGGCTCTTTAGTTTGTTGCTTTTGTTTGCTATGTTTAGCTGAAGAAAACAACAGGAAATGGGTTCAAGAAAAAAGAAAAAGGAAAAAAAGAATTATTAGAAAATGAAAAAGATGTGTAGGCTTTTTCTGGTGGGCTTACTGTTTATTCATTTCACACTAAAAAACAAATATGAAAGAATTCAGGGGACAACATTTCTTCTCTCTTTTCATTATAATCTTCAAACTAAAAAAAATCCATCAAATCAATCTCTTACCTTTTTAATTTTTTATATTTAATTTTCATTAATTTTTCCATCAAACAAATTTAACGGTATACTTTTTAACAATGCATTCTGTTGGATTTTTGATGCAAAAATTAATGATGGGACCGAATTTGAAAAGCTTAAAGGAATTGAAAGTCGATTTGATCCTTTTTTTGCTGAAATGAAAATCGAATAATAATATAGAGAATTAACCCTTTATTATTATAATTATGTTCACACAATCGAAAGCCTGACTAAGTAGAAATTCTCAATAACTTATTGATTTATTACATTTTCATAGCTTTTGTGCTTCTTTTTCTAATCGGAAAGAATATTGTTTGATAATATTTTCCACCCATTACATTAATTTTCAATAGCAATTAAATTTTTATTTTTATTTTGAATTAGATATCAATTTATTGTTATTCAAAACAAAATTATTAATATATGTATTTATTGAAAATATGTTGCACATTATGCATCTTAAACATGAAGAACTAATGCCATTGGACTTAAAACCAAACAGCTCGCACACATTTATAGGGTTTAAGGCCGGTCCTTCAGCTTGCCTCGCAGATAGAGTTTAAGGCTATTTTAGTTTTAGCTTTAAGCTCATGATAATCAATTCAACACAATTCCTAAAAACTGAATCCATTTGCTGTCATGTCTGAATCTCTATCACGCAGCAAGATAATTCCAATTCAGTTAAGTAAGCATCTTCATCTTTCTTGTCTAATTCTAGCTTTTCTCCCCCTCAAACACTCCTTTTGCCTTCAACATTTACTTGTAAATTCCTTTTTTTCTATCTCTTAGCCTTTGTTTGGATGAGAGTAACTTGAGATGTAAATTGAATTTACTTTAATGAAAGAAATGATAGTAATGTAAATCTTATTTCCCCTTATTTCCTATTCATTGTTTGGTTAAGCTAAAGTATACACGGAGCAAATTAGAAATCCCTTTCATATATATAATTTATTTTGCCATTTATAACCTCTCAAACCTACTAGAATTGGAACCAAAGAAGAAAAGAGAAGGAAGGCAGATACACCGGCTATGGCAGGTGGACAGGACGATGGCAGCAACAGAATAAGGAAGAGAACACAAGTGTGGTTTGAACTTGCTGGAACCGAAGAAATGAGAAGAAGGAAAGGGAGGGAAAAAAGAAGACACACCCAGAACCAACAACTAAGGGGTGGCGATAGTAGGGCAATTTTGACATTTCACCTAAAACTATCAATTTCCCCTTCCATTTGCTGTATAAATTTTATCAAATATGTTCACTTGACTAGATTATACGCTGCCTCAGCTCTTGCTTACTCCAATTTCGCCTTGTTAAATCCGGTTAAAGAAGAGAGAGAAATTCTAGTACCCAGCACCAAAATTCTGGCTTCATTAATGGCCCCAAATTCTAACTTCTAAAACCTAATTCTCTATCTTTCCCAATAATTTCCAGCAAAATATGATCCAATTTTTGAACCCAACCCCAATAACACAATAGCAGCATATGTATAAAGATAATGGCAATAACCACTTTCCTTTAGTTGAACAAAGAATGAGAAAGCAAGACCGGGATTGTTCTTCAAAATGTTCAGAGTTTGAACAACATTCATTGAGAAATGGTTACACAAACGATTTTATTGGTGGGTAATAGAATTTTTCTCTTTTTCAACGAGGAAGAATTGGAGTCAATAAGAGCTGAGACGGTGTATAATCTAGTCGAATGAACACATTTGATAAAATTTTTACGGCAAAGTAAACCAAAAAATAATAGGCACATAAGAACTAAGAGAAATTAAAAACAAATTTACAAGAATGCAAAAGGTTTGTTTGAGGCGATGAAAAGCACGAATTAGACAAGAAAGATGAAGATGCTTAGTTGACTGAATTGTGATTATCTTGTTGCGTGACAGAGATTCATACATGACAGCAAATGGATTCAGTTTTTAGGAATCGTGTTGAATTGATTATCATAAGCTTAAAACTAAAACTCAAAAAGCTTTAAATCCCATCGATCTACGAGGTGAGCTAAAGGAACTAAACTTAAATCCTATAAGTGGGGGCAACTTGTTTGGTTTATGGAGGGTAGAAATTTAATTACAAAAACTAAAATAAAAGAATGGCTTCGCTTTCGTTTCTCTAAAATGGAGATGAAGGAGAATACAAATTTTAATCTTTCTTAATTTAATTTTTCATGTGTTTTGTTTAGAGTATCGAGTGTGTATGCATCTATTAATCGCTCCATTAAAAAATTTTAATAATCAATTATGTGTCATTGAATTTTTAAAATTATTCATCGTTAATCAATCCAATAACTTCACTTAATTAATTTATAATTTCATTTTCTTTTTTGAATTGGTTAACCATTAATATCTAATTGAACATTAAAAGATATTCTAATATATAAATATAATAAATTAAAGATGTACACGAATCTAAATTTTTATATGCTGAATTGAAATTTTGAAAAAAAAGATCTAGAACTAAATTATACTGTTGATTTTTTTTTTTTAACTAGAACTGAACTGAATCGTACCATTGGCTTTATTTAGAACGAATCTGGATATGTTGTTTAAAACCGAACCGAAAATCGTATTAAAATGTACTAAATTGTTCTAAAATCAAATTGGATCGAAAGAATCAACAATTATTAATTGTTATATATAATACTAATAATTTATATATAATATTATTTATAATTTTTATCCTACATTAGTTATATAAATTTAACATCATAACTATTTATACTAGATAATCTAATGCATGAAATTAAGATACCAATTAGTTAATAAATTAAATTGAATATTTTAATTAATAATAAGATAAGTTTAGTTATTATAATAATTGTTAGTTGTATATGAATACAAATAATTTAAAGGTGGCAAAAGGGCGGGTTTGGGTTGAGTCATTAATGGACGGGTCATTAATGAGTCAAAAAATATGGATCATAGATGGATCAATATTTAAATGAGTTGGATGAATTTGGGTCGATCCATGAATTTAATGTAAATTATTATAAAATTTCTTAGTAATTAATTAATTAATCTGATAACAATAATATTCAATTGAAAACATAATATAAATCATAAGTTGATATATAAAGAAAAAATAAAAATTTCATTAATAATTCAATTTTACTCCAAAAATAGAAATCTATACAAATATTAAATATACAAATAGTAAAAATTAGTTTATCAAAATAAAAATTAGCTTTTAACTGATGATACATCCACACTTTGATTCTGTATATTCAGAATATACAACTAAAATAATTTGTATTTAATCTAATACATTTTCAATGTCATTCAACAACTATTTAATTTTTTTTTCAACAAATATTCATATAGGTATGTAAACTTATGCATGCAATTTATAATCTAATCACCTTATCAATTAATTTCATATACTTTTAGTATCACTCAACTAGTAATTATCTATTTTTAGTGAAATACTTATATGAGTATGTATATTAATAATATAATTATATATAGTTATTATATATAATGAAATTTTACCAATTTATGTAATTATATGAGTATATAATCACCTTACCAATTAATTTAATTTACTTTTAATGTCACTTAACTAGTTCCTCAAAAAAAAAAAATAGTACTCATTTATTTTTGGTATAATATTTATATGAGTAATTAAGTATATAAATTAATAATATTATTATATACAATTATTATAATGAAATTTTAGAAATTAATGTAGTTATATGAGGGTATAATTAACTTATCAATTAATTTTATTTACTTTTAGAGTCACTCTACTAGTACTCATTTATTTTTTTGCAAAACACATATATGAGTATGTAAAATTAATAATATAATTATATAGAGTTATTATATATAATGAAATTTTAACCATTAATGTAATTATATCACTATATAATTAAATTCATTTATTTTTAGTATCACTCAATTAGTATTAATCTATTTTTTTATACAATACCTATATAAGCATATAAATCAATAATGTAATTATATATAATTATTATATATACTGAAATTTCACTAATTAATGTAGTTATATAAATATATATTCACTTTATTGATTAATTTCATTTACTTTTAATGACGTTCAATTAGTACTCATCTATTTTAACACTGGAGGGAGGATTTTAGACAAGTTTAGATTTTTTTTAACTGACTAAAGCTGATATTTTTATTTGTTACCAAAATTGATTGAGATCGGCTATATTTTTGCCTTTAGAGACATCAATTTAAGAATTTAAAAGGTTTGAATTAGGTAATCATTATATTCACTTAAATTCTTAAATTATGTATTTAATGTTTAGATTTTTTTGTGGTGTAATCATCTAATTTCTTTATTTTTTTTAGATATTGCTCAAAATATTCAAATCAATACAAATATAATGTAGAGAAACACCGTAAAAGCTATTTTTAAAAATTTTATATTTTAACTTAAATTTTAATTGTATTTGTATTTATTATTATGTGTATTTATTTATTTCGTAAATTATTGCTAATTTTTTTAGTAGATTCTACTTCCATTTCTAATATAAGCACTGCAGAGGTATTTTGAGATGAGGAAAAAAATTATACAATTGAAATAAATTGGGCAAAGAAAAAGATCTGCATTTTGTTACGGATGCTTAGTTAGCATCTTGACAAAACTTATAATATTAATAAGAACCAGAAGACAAAATCAATAGAAAACAATATTAGGTTTTAATAACTCCAAACACATTCAAATGTTAAATTAAATTCCTTCAAAATATGAAAAAAAGCAATTAAGAGAATTGCAAGAAATTTCATATATATATATATATATAGCAGTCCATGAAGTAAGGGCGGATGTGTACTAGTTAATCAATTCATAGCCTATTTTTCAAATATAGTCCATTATTGTTGATTTTTCAAAATTGAAGTTTAAATTCAGTACATTAACAATCAGTTTATTGCTAAATATGGTCGGTTGACCAATAACCGTTAAAATAAATTAAATATATACAATTTTAATATAAATTCTCCAAATTTTAAAAATAAAAAACAACTCGTTCAAATTTAAAATCAAGACACCAAAATAAAATTACATAAATATTAATTTATCAGTAATTTGCTTTCTAAAATTATGACAGATTCATATGAAAATTACACTTGGGCATATATATGCGTAAAATAATATATAAACTAGTAAGCGAGACACTTAAGTCCAAATTCATTAACCATAATTTTAAAAATTAAAATTCTTTTTCAATTAATTGAATTGGTTAATTGCTAAAGTCAATTTGACTCAATTTTCTAAATCGATTTAACGTTTTTTCAATCTTTTTATTCACTCTAGATATTTAAAATTGGTTGCATTTTAAAAAACTTATGTTTAAAAAAATGCATTTTTAAGAATAGCTTTTTTTTTTTGGATGAAAAGTTATCTAATCGGGGCATATTTGAAGAAAGCCCTTTGATTTCTACGGCAAAGTAAACTACATGAAAACTAAGAGATAAAAAAGAAATTTGCAAGTAAATGTTGAAGGCAAAAGGCTTATTTGTGGTGAAGAAAAGCACGAATTAGACAAGAAAGATGAAGATGCTTAGTTGATTGAATTGAGATTATCTTGTTGCGTGATGAAGATGAAGGAATAGACATGACAACAAATGGATTCAGTTTTTAGGAATTGTGTTAAATTGATTATCATAAGCTTAAGGTTAAAACTAAAAAAGCCTTAAACCCAATGTGCGAGGTGAGCTAAAGGACTGGCCTTAAACCCTAAAAACGAGGGGCAAGTTGTTTGGTTTATGGAGGGCGGAAATTTAATTTGCAAAAATGGAAAAAAAAAAACTAAAATCACAGAATGGCTTCGCTTTCGTTTCTCTAAAATGGAGATAAAAGGAGAATAAGAATTTTAATTTTTCTTAATTTAATTTTTTATTTGTTTTATTGAGAATATCGAGTGCGTATGTATCTATTAATCGGTTCATTAAAAAATTTTAATAATCAATTATGTGTCATTGAATTTTTAAAATCATTCATCATTAATCAATCCAATAACATCACCTAATTAGTTTGTAATTTCGAATTTTTCCGATTGGTTAACCATTAATGTCCAATTGACCATTAAAAGATATTCTAGTATGTAAATATAATAAATTATGTAAATTGCAAAAAAATATTTCAATTATTCAAAATATCAAAAAATAAATATAATAACAAAAAAATTTCAAAATAAAAATATAACCTAATACATATTGCTAAGTTTTATTTTTGAGTAGATTCTATTTTTAACTATATACATTCTAATTCTTCATTTTTAACTAAATAAAAAAACAAAAATCTTCCTACTGTTATTTGCAGCTACAAACCAAAACATTCACCTTCTGTCTATTTAGGATAATCCAAACAATTATCCTCACAAAAAAAAACCCTCAAATTGATGCCAATTATTACTGATAATATGTAATATTATTATGCTTAGATCCGGCCTAATAGTCAGGCTGCCCACGAGCTTATAAGCCCACTAGCCATTTGCACAGGCTAAGTGCACTGATACATTGATTGGGCTTTTCAACCGATCTATCTGTCACATTAACAGGCCATGCTCTACTAGCTATCACATCAGACGCCCTAAACCTGCCAATTGCAAATACAAAAAATATGATACTCGAGTACCCTAGCCACCTAAGCACTATATAAATAGAGAGAAACTTCAAAAATAAGGTATTGCATACATAACAATCTCTCTCTACTTTCTCTCTCTAAACTCTCTCTGACTTAAGCACCAAATTGCTAATCCCCTACACCCCAGGGGTTAGTCTTTTTTGCAGATAAGCTCGTTATTCATTAAGGATCGGCCTAACCAGTTTTGCCTCCTCTTAATCTCATTCTAAGTATTGACATTTTAGGATTCATTATTTGGTGCTTTCATTGAGAGTGAAGATAGAAAAATCACAAAGGCAAAACGGTAAATCAGAATAACATGAGGGAGCCAGACAAGAGAAACCAAATGTTTTGATGGATAAAATGCCTTAGAATCTTCTGTCTATTCTTGATGATGATGAGCTCTTCAAGGCTATTAACCAGCTTGATGATGTAACTCCCATCACTGTAAAAGACCTTAAAGCTTTCTTAAAAGGCTTTGGTGGTAAGCTGCAAGACAGGCCCTTGCACTTGATGCGAAAAGGTAAGAAAACCCATGTGGATGTTGTAGATAATGAGGCTGAAAGTAGACTGAGGAACGAGGAAAAACTCATCTTCGTAACAAAGTAATGAGGATAGTAATCAATGAGGAAAGAAATCGCTCAGGTACTTACTCGAGCTTGAAGGAGCACCGCTATGAGGGCAAGGGCAAAAAAGATGAATCCCTTTGATGTCCAGCCTTATGATAATGACAGTAACCCAAAAGATGAGGATGATTGTCTCCCCTCTCATTCTAGTTACTATCTAGCACACGACGACTTGTCATTCATGTTCACCCTTAAAAGATCTAAGTATAGGAAAGACGTGCCAGTCGCTAACAAAGATGAAAGATGGTTTCTGTAAAACATTAAAAAGTTTGGGTTAGGCCACCCTAAAAAGCCCATGTTTGATGGGAAAATAGTTTTCCCATTTTGTTTATAGTCAGAGAAATTGAGCTCCTTCGCCGGTGAGCTGCATATATGAGTACCTAACTCAAATTCATATGTACTATTACGATGATAGGGTATTCTATAGAGTTTTCCCTATGACTAGTAGGGTATTCTATAGATTCATATGTACCCTAGCCAGAGATGCTTCAGATTGGTTTCATAGTCTCCCTTTTGGCTCAATTTCCAATTTTAAGTAGTTTCGCGAATTGTTCACTATGAGATTTATCATTCAGGTGAATATGCCTAAAATTGTGAATGACTTAATAAATCTGAAGCAAAGATGAGGTGAAAGCCTCCGAGATTATGTTGATAGGTTCTAAGTGTTGGCTTTGGAGATCAAGAACCTACATCCTGAAATGGCTATTAGGAGCATCATAGAGCAGATCTATAAACTTTGGTGATTTGATGGATAAAGCTAACTAATTTACATAGTTAAAAGATGCTCTAAGAGCAGATCTAACTGAGGAAGTTAGAAATCTAGAATCCCTAAGAGAGGTAAAGCTTTAAAAAGCTCAGGCAAGAGAAAATACTTTGAACGCTCTCAATCCAATCGACGAGAAAGTGCTCGAGCAAAGTTTTATACTCCACTTGACATAGAGCCACCAAAAGTGTTGTTGTGGATCAAAAGCTATCACAACAAGGTAAACTAGCCTAAAAAAGATGTTCGATTGATCAAATCCACACTGATATAGATTAAAGTATTACAAGTTTCATTAGTATGTAGGCTACACCACCGACGAGTGCAAGGCACTCAAAGAAGAAATTGAGAGGTTAATCTAAAGGGGTTCACTGAAGAGATTTGTGGCTCATAAGCCAAAAAGCTCATGCCTATCCATCGATATCAAAGAAAAATCTGATGATGAGGATAAGGATAGAAGAAAGCCAGATACTTCAAATTGATGGAGACAGCATGCTGGCATGATCAACATCATTGTCGGGAGATCATCCTATGAAAAAGATTTTGCTGAGAGAAAGAAAGGGCAAAAAGGGATATACTTCTCTGCTCAATGAGGGAATTCACCTTTTATCACTATATCCTTACAGGATGTAAAAGATCCTAAGTTCCCCCAAGAAGAAGCTTTGGTAGTACGGGCAACAATCCATAACTTTAAGGTAAAGAGGATCTTAGTGGACAATGGGAACGTTGTCAATATACGCACCTTAGATGCTTATAAGAAGATAAAGCTGCCAATTAGCGAACTTCGATTGAATTGTGTACCCCTTATAGGCCTCGAAAATGCTACTATTCCTATCGCATGCTTTATTGATCTTTTTATGGAGCTCATAGATAAATCTATCGTTCATACATGTAAGTCTACTTTCCTGATTATTGACATGCTTTTTGCTTATAATACCATCTTTGGTAGGCTATTACTTTTCCAAACTGGTGCGGTTACAAGCATCAAGTACATGGTGATTAAAGTTCTCACCAAGGGAGGATTAGTTATATTAAGAGGTAATTAAAAAGCTACTAGAGAGGCTTACGTGGCTATATTGAAGGAGGGTAGGTAAGCCTCGTATGTTATAGAGCCCAAAAAAAAGGGAAAGGAAAGGCTAAGATGTATCCCAATGAAGACCCGATCCAATATGAATTGTCTCCTAGGAAAAATTTTACAATCGGATCAGGCCTGGATGAAAGAACCAAGGCAGACATTTCACAGGTGTTAATGATTAATTAGGCCTCTTTTTCATGGTTGCCAAAAGATATCACTGGCATCGACCTGGACATTATTATGCATAAGTTTAACTTGGAATTGAGATTTCCACCGGTTAAGCAAAAATTAAGGAGGCATGCACCAGATAGAAATAAGTTTAATGCTAAAGAAATGGATCAAAGCCTTAAAGTCGGAGTCATTCGAGAAGTATAATATCTAATTAGCTTATAAATGTAGAATTGGTGAAGAAGAAGAATGGCAAGCTGAGAATGTGCATATACTTCTTAGACTTAAATCGGGCTGCCCCAAGTAAAGTTATCCTTTGCCTAACATCAATTATCTTGTCGATTTAATAGCCTGTCACGAGATTTATTCTCTTCTCAATGCCTATACAGGATACCACCAAATAATAATATGGATTTTGGATTAGGAGAATACAAGCTTCATCACCAATGAAGGCATATACTGCTATAATGTGATGCCTTTCGGTTTGAAAAATGCAGGTGCAACATACCAATAGCTGATGAATAAGATATTCAAAGATCATATTGGCTAGAATGTTAAACTCTATATGGATGGCATGATTGTCAAAAGCACGAGCTGATTTAATCACGCAATGAATTTAACCAATGTATTTGCTACTCTAAATTAGTACAAGATGAAGCTTAATCTCAAAAAATGTACTTTTGGGATATCTTTTGTAAGGACCCAACTTTGGCCCTAGTAGGATTTAAGGGTATTAGCAGTGTAAAAATGTCTAATTGAACAAAATTATATAATGTATTGCAAGTCAAGATTAAGGATTTATTCTTTAAAAAGTTAAAGGGGTAAAATAATTATTTTACCATGTGTATGATTGGAAATAAAAAAAATAAAGTTAATGGAGTCAATTAGGTCATAAGTGTGATTAAGTGGTTAATTATGGTATATTTATGTTTTAGTGGGCTAGATTAAATAAAAATAGTTATTTGGGGTGCAATTAAAAGAGGATAGAAATTTTAGGGTTAATGTTGAAAGAAAAATTAAATTGGGGTTGATTTCATAAGAGAAAGAATATAAGGGATTTGAAATTAAAATGAAGAAGTTAGTGGGGGAGGATTCTTGACATGCAAATTGTTAGAGGACCTAAAGGAGACTTCTCCTCCCGCTGTACACTTTGAAATATTGCATGTTGGAGAGAGAAAAATCACTTTAAGGGTATAAATAGAGGGAGAGACGAATTTTGAAGGAAGAACACATATTTTCCTTCATCGCTCTCCAAAGGAATATCTCTCTCTCTATTTTCTCAAATAATTTCCAATGTATGTGGATGGATATAAGGTTTTTAAAGGTTATATATTAAGGTAAAGGGTTAATTTCATCATTTACTTCATCTTATTTCTTATTTATGGTGATATATCTTAAGAGAGAAATTATTGGACATTGATGTATGTATGAAATGTAAATTTTAGAAGAGGAAGTTAAGAAGAACAAGCACTACAAGAAAAATTCATTTTGCCGACGGAATTGAGTGAATTTCTGTAGGGAAATGAAATTGCTGACGGAATTTAGCAACGGAAAATGGCATTGGAGATCCGGTTGTAGGTACTTTTACCGACGAAAATTACAGTTCGTCGGTAATTCCGTTGGGAAATGCAGACAAAAAACTATTGGCATTTGCCATATTTACCGACGGAATCAAGATCCGTCGTTAAAAATATGGACGGAACTATATTTTTCGTCGCTAAATTTTCCTATGGAAATAACAAATCCGTAGGCAAATTTACCAACGGTCCATAAATTTCCGTCGGTAAAGTTGCCATATGGTAAAAAAAATTGCGATGGATTTTGCCATCACTATTCCGTTACTAAAAAGATTACAATTTTCTGATAATTATTTAATAAATATGTTCTGTATTTGCTTCCTTTATGTAATAAATCTAACGGCAATTAAAAATGAACCAATGGAAGGATAAGATTTTGAAAATATAGAAATATCACCAAGCATAAATTATAAAAGAGACTTAGAAATGAAAGAGGAAAAAGTTCAAATACTTGGAGACAAAAAAAATATGGGAAAACATAAATTAAGTTTATCTAGTATTTTAACAGAGATAGTTATCCTGGTAAATTGATCAAAATTAAGAACCTGAACAGAAAAATAGAAACAGTAATAAAGATATAGTTATTAACATTCAAAAATATATGGCTAATATTAAAGCCTTCTTATCACTTGGTGAGCCATTCATATTAGATATGTTGTATTAAGTCTTGGCACATATTAAAACAATCAGTAACCCCACTTGACATACAAGAGACCCAGAAGACCATCCACATGTATGCATATCTTAAAACTGAACATCATTTGACATTACTCCAGGCAAGACTTAAGAATTATCAGTATCATATGATATAATGTGTTCTAGCAGAATTTGTCGTGGTTAATTACTTGAGCACTAGCTGCGTTCACAAGAAGGAA
Organism: Excoecaria agallocha; assembly: GCA_037975025.1. Taxonomy (NCBI): domain Eukaryota; kingdom Viridiplantae; phylum Streptophyta; class Magnoliopsida; order Malpighiales; family Euphorbiaceae; genus Excoecaria; species Excoecaria agallocha. The sequence continues at coordinate 39,754,117 of CM075815.1, read as the reverse complement.
ACATAATGGAGATATCTATACCAGTGTGTACCTGGTAGCCTTTGTTATGGCCATGAGGGCTGTAAGGATGGCAACAATGGTTTGAATTGTCCTTTTATAGGCTTCATCAATGGTAGTTAGATAGAAAAAAGTGCTCACAACAGCCATGAAGGAGAGCCAAAAGTCCATGAACTGAAATATTCCATTGACAAATATGATAACTTATATTAATAAACAAAATAAATACCTCTATTCTACAAATAAAAGAAATACATAAAATACAAAAGTAAACAAATTAAACGTGAAGGTGTTATGTTAATTGTACACACATAATCAAGTGAGTGTGTGGAAAGAATTGCTTAAATTGGACCACAACTTATCTCTAAAATTACTTTAATTTAGCTTTTATTACACTCTCATAATTCATTTGTATTTTTATGTATTATTCTAAGTATTTAAGATGAATGTTTCTCTAAACATGTTTCTTTAAAATGCCTAAAGAAAACTTAAAATGTGTTTTTGAAAAGAAATGGTTGCTGTAAATTTGAATTACTCGAGTTGGGGGAAATTAATATTTTAAGGGAATGAATAAAGAGGACAAGAAGGTAGGAATGAAATGTGTATACTAATTGATGAGTAATGAGTGATTGAGAAACATCATCTCAACTAATTAACATGCATAAACAATCCCAGCCATTTATTCAAACAAAGAAAAAAAATAATTAATTTATTAAAAAAACAATAATTCTCCACTCAATCATTTAAATCTAAGCTTACTTGATTTTAACCATGGACTTAATGATTTTCAGTTTTTCTTATCCAGATGATTCAATGAACTCATGAAAATTGAAGCATAAAATTAAAAAAAAAAGTGGGGGTTCAACATAGATTGATTTCATAAAATATGCACATAATATAAATTGAACAATTATCACAAAACAATAAATCAAACTACAAAATTACAGCAATTATATTACAGTACTTCCTAATTGTGTCTCTCTCGCTTTATGTGCATGAAAATATATTAAAATTTCTCCATCCATAAAACGAAAACCCTACCTCCCCCATGCTTTGACTGGTCATAGAATTTTACAAAATATACATATTCAGTTCATAATTTTAACTATCCTTAAAAACAAATTCTATCAAATAGAATTGTACGCAAACTATTCTAAATTCTTCCATGGAAAGTAGAGTCAGGAATAAACACCATGAACATGGGGTGAAAAACCCCTCTTTTTTGCCTGGATAATATCCACAGGCAAATCAGGAAAAATGATTTAGATGCCATCAGCTTTTATTTCCTCTTTTGGATTCAGGTAAGAAAAACCAAAGAAATTAACATTTGATTATTCATCTCTTGCTTTTAAATAGGAAATTCATATAACAAGGATCTGTCAAATTATATCAAATTCATATTTGAAGAAAAAAGTTAGCAAGTATTACATTGTCATTGCACTAAAATGCTAAGTATGAAGCAAATATCAAAGCTGCTTACATCATAGTAGCTTATGAAGCTTCACCATACCAGACAAAAACAAAGTAAACTACAAAGACAAAAACTTAAACTTGCCTTCTAGACCAAGTGCTCCTTCAGTCTATCCATCAAATACTCTGGTGTTGAAATCCAACTCAGAACATTTTGTTTTTGCCCTAAAATAATAATCTAATCATTAAATGGTGGGAGTTCACATCTACAATCGCTCAAAAAGTATGTGAACCACATCCAGCACGTTCAGTAAGAATGAAATAAACAAATAAGCAATGAACAGCCAAAGGTTAATAATAATAACAACAACAACAATTTGATTAAGCATAGAAGGAATTAAATCCCTGAGTTGTGCTTATCTGACCTTTAAAGGGATTAAATAAATTTTCTTCACATTTCTCCTTTAATTATTACAAGATACCATCCAAATCCAAACGATAACACTACAAAAAAACTGCAGATTAGCGACAGACAATTCCGTCGCTAAATACCATTTTTTCGATTAGCAACGTCGCGACGAACAGTCGCTAATAGGCCAGTCGAAAATATATTAGCGACGGATTTGAAATTCAGTCGCTAATTTAGCGACGAAATATTGCGTCACTAATTTTTTTTCCGTCGCTAATCTATATTCCTAATTAGTCGCCGAATTATAATAATAATATTTAGCGACTACATTTTTCCATTGCTATGCCGTCGCTAATTATAAATTTACTTTAAAAGTTAGCGACGAAATTTTTGTCGCTAATTATTTGTTAAATTTTAAAGTTTGTACTGTAGCGACAGTTGCTGTCTCGAATTCGTCGCTAAATTATTGTATAATTTAAGTTTTTTTGATATATTTAAATTTGCATCCTGTACACTGTATAAATAATTTTATATTTTCATATATATATATATATATACATAATTTATAATGAATTCATTACAATAAATAACAATATATAATACAAAGTATTGCTTATACAATCTATTTCCCTAAAACACAAGTAATTAATAACAAAATATCCAGTCTAACATAATAAATTCGATTTCTTATCCCAATTTTATCATTACAAATGAGAAAACTGGAGAAAAAGTATTGATTAATTCATACGTTTGCCAAAAGCCAAAACATAACATGAGAAGATATGGCAAGAAGAAACCATGAGATAAATGCCAAAGCAATGGAGAGTTGGAATCTGCTGCATGGGAAGAACTACGGTTGTTTACAATAATGCAAGTCTCTTGTGTATAAAACTGTAACTCCAGCTGATGCACATGTAGTTGTAAACGAGAGAATTGATGTAACCTGCAATTTAAGTACAACATCATTTTGTGGATTACAAATTTACTGATATAGGTAAAAGATCTTAACCACATAAGAGAAAAACTAAACAACACGGATTAACATTTTTCAAACAAGTGATATGATTATTATCCATTAAAAGACTAGCTCCAAGATAGCTTACTAATGGAACCTGATCTATATACAGTAAAATACTATTATACAGAAATAGGCTGTGTTAATAAAGGACCTTAGAGTAACTTGTTGCAAAATGAAATAAGCTATGTGCAATTGAATTGTAAAATCTCATAAAGACTTCAATTCATCATGTTCTTTTGAACTCTAAATGTAAATTTTCTCTTTATAAGTCTTCATGCCTTAGCGACAATTCATAATATTATTATTGTTAAATATAAAAAAATATCTTTCTCAACATATCTGAAAAGACAATCCACCATTTACTGATTTGTAATATGTTATACAATCTACTATTCCTAATTTTTACAGTAGACAGATATTTTAAATGATACTGCTACCACAAATAGGATCAAAGCCAGTTATAAATTCGTAAACTAAAAGAATTTAGTTAAATTAATGGAGCATGTTTAAGTTTTATTGAATTTAAAGTTGATTTAAGTTGGATCAATATGGGATATTTATTTCTTGTGTGCTAGTTTGTATTCTTTAAAAAAATAAATAAATAAAGGGCACAATTGGCCACCGTAGTGAATGGCTCCACCCTTGCCTTCAAGGGCCTTTCTACATGCTGATCCCAAGTTGAATTCATTTAAATTAATGCACCAGTACATAATAGAGAATTAATTTCCCTTCAATCATATCATGTTAATTTTTTCCTTTTCTTTTTTTAAATTGCTGCAATGCTAGCAACTATTCCAATATAAGTAGAATCCTATAGGCAATAACCAAAAAAAAAAAGAATCCTATGGGCTGGAAATACAAATCCCAGAAATAATCAATTGTTATTATCTTTTCCTTGTTTACTTCTGCCTGATTATAAATAAAATGCATTTTTCCATACACGTAGATGCATGAACCTTTACAAATTAGGCTTAAGCAAAGAAGAAGTGTACTTACCCAGTCGCCAACAATGAAGAGACTCACTAAGACAGGATTTTGCAGGTTTCTCTTTGATCTCAAAGCATGCAGATCAAGGCATGCTAGGCCAAAACTCCAGAGCACTTGAAGCCCCATTGATGCAATCAAGTAGCTGAATTCAGTAAAAAGATGCCAAAGTTATAGAAGAACCACCAGATAGAAGAAGTGACACATTGTTAAAACAATGTTCTAGACTGCCACTGAACATGCATCAACATGCTCATGTTAAAGAATCACACACGAGTTTGTCTTCAAATGACATACAGTAGTCCTAGTATCTTCATGTCCAAGAATATAAGCATCAACTTTTAAGTAAGACCAATCAAAGGAACATTCTTGGAATCATAAGCCACATGTGAGTTATGCAATGTGTTTAGAGTTCAGATGTGAAAACCATCACCTGGCTGACCACAAGTTAAACAGAAATTTCATCAGGGATGAAAAGAAAACTACCATGCAAGAGAGAACCAGAATGAGGAAAATCCAACGTCATATTTGTTGTTATGTTATTCCTTAAAAGAGACCCACATCTGAAAAGATACTAAATGAAACCAAAACAATATTTTAAGACCATTGCTGTGAATATAATCAAAATAACGTGAACTATGGAGAGAAATTTATGGCAAATGTTCTCTGATTCTAGGCTAAGATTTGCAGAAAATACATATAAATGATCAGTCTTTTGATTTATATCAATTGAAAATATTGTACCTCATAAAAGATGCTGTAATCATACATATACCAATAAATTCATGTTTTTCTAGAGAAAGAAAATTAAGTCAACTTAATAAACATATTCCATATCTCTCCACCAACTTATTGTAACTTAACGGGAATAATAAGCCATGAACTTATTTGAAAAGATCATAAAGGTATTCATGAATGTTGAGATTGATCATTACAGGTATACAAGTTATGAACTTTTCAAATAACAAGCCCTCAATTAACAATTTCTATTTCTAGAGAACTTGTGCACTTGGGAGTCGCAAATGATTAAATAAACCAAAAGTAATCTATGCTTGAAGTACACTATGCAATGAAGCTCATGAATTTTATATTAATTTCATTTCTCCCAAATGAGTGCACTGCTAGTAAACAAAATTCATCCAGATCCAAATGAATGGATGGATTGAGGCACAACATATATTGAGAAGGAAAAATTAAGTAAAAAGACATGAACAATTGTAATCCTCTATATCTGACAAAAAAAACCATATTATACAACAGAGTCTTACTGTAATCCTCTCACCTAGCGATGGGTTTCCAGTAATTAGCTTGCGTGCATATTCTTCAATTTTAGATGCTTCCACAGCATAAACATGCTTTGCACCAGCCTAATTAAATTATAAAAAGAAACAAAAATTACCAGCCTACAGAAACATCAAGCACCAGCCAATAAATAAATGAATTACTAAAAAGCATAAAAGCAATTCATATTATCAAATCTACCCGAGCTATAAATAAGGACAAAATACCACTACCGGCACCAACATCAACAACAACATGACCAAAAAAATCTGCACGGTTCTCCATAATAGCAGCATAATAGGTTCCTGAAATAGTATAGCAGCATTCTCATAGGCATTTAAAGCATATCCAACATCTCATATAATTATAAAACTTAATCAAACTTCTGAACAACAAAATTAAAATTAAAATTGCAGCAGAAGATCAAATGGAGAGAGATAATTGCAGTTAGAGATTTAACCTGTCCTCATATAATCCTGTAGCATATTTTGCTGATGTAGCAGTTGTCCTATAAAAAAATAACTTATTGAAAGGATAGATTGCTATATTTCAATTTGTTATGTCATTTAAACAGTCTACAATCCATCTATGAGCTACAGCTTCCTGATGCCTCACGTTCTCTATGCAAAATGAGATGAAAATGCAAATGATATTTCTTAAACAATGTATGAGTACAAAATATTAAGTCGACTTTCAGCACATAATAAGTAATATGCATATTACTTATAATCATTTTGCACCCAAAGGCAGAAGGACATAAATTCTCAACTTCAAGTAAATTGAGATCTGAGTATTTGTTCTCTTCAGCTTTACTTTCTTTCACTTGACAGAAACAAAGAAGAAAATAAAAAAGCAAGCAGTATAGAAAGGAAAGGAACAGAAAGAACAAGAAACTTCATTACAACAGTGGTAAGCACAGATTCTAATCCAACTTCAACAGAACATACATTTTTATATTAGAAAATATAAAATATTAATTATTTAACAAAAACCAAAAAGCACGTTTTGAAAAAAAACTCCAGGAACACAGGACATGATACGGATCTTCATAGGAATTGTAGTATACAGTAAAAACTAAAAACATTCAGATAGATATTCATCTGAAATGCCAAAATTATACTTATATAGTATTACACAGCACATAAGAAATGTTGCACCACTGAATATGAACTTAATAGCTAGCGATAAAGAATCAGTACAAAGACAAATAATAAACAATCAAATGGAAGCAAGCACTTTATAAGAAAAACTTACGTTGAGAGGAATGACATCAATAAGAATTGATAGATCCCAAATAGAGGCAGTTGAAACCAAAAGCTGAAACCCTAAAACCCCAAACACCAGATTTAGGTCCGATTCTCAATCGAGCTGCGGCGACGCAAGTGGTGAAGGATGCGACGGCGACCATAAATTGAGCGATGGATGAGGCAGAAAAGATGGCGGCTCCAAGTGAGAAAAGAAATGAAGAAAGGGAGAGGGATAGATGGTGGCTCAACCGAGAAAAGAGAAGAAGAGAAGAATGAGGTAGAGAGGGAAGTGATAATTAGGGTTTCAAAAAGACAAAAAGGTCCTAACTTTATTTGTATAAAAGGAGATAAATGAAGGATAATTTTGTAAATATATTTAGTATGAGTTTTTTATTTGTATATGCACACACACATATTGAAAAAAATAATTAATTTTTAATAATAAAATTATTTTTGTATCTTTAATTAGAAATCAATAATCTATAAATTATCTGTTATGCATTTATTTAATATTATTTTATTAATTGCAATTTAAATTTCCATGTTATGTTATTAATTATGTTGTTTATAGTTTCAATAATTTTTAATTATTTATTATATATTTAAAACATGTATAATAGAAAAATAATATAAAAAATTTTAATCTACTAATCATAAAAATACAATTTCTTAATATGTGTGAAAAAGGAAAGTAGATAAAAATTATTGTTTGATGAATGTATATACATATGCTTTGATGATATTTAATTCATCATCTGAAATTATAAAAACCATTATAAATACATATCTCTCAACCAAAACTGAACTTACAGATCTTAAAAATTAATCTTCACCGTCCAAAATTAACAACAATGAGTTTCGAATGTACTCACCAAAAATCAGTCCAATCTAACGCCAAATGATTTTCCGATCGTCTTCATATACAAAACTGATCATTAACTAAAAAATTCAGAAAATAGCCTCTTTTTTGCAACAAAAATTAAACTTACAGACCTTAAAAACTAATCTTCACCGTTCAAAATTAACAACAAGGAGTTTTGAACGTACTCACCAAAATTTAGGCCAATCTAACGGCAAACAATTTTTTATTCTCCTTCGTATACAAAACTGGTCATTACGTATAAAATTCAGAAAATAACCTCTTTTTTGCAACAAAAACCAAACTCACAGACCTTAAAAACTAATCTTCACCATTACAAATTAACAACAAGGAGTTTTGAACGTACTCACCAAAAATTAGGCCGATCTAACGGCAAATAATTTTTCGATCGTCTTCACATACAAAATTGGTCATTATATAAAAAATCCAGTAAATAGCCTCTTTTTTGCAACAAAAACTGAACTTACAGATCTTAAAAACTAATCTTCACCGTCCAAAATTAACAACAAGGAGTTTCAAACGTACTCACAAAAAATCAGGCCAATCTAACGGCAAATGATTTTCCGATCGTTTCGTATACAAAACTGGTCATTACGTAAAAAATCCAGAAAACAGCCTTTTTTTGCAACAAAAATTGAACTTACAGATCATAAAAATTAATCTTCACCGTCCAAATTTAACAACAAAGATTTTCGAACGTGCTCACCAAAAATCAGGCCAATCTAACGGCAAATGATTTTTCGATCGTTTTCGTATACAAAACTGGTCATTACGTAAAAAATTCAGAAAACAACCTCTTTTTTGCAACAAAAATTGAACTTACAGACCTTAAAAACTAATCTTTACCATTCAAAATTAACAACAAGAAGTTTTGAACGTACTCACCAAAAATCAGGCTGATCTAACGGCAAATACTTAGCCATTGAATCTTTACGTACACTATTCCGTTTAAAAGCTGTTCAATTTGTATTTGAAGATCCAACCAAACCGTAAACATGCAGATTCAAATGGACTATATATTTGGATTTATCAGATAATATCTTAAATTATTTATTAATCTGGCCATGTTTAGAATTTTAAAGCCATTTCTCCATTTTCAAATCAGTAAGTTTTATCAGTCTTCCATACCACTCAATTAAGTAACCGCGGTAGTGAAGTTAAATAGTAAGAATGAGTTTAGATGGAGCTTTGAATATTTAAAAAATAATAGAAATAAAATTGAAAAGTGTGTGTGTGTGTGTGTATATATATATATTAGAAAATTTATTCATTTAGAAAAATAATATAAATTCAATTGAAGAATAAATTAAAAAATTTATTCATTTTGACTTGTATGAGTTTAAGTCTTGGATTGATAAAATAGAAATTAAATATATATATATATATATATATATATATATATATATATATATATTAGAAAATTTATTCATTTAGAAAATTTTATATTACTTCTTATAAATATTTATTTTTTCATCTTGAACACGCAAATATATAATAATCGTAACAATTAGTTTATTATTATTATTATTATTAAAAATATAAATTTTCTAAATAAATAACTTTAGATTTTGGTATAATTGATAAAAAATTATTATCAACTTATAAAATAATTTCTAATTTTCTGTTACAAAATAAAATATTCATTTCATATGGTCTATATTAAAATTTTTTAAAATTATACATAAATCATGTAAGTGAAATTAAAAAAAAAATTATTTCTTAATTTATTTGCTACGGATTAGCGACTAAATACTTCCGTCTCTAATTGCATTAGTATTATAACTTCCTCTAATTAGCTAGTTTCTGGTATCGGGTTACTAGCTAAAACTTAGTTTTTTTGTTTTGTTAGAATATATTAGCGACAGAAAATTTCTGTCGCTAAACTGTCGCAAAAAAAAGGCGCCAAAATTTCCTTCCAAAATAAGCGACTAAAATTTTCGTCGCTAAATTTTCTGGAACTAAATTCATGAATAAAAAATTATAAAATTGAGCGACGGAAATTTTCGTCGCTAATTCTGTCGCAAAACATGGCACGTATACTTTCCGCCAATAATTAGCGACTGTTTATTGATTTCGTCACTATTCCGTCGCAAAAAAAGAAAATATCATTTTCACGACGGATTTGTAAAACAGTCGCTAATCCGTCGCTAAATTTGCGACGAAAAAATGGCCGTCGCTAAATTTAGTCGCTAATTGTCAGTTTTTTTGTAGTGTAAATTGTGATAATTGGCTAATTAAATTAAAACATATAAGAAATTAAACTTAATTTAATATGTCACTCATAAATTTAAATATGCTCATAATCACATTTAACATTTTAATTAGACACTCGTAACAATTTATCTCATTAAAAGTTCTATATATCAAGTTCTTAATTAGAAATCTCAACTCTTATTCCAATAATGACATTTGTGAATTGTAAGATGCCAATGAGCTAATTAAATTTCACATCTCGCAGTAAAAACCATTTTTAGCATCTCAAATGGTATCTTATTTTACTAATAATGTATTATTATTATTAAGCATATGAGGCCTTCTACCTTTAACATAATGCAAAATTTTAAATAATAACACCAAATATTTATTTGCTTTCAATCTAAACTGCTGTAGCTAACTCAATTTATAAAAAAAAAACATATAAGAGAAGGTAAAATTGGTAATCACATACCTATTTCTTCTGATTTTCTACATTTTGTTAACCATTTGGCTCACCAAAAAATCACTGGAGGTTCGCCGGAGGCACACCGTTGCTGTTTGCTCGTAGCCGGAGCCACCAATAGTTGTCCGATGGCATTCACGCGCTTCTTCGTCGTCCATTTTGATCGGGATCTCACAAAAACTGCTGACAGCCCCCTTTATCTGATATAGCCATCGTCGGCGAGTGGGGGAAAACAGACGGTACCGGGAAGCTCACCTTGTCGCCAGGAGTCGACAGGTGGTGGTGGTGTCGCCATCTACCACCTTGGCTCGCCGGAACGAAGGGAGAAAGTTACGGTGAAGAGAGGGAAGAACGACAAAACGGGAAGAGCACCAGCATTCGTAGATGGATGGGCTAGCCGATAATGGTCGGCGATAGGAGTGATCGACGGAGGAAGAAATCTCCGGCAGCCTGGATCAGATAGGAGGCTCCACCCCCTGCTCCTTTTCCCGTTTTTGTTTCCTTTTTTTTTATTTCCTTCCTTATCATTTCTTTCCACTGTTCTCTTTTTCTATTCCTTTCCTTTTTCTTAATTTAGTTGCCACACAACTGTCCCGAAATTTCCAGGGACTTTACCTTTATTATTATTTTTTTCTCTTCTTTACTATTATTATTATTATTATTAGCATTATTATCTATTAATTTATTTTAATTCCTTGTTATTAGTAATTAAAGTATATTGAATATATCAAAATATGGGTCAAGAAGCAAACAAAAGTAAAAGTATAGTTTTTTTTTGTAAGGTGAGGACAAAAAGTATAGTTAAATTACGTTAATTTTATCAATATTTAAATTATAATAATATTTTATCAAATATAAATTTTTAATTACTTACATAAAATTAATTTTATAAATAATAATAATTTTATAATAATTGTTTTTCGTAAGGCCAGATTCTAATTAAAATAGTTTTGTATTTTCTTCTTAAACCAACGAAACTACTGCCAGTGCCAAGGAAGAAAGAAAACAGTAAGACTATGGTTAAGTTTTTGTTTTGAGATATAAAATTAATTTTATGTAAGTAATTAAAAATTTATAGTTAATAAAATATTATTATAATTTAAATATTGAAAAAGCTGACATAATTTAACTACACTTTTTGGCTTCACCTTGTAAAGAACTATACTTTTGCTTACTTCTTTACCCCTTTTTTTATCATGGCTAAACATTAAAAGAATTATGCTTTTTGTGGCCAAGATTTGGCTATAGCCACATAAGCGTTTACTTTGTTGAATAAAGCAATAATTCGCCGCGTCATCATAAGAATGAGCCAAATCTTGGCCTCACCTAATTAAAATTTTGTTATCTTAATCTATTCAATATACTTTAATTAATATGTTTTTTTAATAATATTAATTCTAATTAACATATTTTTAAATTAATATATTAACATAATTAATTAGTCACTTTAATTAATAATAATAATAATAATATTATTATTATTATTATTATTATGTAATTATTTCTAGGAAAAAAAAAGAAAATTTCATAATAATTACATATTTATATGTTAAATTATTTAGATAAAAAATTATTATTAATATAGTTACTAAATAAAAATTTACATGAATTTAGTTTAGATTAACTTATAATTTAATTAATTAAGTGACTTAAACTAAAATTTATAATTTCATGGTTTTAAATTAAAGACAAAGAATAAAAATGGGTTTTCAATTTCCCCGCGAATTGAAATTGCCGTAGGGAAATTACCGATGAAATTAATTCCGTCGGTAATTTACATACGAAAAAATTATTTCGTAGGGAATTTACTTATGGAACCGTATTTTCGTAGGAAAATTCCCTACAAAATCATGTTTTCGTAGGTAAAATACCGACGGAAAATTATTTCGTAGGTAATTTACCTACGGTATTATTGTTTCGTAGGGAAATTACCGACAGAATAATAATTTCGTAGGTAATTTTCCTACGAAAATACGGTTCCGTCGGTAATTTACCTACGGAAGGAGGATTTCGTCGGTAATTTACCTACGAAAAAGAATTTCGTCGGTAAATTTCATGTGTAATTTTAGCCGCGAATTATTGGCGCCAAATTTAAAAATCCGTCGCTAATTTCAGTCGGTAAACTTGGGCAACAAATTTCCCTCCATTATTTACGACGGATTTATTATGCCATCGTAAAATATATATTTTCAGACATTTTTCCCTATGAAAAACATTTTTTCGTCGGTAATTGAGAATTTTCTTGTAGTGAAGAGAAAAGGAGTTGAATAAAGATTGAAGAAGAGTGGATTTTGGCCAAGGTATGGGACTTGGTGTATATGTGTTTGTATATAGATTTTAGATGTTGATTTTAATGAAATTAAGACTTAATTAAAGTTTAGAGATGAGAAACTTTGTATATGTTCATGTAAAAAGGGTTGTATGAATAAGGAAGGTTAAACCCTATATTAAAATTTTAAAAGTAGAATGCAAAGACCAATTTGTAAGGGAAGTGTTTTAATATTAATCTCTAATTAGATAAATTTTCAATTTAACTTAAGTGTATCAAAATGCTTGAAAAAAATCCCTTGGTATCAAAAATTCGTATTTGAGTTCCTTAACCTAGTGAGCTTGTTTTGCTCATATTTAGAGTTACAGATATGCAAATTGGGTACTTCAAATTGTGTTAGAAACTAGACTTCTATATCTACGTTTTTTTATGAGAAATAAAATCCTAATTCTATCTCTAAAATCATCTAAATCTAGTTTGAAAATCAGAAAAATCTGCTACCCTATCACTATAATATCCTTCTGTAATATATAAATATCTTGAAATGTATATTTGATAATGATATGATTTTTAATATTTTAGATACTAGAAATATAGAGGAATAATTTTGTATGACACTTTGCCTAAAAATGATGTTTAATAAGTCAAAAATTACAAACAAGATGAACCAATGAATCTGCCTTTAGATAGAAAGTATGTCACGGTCAGTAATTTTTACCTGTTGACCGTGAGATCAGTCCAAAACCAAAATTAAACCTATGTCACGATTAGTAGCTTTTACCTGCTGACCATAAGGTTAGTATAGAACCTAAAGTGCACCTATGTCATGGTCAGTACACCTTTTCTATTGATCGTGACCCTTCCCTGTTTCACTAATAATTGATTTAAAGGTTCCAAATGATTACCAAAGTTACCTAAACCTCTTAAAACATCTTTAAAGTATTTCATAATAAAGAAACAACATGTAAAGAGAGGTACATTCTTTGAATATATGATAATATCATCTTGTAAAGTAATAGACATATAGGGTTAATTAAGCATAATTATGGAAGTTACAAGAATATGTATGTTATTATTTATCTAATTAAAATAACATGAACATGCTTATATGTTATGATTATATGTCATAACCTACATGTTATCATGCCAAAATAAATGACTATAAGGATATATGTGCATTTAAAGTTACTCGTATTGATATACTAGATTGAGAATATAGGTTTAGATTACCGTGATTGTCTACATAAAATAGAACATGATTTCTTAAATGCCTATGTCATTGTGTTGTATTATGACTGTATGATATTATAAAATTATATGTTTACAAGTATGGTACAATTATATGATTGCATGTCTTTAATAGATGTGTGTGTGTGTGTGTTTCTATATATATATGCATACATGTATACATATATATGAATGAATAGAAGTGTTATGGATAAATAATATGGTGCACATTTAATGTGTTCATATGGTTATAATTGCAATGAGAATAGTATATGAGGATAATAATAAATTATGTGTGTGCATACATGAATATGCAAACATGTTGTTAAATGGTCTTAATTGTATATCATACTTCAAAGGTGAATATGTTATAGACATATACACACGTAGCATATGATTAAAGGAATTCAATATAGCATGGTGATAAGCATCATTATCATGCATATGAGAAAAGGGTTACATGTTTTTGAACAAATTCAAAGTATAGTAAAATATTACTCACAAGATATATATAATATGACAGTTATAAAAAGTTTATACATGAACATGAATACATGTATATATGAATATCCTGTCTATAGATATGCATGAGTATACATGTACATATATATATACGATTGAAGATAGTAAAGTACGGTAAATAAAGTTAAAGCAAAGAAAATTATTTGCCCGATTCTGTGCCTAGGTTGTGGATATATAGGCATGCCTATAAGGGTAATTTCGCAGTTGCCATCGTTAACCCTGTATGGGGCTACTATTGACCCCATTTAGATCTTTATATAGTACAGTTCTACCCCATTTGGGTCATTAGTTGACTCTATTTGAGTCTACTTGATTGGTCAACCGTACAGTTTTATCCCTTTATGGGCTACCATTTATTACCTTCGGATAACTTATTTATACCTTCGAGTACCATTATTATATTTTAACCCGTTATCCACTTATATAGAATAACGCAAGCTTGATAAAAAGTAAAGAATATGCATCATGCAAAGCTAAAGAAAATGGAGACATTTCAATTCTTGTCTTGAGTTACATATGATTTTTATATGAATCAATGTATAGTATAAGGAGAAATATATTAGTAAGTGAACTTCTATATAATATAAGGACATAGTACTTTAATATCATATACGTAGTCATTGATGCATATTGTTCTTATATTTTGGATGACAAGCTTTATGAATATGAATATATGCTTAGTTGATGATTATTATATCTATATTAATTAATCAGCAAAAATCGATAATTGGTTGTTCTCGATTGACATGAATGACTTTTTGTATATAAGATTAATCAAGTGATGGATGCATAATTGATGTGCTTAAATAGTAGATATGTTACTATAGTACACTTAGTTTATAGAAACATGAATAACTTTATGTATGATAGTAAACATTTAAATAATAAATTGATCATACGCTAAATAAGAACATAGAATTGACAAATGGATTAAGGATTGTAACTAACAAAGATATGAGAGAGGAAATATAAATGTATCTTTATACCATTTGAGATGAAATATAAAATTAATAATAGGTGCAGATAACTAATCATTTTTATAATAAGCAAGAAAATACTATGGTTCCAAATTTATAATGGTTAGGCTTGCATGTTTAACTAATAGGATTTTCTATAAGTTTGGCTTGGGTTTCACATATATACTAAAAAGATTAATTAAGTACCAATAGTAAACAATTTGAAACGTTAAGGAACAAAAGTGTCAAATTGTGAAATGATACTTAAAGATATATGAACAATTGATATAAGGAAAGTAATTGTATGACAATTAATTAGATTGTTAATTAAGTGCCAAAGAAATAGATAACAATTTAAAGTGTTGGTACTATATTCTGTTATGAGTGATAGTAACCCTTTTTAATTCAAATGATTGATTTATAGGTCTAAAATATTTATATTTGTACGATTATACATTTTGAATGCAAAGCATCAAAGTCAATTATTATTAATAAATTCACATGATTCTCACATGTTGATATAGATGTTGATTCTTGTGTCTTATCTTGGCTTTGTATTTTTGATATTGAATCATATGTTTTAATTGTGGTACAGGTTGAGTGCTTGTTAATGATCACTGTGAGTAGTCATTCATCATGGTTTTTGTTTCCTACAAAGTTTTATAGCTTAGCATGGGTTTTTATCTGTGTAGATTGCAAGGATAGGTCTTTTTCTCAGGATTGATATATGCAGCAAGATAGCCAACATGAATCTTATAAGATTGGAAAGTATATGGTCTTCTTTTGGGGTTCTTTTTACCTAGAGATTTATTTGTGATAGAAATTTTGTAATACTACAAATGTTTTGTATATGTAAATCTTGTAATGTTTAAAAAGACTCTCTTGCAAGTAAAGTCTTTAATAGTTAAGTTTATGATATCATGTTTAAGTGATCATGTAAGATTTATGTATAGTATGGCTAAACATTTAATAATTATGGTAAAACATGCTTAAATGTTATAGGATAAAATGTTATAGCTAAGAATGGGATAAAGTTGCTACATCTTTGGGCAAGTTTCTCAGCTTTATAGTGTCACATAAGGGAATTGAGGTGAATCTTGAGAAGATCTAGGAAATATTGGATATGCAACAATTAAAAAATGTCAAAAAAGTCCAGAAATTAAATGGAAGGCTTACCGCCCTAGGCAGCTTCATCTCTTCCTCAACCAAATGCTACATTTCATTCTTTAAGTGGCTGAGGGAGGGTGAAAATTTCAATTGGGAAGAGTACTGTGAAAAAGTATTTTGATAATTAAAGAAATTTCTATCTAAGACTCATTTTTTAAGCTCAATGTACCAAGTGAGAAGTTGTATCTCTACCTAGTGACTTCTGGAGAAGTGGTAGTTACTGTTCTAGTTAGGGAGGAAGAAAAACAGCAGAAACCTATCTATTTTTTCAGCCAGGTTTTAAAAGGATTAAAGTTAAAGAAGAGTCCAATCGAATAATTGATCATAGCTTTAATGCTCTGCACCAAAAAACTTAGGTAATATTTTGAGGCTTACACCATCATAGTCAGATTATATTAGTCACCGAGGAAGTTGCTTTAGAGGCTAGACCTTGATGGGAAACTCATCAAATGGGCTTTAAAGCTACAATCATTTGACGTCAAATACGAGCCTAGATCAGCAATTAATGCTCAAGTGTTGGTAGATTTCATGGCTGAATTTATTGGTGAAGTACAACGAAGCCCAAAGTATGAAGAGATTACTTAAGAAATGACTGTAGATAATGCCTTTAATGAGCATAGAGGAGAAGTAGGAATCATCCTACATGGTGCCCTTAATATCAAAGTGCAATATGCCATAAGGTTAAACTTTTATGCCTCCAACAAAGTTGCCGAATATGAGGCACTATTGCAATGCTTATGACTAGTGAAGTCCATCTAACCAGAAAGTCTCATAGTCAAAAGTGATTCTTAATTGGTAACTAACTAAGTCCTTGGCACATTCGAAGCGCAAGAGCCTGCCATGAGAAACTATTTGGCTAAAGTTAGAGCTGAAATTCAGGGTTAGAGTCTATTAAGAAAAGAATAACCACGGAAAAGGCTCCGAAAATTACACGAGATAGGTCGATTTTCTGGCAAAAGTTACCTCAACTAATTAATTTTTTTTATTAAAGCATCCTGGTTGAACAGCTACCTTTCCCAACCATTAAAGAGGCTAAAATAATGGAGATAGATGAAATAAAAACTTGGATGATGCCCATCATAAAATATTTGCAAATAGGTACCCTTCCTACAGATGAGACAAAGGCGAGGAAAGTTGCTAGAAAATCTCTAATTTATTCATTGATCGATGGTCTCTTATATAAAAAGGCATTTAGCGATCCTTTGTTGTAGTGCGTATTCAACCAAAAGAGAGACTACATACTTAGAGAGATCCACAACGGGCTTTGTAGAGTACATAAGGCATCCAGAGCCATATGCAGGAAAGTATTGAAAATCGGGTACTTTTGGCCATCCATTTTTAAGAATGGGTAAAAGATTGCAAAGTGTTGCCTATAATGTCAGATCCATGTGAGGATCATTAAGAAACCAATAAGTGAGCAGGAGCTGATCAAAATATCATAGCCTTTCGATTAGTAGGGACTGGTATCCTTAGACATTTCCTGTTTGGGAAACGACAAATGAAATTCCTTGTCGTAACAATCAAGCATTTCTCTAAATGGATCAAGGCTGAGCCCACGTCCACCATCATTGTTATGAAGATAAAAATCTTTATATGGAAGGAAATTATCTACAAATTTAGATTATTAAGGGTTTTCATCACTAATAATGGCAAATAGTTTAATAGCATTGTATTCAGAGGCTTTTGCTTTGAATTAAAGATTAATTTGAGCTTCACTTTAGTGGCACACCCCCAGAACAATGGAATGATATAAGTCTCCAACAGAACTATATTGGAAGGATTGAAAAAGAGACTAGGTGATGCAAAAGGGAATTGTAAAGAGGAGCTCAACAGTATACTTTGGTCCTACAAAATGTTCCACAGAGCAGATATGTGCCAAACCCTTTCTCGTTAGTCTATGGATAAAAAGCTGTCATTTCAGTGGAGGTTGCTTTGCCCTTGCTTAGAATCGAGTTTTTTTGTCAAGCATAAAAATCCCGATAAAAGGCAAATGGAGCTTGATTTAATTGAGAAGAAGCATAAAGATACCAATGCTAAAATTGCAGCATACAAACGAAAAGTTTGTTTGATACCATAACACTAGGGTTAGGCCCAAATCTTTCCAGATTGGGGACTTAGTACTCAGGAAGGCAAAGATCAGAAGGGAAAAATTCGGTGTAGGAAAACTAATGTCCAATTGGGAAGGTCCATTTAAGGTAGTGAAGATTGTTGGCCCCAGCACTTACAAGCTACGAAACATGGATGGGCAAGCTATTCCAAGAATGTGGAACACAGAGTCTCTAACGAGATATCATTTATGGTGTTATTCTCACTAGTCCAATCAGACAACGAATATGTCGATCGGGTAATTGTATTATTCACTATCTTTGTTAATAAAAATGCCTCTGCCAATTGAAATTGAAAATTATAAAAACACAATGGTTACAAGTTCTTCAACTTACAAATTAGTTGACTTATTAATTGCTTGTGATTATCGATCGGATAAGGTTGAGTACTTATAATTTATAAATAATTGTTATGCATACACAATTTTTTACAAATTATACAAGTCTTAATCACAAATTAAATTTCAACTAACGAGTCATAATCTGAAACAAAAAGTACCCGAAGATACAAAATTAAAAATAATTATTGATGAAATATGCTTACATAAAGAGATACTATTTCTAAAGTCTACAAATTATGAAGGACAGAAAGACAAAGGTATTCTTAAGATACTACATCTGAGTTAAGTTAATCCCCTGATTGGTTTTAAAGAGTTGCATTATCCCTTGACAAGTATCTGGTGTTTCTACTACTGGAATTTTTTAAAAAATGACAACTCTACCTAGAAAAATAGATCTTCAAGTTGAAAATGAAGCTCTTGAACAAGAAAAACATAGTTGATTGCACCATGGATACCTATAAGAGATCGATTTTACTGAGTGTCATCTGGGTTGGATTGCCTTTCCCTAGGTTCTCGATCCTTGAAAGCATCTCCCTGAGGAACCTCTTTGATATGGCCGCTGAACCCTTTGAGCAACCTGAAATACCAAGCCATATAACTTGGATTAAACCTAATAGCTTAACACCATAAGGCAGTTTTTGTGCAAAGTGTCTAAGTGCTTATCATCGGTGATAACATGCAAGGATCTGATCCTATCTTCTCCAGAGAGGTAGGGAATTGGGCATTGGTTAGATCCTTCTCCAAAAGCAGACCTTCGATAAGGTATTTTGCCAACTACGAGTTCTTCACAGTATCCTGATCTCCATAATAATTAAGATCTAGCATAGAGGGACCTTTGGAAATGCACCTACCAACCTTTGCCCATGCGATTTGATGAACACCATAGAAGAAGGCTCACCATGAGATAGGCAACGTAGAGGCAAAGAAGAGAGCAAATAAAAGGAAAGAAAACTTGAACCAGAGGAAAAAAAATTGGCAATCTTTGTTTCAAATTACCTTGATAAACTTTTAGAACTAAAAAATAACCAATTGATAATTTCATTCTACGGAGAAAAAAAAATAAAAAGGAAGTCATTACCAAAAATTCATAATCAAGAGCTTATACATTCCACTGGATTTCAAAATCGGATAATCAAGAGGACACAGATCAAATAAAGAGACAGAAAGAGACTTTAATATTTGGATTTCAGGATCGACAGCTGGAGATGAGTGATCGAAGTCTAGCAAGTATACTAGATCAATTAAATAATATAGAAAAATAAGATTAAGACCATTTAATATCGTACCCTAGAGATTGTGTATTTCAGATTTTATAGCAAACAATGTGTGAAAGAATTTTTAAGTGTTGAAGTTATTATAATTAACTAAATCGAAATTAATAGATAAATAAATCAACTTAATGAGACTGAATCAACTAATTGTAAAACTAAAAACAGAACAAAATACCAAAGATGATAAAAATCAATAATTAAAGCACTTTTGCTAAGGGACTATCCACCTCGACTTTTATTACAATAACTTAATTAAAAATGATACAAGTAGTTATGGAAAATCGGGTTAAAATCATATATCTTTCTCATAATATCGTTCTAAGTATTAAACCCTCAGATTATGAACAAATTAACACCTAGCATATCAGTTCGATTTGTGAACTCTTAAACCTTTTGTACATCCTCTTTCAAGAAATCTAACTCCAACCTATTCTTAATTCAAATTCTTAGTTTTAAATCAACTCTTAAATAATACATTATTGCCTCAATTTTTAAAACACGAGTGAAATAAGCTTAGGGCATGCAAATCATTGATCAAAGATTAAATTAATAATTAATCATCTATTCGATAAATCAAGCATGGATTCAACATAACCAAAGATAAGATTCAGCCTAAGAATTAAAAAATAGCATACTTGTATTGAAATTAAGCTCAAATTAGAGTCATTATAATAAAAGAATGAGGGTTCAAGTTTCCCTCAGCAAAAGTCAAAAAGTTACTCGCTGTTCATCATGGTAACAATTGAAAAACTAAAATAAAAAAATACAATACTCATAAAGTCTCAAGCTTCCTCTTGATGTCTTCACAAAATAGCCAAGTGCAGCTTCAAACCTTAAGAGAATTGAAATCTTGAAACTAGGTCTAAATTATGAAAAAAAATTGACTAACTCCCCTTAAATTTAATGTTAAACATGTTTAAATATCCTAAAATTGGAGAGTTCGGCCGCCACCAAAACTTCCAAAAATAGAGAACTCTAAATTTTATAGTAACTAGGAACACATGCCTCAGTATGGTTGGAAATCAACCCAACCAAGGTGATGAAATATGCTTCAAAGTGGCCATATAACTCAATAGGTTTGAAAATCAACCCAATCGAGATGGTGATCTTCCTTTAAACTACACGAAGCACTCAGTAAATTCAACCCAATCGAGTTGATTGCTACTAGATTCCACGAGCCAAAACTTGCTCCTTAGGCAACTCGGTTAGGTTGAATTTCAACCCTATCGAGTTGATTACTTTTTTTCTTCAAACATTCACTGCAAAGCACACAAAATAAAATTAACCAAACTTAAAACAAGGAATTAAAAATTTAAATGTAAAACCAACTAAGTCAACACTGAAAAACTCCTAAACACACTAACAATTATTATGAGGCCCCAAAACATATATTAATGGGATTAATGAATAATGAAGATAGAGATGGAAAAGGGTTTAGTGTAAAAGAATTTTTAATCATGTAATTGGGACGTAATTGGTATTAATGTAAAAGTGAAGGGCAATTTCATAAATTATCACTTTAAGGGTAAATGTGTATTATTATTAAAGAAGTGGGGATAATGTATTAAAATGAGTTAGTATAGTGTGTGAGTGATAATTAAGATTAATTAGAGGGATTAAAGTGTAAGTTCTTAATGGCCAAACAAGTGATCCAATTAGAGGCAAGCATGTGTCTTTTTTAGAAGAGCGAAGAAAAAAAAGCAAGAAAAGGAAAAAAGAAAATCTGTAATTTTTAGTGAGTGGGTCAGCAACTTAAAGGCCAAAGATAATTTCTAGCAATTCTTTTTCCTCTCCAAGCTGCTCTTGTGCTCATGGCTTTTCTTAATAAGGGACTTATGTGAATTGGTTAATTTAAGGTGAGTTTCATGGGATGTTTGCTTAAGGTTGCTCATTCTTTTGCTTTAGAACATGAGAAGCTGGAATTATAGATGGGATTTGACATTGATATGTATTCATGATGCGATTTAATTGGTGAATCTAGCACAAGCAAAGAAAAAGAGAAGGAGGGATTCTAGAAGAGTAAACTTGGATCAATTTTAAAGGTATAAGAGTTTCTACTTCACTTGTATGAATTTAAGTTGTTTTAGGGCCATAAATGTATTGTAATAGAATTTAATTGATGTTAGAGTCCATATATGTTGAATAGATGTAAGGAAAAAGTGATTTATGCCTTAAAAGATGACATAGTGAAAATCTATTTAAGGTTCACTTGAACCAATTTTAGTATAAAGATCATAACTCTTTCTATAGATGCCTAAATAAAGTGAATCTAGTTGGAAATGAAAGATAACACATATATCTACAACTTTTTAGAAGAAATCAAACTTTAATCCTGCTCTTAAAGTCCCTTAAATATGGCTTGAAGTTGAGTGATGTCTGCTGCCCTACCATCTAGAGCAGTCCCACTATTTTAGTAATATCTTGAGATTTAGATATCATAATTGAGTGATTTTTAATGTTTTAGAAACTAGAGACATAGAGGAACAACTTTGTAGAAGAACACTTTTTCTAAAAATGTTGTTATTGTGTCTAAATTGACGTTCAAGTTAGATACTAAAAGTAGTAAGTAGGATTTCATGAGCAAGGAGATAAGCCCCCTGTTGCGGTTGTGATTCCTTTCGCGCTCGTGATAAAACACGCCCACCTCCACCAAGTAATGCCCTATTTGAAGCCAATGTGATACTTAAGTGCTCCATACATTATCACAACCCCTATGGACACTTTTGAGCCTAATGAGACTACATTAAGCATGGAATTGAAAGACTAGGTGCATATATTATATTTAAGTGTATAATGATGCAATGTGATGGCTATGATCAGTATTACATGTTTTATGAAGTGGTAACTATATTTGAAGTGCATTTTTAAGTGAATTGATACCTTATGGTATCTAGTGATTGGCACCTTTTGGTGTCTAGTGAATTGATACCTTGTGGTATCCAGTGATTGGCGCCTTTTGGAATCTAGTGATACAATACCTATACGGTATCTAGTGTTTCCAAATGTCCACGCATATATCGAGTATAAGCTGCAAAGGTGATTATGAAAGAATGGAAGAAGTGCTAGCGACGAGTATGATATAAAAGGTTATTGATTTATTCATGATTATTATTATTAAAACTAATGATTTATGCGTGTTGCATATATATATAAGGTAGTTAATACATATGCAAGATTAAGTGTACAATGACGGTAATGAGATGTGCTCGAGTAATGAATGAGTTGTGAAATATATGGTTGATGTGTTATCTATTAGTTAATACAGAGTATAAATAAACGTTTAGAATTACGTGGTTCTGATTCTCGATTTTGGGATACATAGGAAGCTTGGAATACAAATTTCGAGTTCGAACCAAATGTTAGATGTAAATGTTAAGTACACTAGTGTTAGTGGTCTTATAAAGAAGTGACTTGTAAGAGTAGTTTGAGTGTTATTAGCAAAGTCAAGGTACTAACTTAATATAACAATTAATATGATTGTGTTTTGAATAGAGTGGAATGAATGACTAGTGGAGGTAGTTAAATCGAAATAAATAGTCAATTTATTTATATGCTTAAGAGTGATTATAGCAAGGAAGTAAATATGTCCTTAGTTATATGGTTAAATTATTATTATCTTTGTAAATGATTAGTCGTATGTATTGCATGAGTAGGGTTGAGTTGAAGATGTTCTGGTGGCTAGATCGTTGGCACTTACGAAGAATTCCTCGAAGACGTAATGTAGACTCTAGAAAGTAGTACATTTGTACATCTTTTATTGTATAGCTAACTAAGACTTAATGAAATATATGTTTGTAATTAAAATTTTGTAATTGTTATAAAGATTTGAATTTTTCATTATGTGTCTGGTATTAAATTTGAACAAAGTATTGTAATAAAGCTTATATTAGCTATATTGATATTTGATACAACCATAGCAAGTGTAGCATCTCTAAATACTCCTAAGGGGTGAAGGGGTGTTACAATTATAGTTATAATTCAAAACTATTAAATACACCATAATTAGTCTTTGCTTACCCTCGAGCAAAATTGAACAAACTAACTTCTCAAAATAATCAAACTTCAATCCAAAATCATGTAATTGAAATTTATGCTTAACAATTAACAGTACCACTTAATAAAATTTCAACTAAATCAAATTCAATCAAGAAAATATAAGCCAGATTCTGTTTGTGTGTGTTCAAGGCCAAAACAATTTAAGTCTTTTCAAAATCAAAATACCAATGCAATCTCATAGTCAAGTTTTAGAATTAATGTACACCTAAATGTACAAACGGTTTTGCACTTGAAACTTTAAAAATACCATAAACCTCTCCTTTAGCACTGGAACCCAAAGCTTATACAATACAAAAAAACCTAAACTAGTGACTATTTTTATTTAAAGTTGTGAAACCGTAATGGTCATAAGTTTAGTGATAAAAAATAGAAAACAGTTGCTAAATTTAGTGGTAAAGATTGGCACCATTGTTTGCGATGAAATTAGCGACGTGATTTTGTCGCTAAAAACTTTTCAATTTTTACATCACAAATTTAATTTCCTCAACAATAGCGACAAAAAAATAGTCTCTAATTTCGTCACTAAAATATTTTATATTATATTAATTGTCTATTTTCAATTAAATTTTTTTAAAAAAATTATAACTTTAATTATTAATTTTACCAAATATTATAATATTAACAAAAAATTTCCATACATATTTATTCTTACTAATTATGCATAATAATTTTATTTTACAATGAAATTATATGAAAATTTAGTCCTTTTATTAATTTCAATAAAATTCACATTTAATATTGAGATTATATAGTTAAAAAATTATAATCAAAATTTAATAATTTTTTTAATTTTATTTTTTCTCTTGCAATCGTATTATATTATAGTTATATTTTTTCTCTTGTAATCTAATAATCAATAGTGGACCCAGGACCCCAAGATCAGTGGAAGTACACATTATAATTTTAATTTAAAAAATTAAAAATACATAAATTATAGTATGACAATATATTTTATTTAAAATTAAAAAAATGTTTTTTTAGTTAATGAGAATAAACAAAAAATCATTCTTTTAATTACCAAAGCCTAAATAATCTATAAAATAATAAAAAAATCAATTAAGGTAAAAATTAATAAATACAATATTAATAATACAAAAAAGTGAAATTTTCTTATCAAATGTCAATTAAAGTGATAAAAAAATATTCATTAATCCTAATTTAAATTGAAAAAGATACAAAAGTTATTATAAAAATAAAAGAAAAGGGAAATAGAAGTGTGCATACAACTGAAAATAAAAAATAAAAAATGTATTTGGCTTTTTGCTATCAATTTTACTTGTTAAATAAGTTGATATTTATTTTTTATTTTTTATAAAAAAATTAATGTAATTTTATTTTTGAACAAAAGACAGAGTATTTGAATTTTAATATTTATTTAATTTTCTATTTGAATTATTCTATTTTATAATTTAATTAAAAAATTATATTATTATTATTGAACTAAAATTTGAGAGAGAGTATTTAAAATAAATTAGAGGGTTCGTAATATATATATATATATATATATATATATATATAGAAATTATTACAAGTGGCTTCGCCGCTACTTATTATACTATAAATTTAACCAAGTAAAAAACTAGTAAAATTAACCTTTTTCTTCTTTTTTAATATAATTTTCAATTATTTTTCTCAATCAATTTATCTTTATTAATTTTTAAATTATTCCATGTAAAATTAATAAAATTTTGTTTTTTTAGAATTTTTATAATAATAGATAGAAATTAATTATAAAAATAATTTTTATACTTAATATGTATTTATTATCTGTACATATTATATTATATTATATTATATTTAAAGATACAAATAAAAAACTCTATATAAATTGTTTTTACGAAATTATTCCCCATTTAACAGATATTATATATGAAAGTAGGGATATTTTTGTCTTTTAAAAAAACTCTTAACTCCTCCCTTTGCCTCAATAAAAGAAGAAAAAAGGAGAGGGAGGCAGAGAGATGAGAAAGCTTCCGTTCTCTTTCAGCTGAAAGCTTCTACTTGAGATTTCGACCTCCTCCAGCTTCCGATGATGACATGAGCAACACCGACGAGACCCTAAGGGTGAGGCAATCATCCCTATGTTTTTCGCTCCACCTCACTTGCCGGCAATGGGTAGATCAAAAAAGGGGTAAGCCGGTTGCTCCTACATGAATTTTGACCAGACCACGATGCGCTGGAGCACGTGAACGCTCCTAGGAGGTTACTGGCGGCCTCAACTCCAGTTAGGTAGGGGCGGTGCGTCTTCGGCAAAGCTTCGGCGACCTGAGTTGTCCATGTTTGGTCATCCTGTAAGTAGCATTGCATTTTTTTAGTATGTATGAACTTGATTATGTGAGTCTTTCATATGTTTTTGCACAGGAGTGGAACTGCTGCTTCTTCTTGTTGGTAGTTCTGTTAGTATTTCCAGATAAAAGTTTTGTTTGTTAGTTGCAGAACAGAGCTCAATTTCATTCTATTATTATGGTTTCGCTAATTTGTAAAATTTGACCAATTTAAAATGGGAAAGCATTTCAGAGTCTAGCGAAGTAGTAGACGGCGGCAAAGGAGATTCCTTTATTTGCTTTCCTTTCTGTGTTCTCTTTTAAGCTTATTGTTAGATTCATTTTCCCTCTTTTTAGTTTTTCTGTTTGTCCTTGAATTGATTAGTCTATTTATTTCATTTTCTAGTCGTATTTGATTGAAAGTTTTTGTTTTTTCATGTTTGAGCTACGAATTGGATTAAATAATGTAAGAATCCTGATTTGGATTTTAAAATTGGAGTTTATAATTAGTTTTTTGATTAGAGTTACAGAGCTTCTGAGGGAAAATAAGAGGATGATAGATAAGTCGATTAGAGAAATAGAAAGGGAAAGACAAGGTCTTCAAGCTCAGGAAAAGAAACTTATTGTGGAGATAAAGAAGAATGCTAAACAAGGCCAGATGGTAAGTTATGCCTTCAACTTCATTTGTTAATTTAGTGATATAGCTTCGCCTACATGCGCATCTCTCATTAATTTATTTACAATTCAATTCAAATTTACCTTAGCTATTCACCAGCCACGTTGAAGGGAAAAAAAAGAATTATAATTTAAGTTAATGAGTACTTTCAGTTTAAAATGAAAACCTTAGACCCAGTCAAAAAAATTATTGAGTTCAAACAAATTCATTAGGCTTAGAAGTTATCAATTCTAAATTAAAAATTGGTATGCATCACCATTTAGATTGCACTCTTATTAGAACTTCAGTCTTCATATAAGTGTGCAAAACTATTCTATTTTTGGTTTGGGAAGATCAATAAACTTTTATTCCCAATATCAGACTTTTGCTAGTAAAAAGCTATAATTCAAAGGATAAATGAATAATTCAAAAGATAGACTAAAAGTTATTACTAATTATTGAATGAAAAGTGGATCAAAAAGAAAATTAATGCATTTTCCTTAAATAGGAAAATAAATAAATTGTGAACCAAACATTTATAATAAAGGGAAAAATATCTTTACAAACAGGTCCAATAAAACTCACTTTTCAATTAGTAATTGTCTAATCAACAAGATTATTTGAATTAAACAATGATTAATCAATGAAAAGATTCTTAAACTTGTATGAGCAATGATGAAAACATTCTTTATATTGTAATTTTAGGTATTTGTGGACTGATTTGCAATTAATGGAAAAATTTATAAAAGGACTCCGAAGTGATATGTCTTTATACAGACAATACTTCTCTTTTAGTATTAACTTTTGCTTGTCAACATGTGTCAACATTAACCATAACAAACTCTATCAAGATTTGCTAAAATTGTTCGCACTATGGCTTTTCAATTCCTGACCAAATTTACTAATGAAGATTCTAAATGTCCTCTTTCGACTTTGCTACTTACTTTCAAACTCCACTTTCTTGTTACATTCAAAATAGCCTTCTCAGGGAGCTATGAAAGTAATGGCAAAAGACCTCATTAGAACAAGACATCAGATTGAGAGGTTTTATAAGCTCAAATAACAACTTCAGGATGTGGCTTTAAGAATTCAGGTATTCTGCAGTTCTCCCAATTCTGTATGTGCATAGTGCAATGCATCGTACGTACTTGTTGGCTGTGAATGACTTCTAAATACCGAAGTTTCTGAGCTGAATATTTCTACCATCATGGTCAAGATGATTCAATGTTTAATAAATTTTTTCAATGCTTTCTTGGTTAATTAAATGTGTCTTTATCCAACTAATTTAATTATTAAAACCTCATCATCTCATTAATATATATATATATATATAATTTTTTTTCTAAGAACCACTTTCTGTCATTATATTTATATGTTATCTAAATATTTTCTAAAATGTTAGCATAAATTTGAACTTGATCCAATTGCAATTTGAAGAACAAAATTACTTTATTTTTATTTTTGAAAAATAAATGAGAAGTATTAAATAAGCATATATAAGCTGGTGGTGAAATATTGATTGCAGGAAAGTAACTTATAAGAGCATGATGAAATGCAGGCAGGAGCTAATATGTATATACACACACACACTTGCTTTTTTCAGTCATCTTTTGATTCTAGCTAGTCATTTCAAAAATTTTGAGTTGGAGTATTCAGGAGTTCTCTTAGTTGACAATTTCATATATATTTGTCTTTTAAGATTTCAATAATATGTTGGATAAAGGCACATTCAATGATAATTTCAATGCTTCAGACTTGATGCTCAATATGCTGCAATGTAGCTGGACTTTTTGCGATGATTTTGTTTTACTTGAACTGTGTTGATTATGAATATGTTGAACTGAGGCTATTAATTGATTATTGTTGAGTGCAAGTCTGCTATTGTACTTAATTGAGATTTTAGTTTGGATTAGTTTTTTTGAGTTTGGCATTTTAAGTTTTGACCACCAATATTATGTATGCATCATTAGTCATTGCCATGATCCGGAAGAAATGGAATAAAGTACGCATGTAAATAAAGTAATTTTGGTTATTCTATGCTGATAAGTTGGCCATTAATTAATTATTATGTTCTCTCAAACCCTTTGCTTACTCTTCATCCTTTACTTCTTTTAGTATCTCGAATTTCTTAACTATAGGTTTCATATTCCAATTCTGAATATATACAACTCCTTTTTAAATACTTGCAATTAAGCTTTTTTGCCACTTTTAACTACTTGGGGTCCATTTTTTCTTAACATCAGATTTCAATTTATTTTATATGTTAAACCATTGAAATGGTTTTTAAAGGATCAATATCATGCATTCATCTGGTGTAATGTTTTATTCTGTATATATGTTGTGTCTTCTTACTTGCATATTCTTACTGTATATATCTGTAAAAACAAGAAAACATGGATAAATCATTAGGCGTGAAAATGAATGGATAGAGAGAATCAAGTTAGAGAGAGCTATTAGATTAAAAGAAAAGCAGTTGGAGAGTAGCCTGTATGTATAATTGGGCACAGAATTTTTTGGAAGTGAATGTGGATATTGGATCTTCTGTAGTTGCAAGTGCAATAGTACATTATTTAGTTTTTTTGTGTTTTTGGTTAGGAGGTTAGGTTTAATTTTGTAAGTATTATGTAATTTAATGTACCTGCATAATATTATATTTTTTTAAATTAATAGTATTGGAGAATTTTTATTTACAAAAATTAAATTATGATTTGCTTATATAATAAATTAATTTAAATTATGATTATGTGTACGATAAATTAATTTGTTGATTATATATGCTATAAATTAATTAAATTAATAAATACAAAATAAAAAAATCAAATTATGTTATAATTTCGTGACGGATTTGCGACAACAAAATATGTCGCTAATATGCAATAAATTAAAAATTGACAATTAGTATTAGCGATGGATTTCGTGACGAAAAACTATGTCGCTAATAATTAATATTATATTTGAGGTGGCTAAATTAAAATTCATTTAGCGACAGTTATATTCCTTTTTACGACTTTTTTTTTTGTTGCAAATTTAGCAACTATTTTCTGTTTCCATCGCAAATTTCTTCTCTCTCTAAAAGTTTATGCTTAGCAATCTTTTGACACAAATAAAAATGGATTTCATATTTTGTTTAAGTATCAAGGAACATGATTCGAAGCAAAGATCTAGACTTCAAAGATCATAGAGTCAAAATATTTCCTAAGTGTAATATTTTAGGCTCATTTATTTCTTTCTCTCTTTACCATTTATTAACTCAATTGCATGATTATTTGGATGTTAAATTGATCTATTTCAACTGTTGAGAACTGAATGACATGCTTACCTTATTGGAACATGATTCGTATTTGGTTTGTGTGACATATTAGAGGCACGACTGTCAAAGATTTCCTCCATTGTTGTTGTTTTGAAGTTCTTCTCTTTTAACATGTAATGTGATATATTTCTTTAATTTTAATTCAATTTGGTGTAAGTTTTAGTGTTTTGATATGTTTTAGCATGATTTAGTGATTAATTATTGTATATCTAGGGCTAAGATATCTATTTGTATAATTTCCTGCATTTTTACCTTTTGTTCTGTAATTTTTGCTTTGTTCTATGAGGGATGGGAAGAAGATGTGAGGGATGACCGTCCCTCACCCGAAGGATGGGACGTCCTTCTGCCTCCTTCCTAGCCGTCCCTCGCTTCCTTCCTGGCCGTCCCTCGCTTTCTTCTGGCCGTCCCTCAGGCATTTTTTTAGGATTTTTTTTATGCATATTAGGTTTTTTTTATGCCTTTTATTTTAATACTTGTTTTATACAATATTTGTGCAACATTTGACATTTTTTTTTACTGTATATGCACTGTTGTACCTATAATCAGTTTTTTTTAGGTGTAAGTTATGTAGATATTTTATCATCAATGTTAATTAATTAATTTATTTGTTCTTTCGAGTAATTGGTATATTTATGGTTGTGAAGGACGTATAGTGTTTGCATGGGAAGTCTTGGTCTCGCCCCGGCTGACCTCTTCATTTGGTTTACCTTATTTTTTTTTCTCTTATTTATTATGGTTATTATGTTGTTATTTATTTAGTTATTCTCTTAGTGTTTTATTATTATTCTGCATGTATTATTTTGGGATGTAATAGTTAGTAATAAATGATTTTTGCATGCTTAACGATTAAATTTTAATTTAAATCATTTTTACTAATTAATTGGATTTCCTTTAATAAATATGAATCAATGTTCAGTTTTTTAGTTCAAATTCACAATATAATGAAAACCTTTTTGTAAATGCTCATGAGGGAACCAACGTTCCCAAACTAATTAATGGCTTATTTTATAAATGATATTTATCTGTCTTTCTTTTGTATATTAATTGGGAAGATTGACTTATGTAATAATCTTTAAGCAAGACTTTATTTATTTGCCCTTTATTTGATTGGAATGTTTACTTAAATTTTATTGCTTGCATCGTGTAAGAGAGGAGTGAATTAATTCTAAAACTCAATTATCAAACAACACCTAATCAAGATGCTTAATTAGAAGGATGTTCCAAATACTAGTCTCTATTTGGGCATCAAAATAAGGTAGAGATTTAATTTTCAATGTTTTGTTGGGAGGTGATTTCATGATACCTGCCTCTTTAAGTCCACTAGTAGACGCTTTCATGGGTTGACCGTCAGTAATAATTGGCAAAATGGCCAGTTTATGATAAAAAAACGAGCCTCTTTCGGTCTCGAACCTTAAAAGAAGGCCTTCGAGAGCGAACCTAGTACGAAGGGCGGGTTCCGGCATGTGTCACCGTGGTGACTCTACTTGGGATAAAAGAGATCTTACTCTAAAAAAACATCTTGGTTAAGTTTTTTATAATTAGGTTCTATTAATTAATCCTCTCTCCTTTGTAAACTGTATTTCTTGCATACATCTTAAAGCTTTAGAATTAAGTTAGGCATTTCTTTACAGCCCTGGTGCTATCCCGAAGCATGCCTTACATTTACTTAGTGTAGGGAGGTGTCAAGGAGATCCACCAACCCAAGTTTAGCACCAAATGGTATATAAAATGGTGATCCATCGGTCATTATGCTCATGATGAGCTAGACCTATCGGCAGGGATCATGCTTGGATAGCCCTAAAATTTCATCACGCTTGACTCAAGCTCATGTAATGATAATAGCAATTTTCCTTAGGTTGTATAACCATAATAATCTCTTGCTTGCTATGTGGACCTTTATGTATTGGTCGAACTCAAACAAATTAGAAGGGTACCGATCAAAGGTTGTTATGCCCCGATGGGCCCAACCTGATCTATTTGAGTTAGTCAAAATACATAATAGTCAAAACCCATATGCTTACACTTTTAATTAGAGAGGTTATGCTCTCAACTTTTCATCGTGCATCATGCACGTCCATTGGGTACCTTGCTGACCCATGGACTAAGTCCACCTAGGAAAGAGACTGCATGACCTTCTGTGCTAGAGTAACAAGGTTAGAAGGCTTGATATATGCTTGTGTATGGTTGTGATTGATGTCTAATGAAATCATGCATTGCATTCATACATCATGTATATACCTTGTACATGTATCATTTATCATGCATCATCCCTAACGTCTGATTTTTACAGCCATCATAAACTCATCTAGGTGGTCCAGAGGGTTAGATGGGCACCTGGTTCGAAGGTCCATATCTAATCTATTGAAATTAGATTTTGGTTCAGATTTCAGAGGTCAGGTCTGAGTTGGGTTTCAGTCAATTATTGAAAAGCAGCCTGGAAACGAGGTTAGAAATGGAAAATGATGAAATAAATGAGGCTAAAAGAGGAAATGAAATTGGGAGAGTCACTAATGATAATACATCAAGATTTCCATTCTTGAGGGAAAGGGCAAATGTCACTCCTACTGGGCCTTCAAAAGTAAGGGATGAATTGGATCGAAGGATGGATAGGTGTCTACAGAAATTTGAGGAGAGAATATTAGCTATAATTGGTGGAATGGTGGCTTCTGTAGCACCTAACACTAGGCCTCAGCCTGTAGCACTTGCTCGTGAGACAGTGGAGCCGACTCATGTCTGGAATGCTACCGTCGCTGATGCTACTATGCTTTGAGATGCACCTAGGAGGGTGAGGAGGCATGATGCTAAAGATGGTTTAATAGAGGAAGAGGATGAAGATTATATTACTCTGGTGATGAATATAAGAATAAGGGATCTTAATGCTAAGGATCTAGCTTTTAAGAAAATGAAGGAGAAGATAAAAGCTATGTCTAGGTCGTTGTTTGCTTGTAAGGGGATAAGCCGTGAAGATAGGGATCTAGGCGAGGACAATCCACTGCCCTAAAGGTTTAAAATGCTGGACCTGCCCCGGTTTGATGGTACCTCGGACCCTTCAGCTCAATTAAGCAGTACACTCTAATCATTAAAGGGACTACTCTGTCCAGGAAATAGAAGGTAGAATACTTTTATCTGAGCTTGACTGAGACTATCATAGTTTGGATATGATAACTAAAGATGATTGAGACCTATTGATATAGGAGTTTCTTAAGCAATATGACTACAGTACGAGGATGGAAGTCACTTTGAATGACCTTGAATTACTCCAAAAAAAGCATGATGAGTCTTTCTATGAGTACCTCAACTAGGTAGAGAAATAGGGGTGATGGAGATGAAGAGGAAATCCATCACAACCGATCAGATCAAGTTGTTTATTCGGAATGCAAGTCCATATTTGAGAGATGTTTGAAAATAAAGGGTCTGTAAGATTGGAAATCCTTGAAGGATATAACTATAGAAGCTGAAGGAGAGTATTTATCCCAAAAGGCAAATAGTGAAATGAGAGAAGGAATTTTGGTAGCAACAAGGCTGTTGGGAATAGTAAAGGGCATAATAGAGTTGGAAAGATTGCAGAGGTATCCGCTATGGAAATTAGCGAACAGAGACATTATTCTACACTTGAAAAAATCGTTGTCTTGGTATTGATAGACTATTAAAGCCAGGAAAGCTTCAACCCGCTACCGTCAAAGGCTCGTAAAGAGTCAGGGCCTACCTACCATAGGGAGAATCAATACTATGCATACCACCAGCACACTAGCCATTTAATTGATTATTGTTGTACTCTAAGGAACAAGATCCAAAACTTGATAGATAACAAACACATTTCAAACCCTGAGAAGAGAGATAAGAAGAAGAAGGGAGGGTACAATGTCATGCCCCCGCTTGTGTACATGATCGGGTTCAGCTTACCTAAATGGTACATGATAAAAAAACCTGTATGGAAATGAGTACTTGGCCGTTACTAGCTCCACCCCAAAAGTAACAAAGCCAGTTGAGGAAAATCAATCAATTTTTATGATTGACTATTGGCATACCCCTACTGAGAGTGAAGATGAGGGGACTTTGGTGTCCATTGACATTTAGAGTTCAACCAATAAAGATGAAAAAGAATCGAGGAAGAAAGAGTGAAGGCAGTCACTAGGAGTGGGAGAGTAGCCCTGAAAATCAAAAGGCAGATGGCTTTCTACTGCAGTACTGATAGAGAAGGAAGTTGAGGATGATCAGATAATTAAGCAGTTGAAGAAGACACAGGCTCAAATATATATTTGGGATTTGTTAAGGCAATCTCCTCACATAAACAGAAATTAGTAGAGGCCTTGAGCAAAGCTACTGTTTCTACTACCATATCACCTTTTGAGTTAGATTTGGTTAGGGTGAGGAATCGGGAAAAATATAGTATACTTTGACGTTGATTTGCCTTTAAAAGGAAGGAATCATAATCGTCCTCTTTACATCAAAGCTCAGGTTAATAGAAAGCACATGGCTTATGTATGATAGATGATAGATCCTCTATTAACGTCTGTGCCTTGATAGCAATTTCGGCCTTCGGATTGAATGAACACATGCTAAGTAAGTCTGATTTGACCATTTTCGTATGTGATAACTCTAAAAAGGCAAGCTGTTGGGACCTTCAAGGCTTTAGTAAAGACAAGATCCATTGAGACTAAAGCTGAGTTTTATGGTCTTGCCCATACCCAGCGAACTTCTCTATACTCATTGGAGACCATGGTTTCATAAGCTAGTAGGAGTGCCCTTCACGTTGTACCAAATGACTAAGTTTCCTTATAATGGTCAAGTAGTTGCTATCAAGGCAGCAAAAGATAACAAGGATGTCTATACTAGAAATAGCCAAATTTAGTGGGTTTCATGTAGCAGTGATTAAAGATGAAGAAAATAAAGATGACTTTTCTGACAGTCCTTAAGCAATAATATGCTCAAGAGGATGAATTCCCTGCCTAGAGCTGGTTTTAGGCAAGAATTTTCAAAGACCTCAGACTGCTGTAACTACCAAGGGTCAGAAGGAAAAGAAAGGATTAGGCTTCACAAGTTCTAGTAAGAAAATGAAGGAGAAAAAGGCAGAGAGAATCCCCCATATTTCTCAAGTTTTGTACCAGCCTCAGGTCTGTGCCTTTATTTTGAGGAGAATGAACCTCAGATGATAAAAAGGTGAGTAGTACCGGGATTTGAGCCATTTAATGATGTATTCGACTAGGAACAAAGGATCATCAAGCCAGTTGAAGGCTTCTGCAATGAAAAAATCCTACAACACCATTCAGCTTGGGATAAAGAAATACCAAAGGAAGTTATGACAGAGAAGTTGCTTGCTATTAAGCTGAAAGGCAAAGAGAAGATACAAGCCAATAAGCCACCCACAGCGAAACTTAAAGTTGGAGAAGTGCTTGATGCTGACAAGATTGAAGAAGACACTTTTATTGATGTTATTTATATCCCTGAATTATTTGATGAGAACAATGTTTGCTCTTTTGATTACATTAATGAGATGAACAATTTTGCTTACTTGTGTAATATATCTTCTGATTTCAATATGTATGATCATGATCATACAACATTTATATTTGACCATTAAACTCAACAAACACATGTTCACTTCAATCTCGAAATCAAAGAAAATCCAAAAGAAATTTTACTAGCATCAGATATAACTCCTGAGGAGAGAGAAAAATTTTAGAGAATATTAAGAAAATGTGAAGAAAAATCTTCGCCTAGACCTATGAAGGCATGCTAGGGATAGATCGAGAGCATGCCATTCTAACATACCCAAGTTACAAATCCATTAAACAGAAACTTAGAAAATTTAGGCCAAAATGGGTTGAGAAAGTTAAAGAAGAAGTTAGAAGGCAAATAGAGGCCAGTTCTTAGTGAAAGTTCAATACCCCCACATGGTTAGCAAAACATAGTTCATGTAACAAAGAAAGATGGAAGAGTAAGAGTCTGTATGGATTATAAAGACCTGAACAAAGCCTATACCAAGGATGATTTTCCTTTGCCTCACATAAATGTTATAGTTAATAGTACTAACCACTTGCGCTATGTACAGTTTTATGGATTGATATAAAGGGTATAAGAAGATCCTGAACAAAATAATGGATAGGATTAAAATGGCTTTTACAACTGAATGAGGGATATATTGCTTACCAGGCCCTGTCTTTTGGACTTAAAGATACTGGAGCTACTTATCAAAGAAGGGCCACTAAGATTTAGACGATTTGATTCATAAAGAAGTAGAGGTGTATGTGGATGATATGATGATCAAGTCAGTTACTACAGAAGGTCACTTCGAAGCATTAGAGAAGTTCTTCAAAAGATCAGTAAGTACAATCTCCGACTCAACCTGAAGAAGTGCATATTTGGAGTTACTTCACGAAAGCTTTTGGGTCATATCGTGAGCCAAAGAGGTATAGAGATAGATCCTGACAAGGTAAAGGTCATCAGAGAAATGCTAGTGCCCCAGAAGGAAAAGGAAGTTAGGGGATTCTTAAGGAAAATTCAGTACATAAGCAGGTTCATCGCCAAGCCTAATTTCGATTAGTGAACCGATCTTCAAGTTGCTTAGGAAAGATCAACCCATGGTTTAGAACGAGGATTGTCAGAAAGTATTTGATACCATCAAGAATTACTTGTTACATCCACCAATATTGAGACTGCCTTAGGCAAGAAGACCTTTGATTTTGTACCTAGCAATATAAGACAGCTTGGTAGGAGCTATAATGGAATAAGAAGATGATTTTGGGATTGAATATGCAATATACCACTTGGAAAGAAATTCCTCCCTTATGAGGCAAAGTATATATAAGTCAAAAAGACATGTTTGGCAGTCCTTTGGGTGTCTAAGAAGTTGAGATATTACTTTTATTCTTACAGGATACAAGTTGTGGCTAAATATAATCCACTTAGATACCTACAAGAAGCCCTTTCATTGTTAAAAAAGATGGGAAGATGGTTGATTTCTTCTATAAGAATTCGGCATAGAATACATCACTAGGAAAACCATTAAGGAAAGAACGATAGTAGAATTCCTAGCTGATTAGCCTCTGAAAGGTGAGGGGATAACCTATGAATTCCTCGATGAAAACATACTTTCACTGATGATTTCAGTAGATATGACTATGTTTATCTAATGAAACATAAACATGAATCATTTGAAATGTTCAGAACCTTTCAAAATGAAGTTCAAAATCAATTTGGTAAAACTATTAAAGCACTTTTGATTTGATCGGGCTAGTGAATTCTTGAGCCAAAAGTTTGATGATCATCTAAGAAATTGTGGAATTATTTCACAATTAACCTCACACTTGAGCAAAAAAAATTTTATTTTTCATTACAGTTTTGATTTTTAAGTACTGGTTAATAGGTTTATATATATATATATTTATTTATTTTTATACCTTAAAAATTTTTCTTTTTTTTTTCTATTTCTCTCTAAAACTTATATAAAATAATATTTTAAAATATATTTTTATTTTTATAATTTAATTTTTTATATTTTTTTTATAAAATTTATATAGTAGTTTAAACTAAATTTATATTATGTCAAGTATATACTAATATTTATATGTAGTAACTGATTAACTTTTTATATATGTTATTTTTTTCCTCATATATTGGTGTTCATATTTTACTTAATAGTATTTAATTACATTTTTTCATATTTTAGAGTTTATGTTATAATATTTAATATTATCCAAAATTTTATTTGACTTAAAATCAAATATATTAATTTTCAATAATATCAAATCTATTTTATAATATTAGCTATTAGTTTATAAAATATAAATTTTGGGCTAGTAAATTATGTTTGTTTTGTGATTTTTATTTTAAATTATTTTGCACATTTAAAATTGAATTGAATTTTATTTAATTTTTTTCCATAATTTTATGTTATAAATTTTAATGGTTAACCAAAAAATTTGGGTTAACCAAATTGAAAAAATTGAAAATGATAAACTAGTTAACCAAATGTAAAGGACTAATTAATGGTTAGTGATTTTAAAAAATCAATATTAATGGATTGATTAATATTTTTACACATTGACCGATTACCCCTAATCAACAGTATAATTCAGTTTTTTATCTTTTATTTAAGTTCGGTATAAAAAGATTTAGATTCGTATACACATTTAATTTATTTAGTAAAAATGAAGAATTAGAATGTATATAGTTAAAAAAAAAGATTAATCTACTACAAAAAATAAAAATTAGCGATATATATCAAGTTATCTTTTTATTTTGAGACTTGTTTGTTGTTATATTTGTTTTATAAATTTATTTTTTTGATATTTTGAATAATTAAAATATTTTTTTGCAATTTACAAAATTTATTTTATTTATATATTAGAATATTTTTTAATGGTCAATTAAACACTAATGGTTTAATCAATTCGAAAAAAATTAAAAATTACAAACTAATTAAGCCGAAGTTATTGGATTGATTTATAAATTATTTAAAAATTCAATGACACATAATGATTATTAAAAATTTTTAATGAACGATTAATAGATCCGTACACACTTGATACTCTCCATAAAACATATGAAAAATTAAATAAGAAAAATTAAAGTTCTTATTCTCCTTTATCGCCATTTTAGAGGAAGGAAAGTGAAACCATTCTTTTATTTAGTTTTTGTCCATTTTTGTAAATTAAATTTCTACCCTCCATAAACCAAACCACTCGCCCCTCGCTTATAGGATTTAGGGCCGGTCCTTCAGCTCGTCTCAAAGATAAGGTTTAAGGCTATTTGAGTTTTAGCCTTAAACCCATGATAATTAATTCAATACAATTCCCGAAAACTGAATCCATTTGCTGTAATGTCTGAATCTCCATCATGCAACAAAATAATCTCAATTCAGTCAACTAAGCATTTTCATTTTTTTAAATCTAATTAAGTGCTTTTTTTTTTTTCCT
>CM075815.1:39540044-39714971 GCA_037975025.1 Excoecaria agallocha | reverse complement strand
TGTTTTAATTGATTTTTTTAGATTGTGAGGATTATGAAAAAATAGTAAATTAATACTTAAATGATGATATATGTAAAAATAATGTAGGAAAAAATATCGATCTTAGTTACTTTTATAATTCACACCAGAGGACAATCAAGGTTCAGTATAACTGGATTTTAGTGTGATACTTCAAGTCAGTCAGCTAGATTAAGGAGATTGAAAATTAGGAGCAAATCGACATTTGCTGAAGTTATTCATAAGATAGCAGTTAAATTGAATTACCAGCAAATGAGAGGCTTAGTAGGGTGATATATAAGTGTTCACTAAACAATAAGGGGTCAATTTGTTGGGCATGTATGGATGTAATCAATGACGATGATATTGATCAAATTTATGAGAATTTTGATACATTTTCGGGATATAGCATTGCGAAACTAATTGTTATGACTGCAAAAATTATAATTAGAGATGGAAAAAAATGCAATGAACAATATTAATCAGATGGCTAATGTTGGAGAAAGAGTATATACCAACTGAGAAAGAAAGCAATGTATACGATAATTATACGAGAATCACTCAGTCTGATTTTGGTATAAAGTTTCACTCTACTTCACAATGTGAAAATATTGATGAATTGAAAACAATTGATGCAAGTCCTATTAGAGAGTTTAGAGGTCCAAATCAAATGAATTTTGCTTCGTGTTCTTCTTTGAGAGGTGAAGATGTTGCACGCAATGGTAATAATACATATAGAAATGAAGATAATGTTGCGAATAATGGGTATATTTCTCCAAATTGTGACCCAGATGATGATAATGAAGAAATAGACTTGACTGATTATGTTCCAAAAATTATTGTTGGAAGGGATGACCACTATGTTTCTTGTAGTTCAATCAGTGTGACAGAAAGCCTTCAGAATCTACACATGAATGAGATTAGAGATCGACCCTCATGTGATTCTAATATTTCACAATTTCACTTTGCATCTATTCACAATTCTTATCAACCCGGATGCTCTTATATAAGGTACAATTCTTGGTCAATTTCTCTATAGTGCTCCTCAATGCTATCCCTTCTTGTTCTCAAAACATCTATTTCAACCTTATAGTTCAAAAAATTGCTTTAATAATCTAAATTATATAATAATACATATATATTTAAAAAATTACTAAATTGTTCTAGATTGCATTAGATCGATATTTTTCTTGCATTGATAATAACTCCATATTAATGAGATCTGGGTTGATTTGTGTAACTCCTATATGATAGGGATCCATGTTGAAACTTGTATTTAACTATATAATAAGCTCAGAAAAATATTTATGGCAATTATATATTTATTTTATGTTCATAATAAATGACTTTATTATTTTAAATGAAAATTATATTGTCAAATGAAAATTATGATTTTATATTTATAATTGTCAAATTATAATTATTTTAAATAATAAATTTTAATTATCACAAATTTATTTGAATAATTAAACATATGAACTTATCATAACAACTTACATTAAAATTAAGTTCAACAAAATTACATAAACTTATGCCATATATTATGAGCTAATGTACATAATATTTAGATCAGATATTGTAGTTATACCACTTACAATATGTTATTTGATCAATGGGCATTGTATCTCTAATTTTTATATAATGCTCATCACTAATATTTATTACATCTTTCATAAATATAATGACTAACTGCTCATATTTTGTTACATGCTCATCATTTCAAATTTTCATTACAACGTTTAAATAATATATACACTACAAAAAAAAAATTAATTTTACCGACGGAATGTTGCAATTTACCAACGGAAAATCCCTTACTAACGGTTATTTTACAGATTATTCCGTCGGTAAAACGCTCGTAGGTACCAATTTACCGGCAAAAAAATCCGTCGGTAAGAGTTACTGACGGAAATAAAAAAATTATGTTGGTAGCTTTGTTAAAAAACCGTAGGATATTTTGTCTGTTTGACTTTTAAATCCGTCGGTAAATTTAATTAATAAAAATATTAATTTATTTTAGAAAAAATACCGACGGATATAGTCGTCAGTATTTTGTCGGTAAAATTGAATGATTCATTATATATTTTATTTTGCAGAAATAAACTCAATAAAAAAAATCTAAAATTTAAATTAAATATGTATATTAATTAATAATTTTATTATATAATAAAATTAATCTGTAAATAATTGTTGTACATATATCTGTATTGTACACAATATTTTGCAGTTGTACAAAATATTATCTAATTCTAACTGCTATATAAGTAATACCAGTACCGGTATTGTGCACAAAATTTTACAGTTCTATACAAAAAATTGTCTAAAACAATCCATGTAAATTCACAACTAGCAATGTACCGTGGCTATCAAGGATGGCAAAAGGGAATGTGGTGAACTGCTGATCCTCATTTGCTAATTGCTAGCATACTTTATTTGTTAATACCAGTACCAATTTGTCAGCCAATTTTGCCATCAATATATCTGTGAGAACATCCACCAAGCTAAACATATATGCAAATGCCAGATAATTGCTGCACTGAAAAAATAATCTCATAGTTACTCCATAGCATTATATTTGATTGCAATGTAATTCACTAAGTGTGGAAGTTATTTCAGGAAGAAATTATGATCAATAGATAGTTATAATATCAATTGAAGTCCACAAGGAAATGTTAGTGCAACAAAATATCAGAAAATTAAAGGACGAAGTTTAAACCTAGTTAAGTAGAAATCAATTATAAGTCTGAGTACAAAAATTCAAATGACAAAATATAGGCCATAAACTCATTGAATAATTATTATTGGAACATGATATTCTCTCCCTAGACTAGACTTGCTTATCTCTGTGTCATGTGTAAGTAATCTTGACCTGAATTCAACTTTGTACAGACCTACAATCCTAGCAACTGCCCACTGCCAAAGCAAAATATGCATGCATACTTAAACATGTAAATTTCTTCCCTAAAGTTGTTATGTATTAATTTCATTCATACATTTAAATTTGTGGTTCTTGAAATAATCATGTATGGATCAACCGTCTCTAAGCAAGTATTATATATTTCAATGTATATTTCATAATTAAAGGAAAATATAGGAAGTGAAGGTGTCAATAAATTAATTATAGAAAAGTTGGACTAACAAAATACCTAAAAAATCAAAAGCAAGTTAGAAATCAAGATTAATTTTATTCTCCAATCTTTCTTTAGAAAAGATGTGGGAGCTAGCAAGTTAATCATATCAGATGTGTGTTGAAATTAACAAATAGAGAAAATATGCATTGCATTGAAAATTCCATCCTCAAGTACTTCTATTGACATTTAGTGAAATCAAATGCATCAATCAGCTTGGAAAAGTGACAAGGAAATTTAATTTGTTTATCTTGTTCATTAATTAATCTGCTACATAGAAGTACACCAATAACATATAGGTAATTGTAATTAACAAACTTCCATTTTGGTTTTTAATATATAATCTAATAAGAAGAAAGATAAATACAAGGAAAGAATAAAAGGAAAGTTTGAAAACCAACTAATATATATGATTTACATAGAAAATCTCAACACAAAGGAAATTAAGCCATACGGTGATATGGAATCTTACCTACCTTGTGTGTATGTATATAAGAGTACTTCACTTTCATTTCCTTCACACCTGATCAATAATTTTATCTTAATTGACCTTTTTCTTATTTAAATATATATATATATATATATATATATATATATATATATATATATATATTAAAAATGCAACAACTCTTTTCAGGATTTGCAAGACACTGTTACAAGTAAATTGGAACTTTGTACTAACCTTGCTGGAATTGAACACTATGTCAAGCTCACATATATTAACATTTTAGCAAAGGTTATCTAGCCATAATCTCAAGACGTAGCTCAATGAATAGTCAGATGAAGCTCAATGAACAAAGAAGTTGCAGCAGCTATATCGGTTGATGGAAAAGATTTCAAAGCACAAAAAGATAGATTATGATGATCAGGATGCAGCAGTTAAAGTAAACAAATTTTACAAAATTCAATTAGACAATGACAATCAGTGTTAAGCCCAAACAACTTTAAAATCAAAAAGACCTTAAATGATCAATAAAAAAAATTGAAACTAATCAATTATGTCATGAAAATGGGATATTTACCTTGTAGAGAGATGATAAAATAATGTTTCTAATCACACAAAGGAATCAAGAATACATCTCTATACTTAAGTTCCTTGGCAGGAGAAAATTCAAAAATGAAGCTGTAATTAATCCTAATCTTTCTTCACATGAAAATGTTGTAGCCATAAAGAAAGAAGTGTAGGAACATCAGGCTGAACATACTGTAAAATCACCAAAATTCCTCATTAAGAAGCCAATTTAATTCAGTACTCTCAGGATGTGATGATGTTTATTGTAGCAAAATATTATCATTTATCAATAAGATTTAGTGGCCAATTGTTTATTGTAGC
The DNA here is from genome assembly GCA_037975025.1 of Excoecaria agallocha. Taxonomy (NCBI): domain Eukaryota; kingdom Viridiplantae; phylum Streptophyta; class Magnoliopsida; order Malpighiales; family Euphorbiaceae; genus Excoecaria; species Excoecaria agallocha. The sequence goes on along the minus strand of CM075815.1, from coordinate 39,710,513 downwards.
AAAACATTTTCATTTATCAATAAGATTCAGTAGCCAATTTAATGCTAATAATAATAGGTGCAGCCAATTTAAGCATATTTAGGTGCAGCAAAACAAAGTTTCAATTACTAATGTTAATTAATAAAAGCCTAAACTCATATTCAAACCAAATGATAGTCAAATGCAATGAAAATAAGGCAATACAGGGCAACTAAAATATGAAAGTAACAACAAAAAAATGCTTGTTCAATTTTGCTTTTTTTTAAAAAAAATAAAATCTTTGGCATTACAGACTAAGTCATCCATATGCAAAGTTTTAATTGCTATATATATATATGTAGAATTAGCATTTCTTAATAGAATCCTAATAGCAAAAAAGAATTTATCTTTCTTTATCTTTTTCTTGTAAAGTAATCTTGATTCAAAAATGGCTAATTATTTGGTTTAATTGATGAACATCATATGCACATTAGGATTCTGGTATATACAGAAATTGAACATATCCAAAGAATTTCCAGCTACAAGTCTTATTTAGAAAGTAGGAAGAAAATAGAGTATAGAACCTATAGAGCAAATTACCTAAACAGAATTTGTCTGTTTGCCAATGGGCACAATGGTTGTATCAATTTCTGCTTTTTTAATCAATAAAGACTGAAAACATGACAACAAAATTAGTGTTAGTGCCTATTATGCACAAACTGAGAACTACATTCACATGTGATGAAAATATAAGCAAAATAAAGATGCTAATAACTTATTTGTAAACTTTGTGCATTAGATTGGTTTTAGGGGTGGGGGGGGGGGGCGGGGGTTTACAAGAACATGGAGAAATTATTTGGTATTTAACCTTTTGATTTCATAGTGTGTGCCTTGCTCATTGAAGTTGTATAATAACTTTTGTAGTGGGCTTGTAAAGTTTGATATACTAGGTGGGAATTGTTATCCTTGATTGTTAATCAAAAAAATAAAATAAAATAAAAAAAGATGTTAATATAAGCAAAAAGATCCTCTGAAAGGCATATGTAGACACGTGGTTCAGATTAACCACTTAATTGAGAACTACATTCACTTGTGATGAAAATATAAGCAAAATAAAGATGCTAATAACTTATTTGTAAAATTTGTGCATTAGATTGGTTTTAGGGGTGGGGGGGGGGGGTTTACAAGAACATGGGGAAATTATTTGGTATTTAACCTTTTGATTTCATAGTGTGTGCCCTGCTCATTGAAGTTGCATAATAACTTTTGTAGTGGGCTTGTAAAGTTTGATATACTGGGTGGGAATTGTTATCCTTGATTGTTAATCAAAAAAATAAAATAAAATAAAAAAAGATGTTAATATAAGCAAAAAGATCCTCTGAAAGGCATATGTAGACACGTGGTTCAGATTAACCACTTACACACATATGGCACAACAAATCTAAATGTGCATTTTAGCTACAAAGAGCAACAAATAAAACAATCCAACAAATCAAACCCATAAACAAGTAGAGAATGGAAATAAGATCCTAGAACGCAAAACGGTAAATCCAAATAGCGATACGTTTCACTGGATAATAAAAAAAAAGCAAACAGGTAGGAAGCACACTTATAGAACAACAAACACAATCCATCAAGGAAAAAAATAAAGCTAAATTTTAAATATAACTTAAAAATCCAAATCTACATTCACATTTACTCCAACTTACACTTTTGAAGCTGTATTACACTTCTAAAAACCTAAATGCAAAATTTAAAGCCCAAATCTAGAGAGCTCGATAAATAGACGAAGGATGAGAAAGAATTACCTTGGGTTGTGAAAAGGGCTGACCTTGTTGGCATAGGGAGGAACTGAGTCGCCTTCCTTGTAGCGGTGATTAGAGGCATCAGATCTGACATGTGTAAATGAACATAAGACTAAAATGAAGAGAAAAAAAGGGGCAGAGGATTCGAAATGGCCATTGTTCTGCTTCTTCCTTATTCTTCTTTCTTCAGGTAGAGAGGGGAAAGAGGAGGAAGGATCGTTTACCGGTGAACTGCTGCCTTAACGATCGGAGGGAGGGACGAGGCTCAGGCAGCGATATGGCAGGTAGTGGAGAGAAAATAGGGTTACTTGGTTAGGGGCAAAAATGAAAGGGTTGTCTAAACTGAAGAGTGAAGAGAGATATTCATGGGCTTTAAGATTAAACATAAAACGATGTAGTTTTAGTGAAATTCAGTGGGTTCAGTTTCAGTTTAAGTACAAATTAATAAGTTTCTAACCCTTTGAAATTTTGCAAGGGTTTTAATAAATAAAAAATATAAAAATAATAATGACAATAACAATCATAATAGTAATACAACTAATAATAATAAACTATTTATTAAAGGGTAAAAATTTTATAATAAAATTTATTTAACAATGAGATTAACTAATAAAAAGATATAAAGTGACTAAGATATTTTCTTAGTAAAACTAATTTGCGATTTGAATAAATGTTGACCATAAAAATTAATATCTAACTGTATTTCTATTATTTTATATAAAAATATATGTATTTATTATTAAAATATATGCATATACTAAATTTTAGTCATATAAAAATTACAATAGATCTATTATTATTTTAAATTGAAAATATCATTATCTACCATAACAATAAAAAATTTTAAGAAAAAATAAAATTTAATTTTATAATAAAAATTATTATAAATAAATTTTAAATCTGATCTAAAATTTTTAGGGTTATGTGGGTTAATTTATATACTGATCGAGTTGAATTTAAATAGCACAAAAATGCAAATTATATAAATCGAACTTGAACATCATTTCAAAATATAACAAATTTTTATTTAAATATTCATAAAAAAATTTTGTATGTATATATAAAATATAAGCATATGACTAAAATATGTTAATAGTTTGCAAAAATTATATATAATTAAAATGGAAAATATCCAGTCTATAATTTATTTGAACAAAAATTATATTTTATTAAAAAATAACAAAATATATTTCAAACATTTATTTTGTAATAATAAAACACATAGTGACGGATTACTGACGGCAAGAACCGTCGCAACAATTATAGTCCCAAATTTCGTCGCCAATTCGTCGGTAAAAAATGTGCCAAAATATGATGCCATTATTTACCGACGGAAATTCCGTCGGTACACAACAAAAATGATTTATATCATTACCAATGCAGTTTTTTGTCGCTAATTGTCGCTAGAAAATGGCGCCACAATTTCCCGCCAAATTTACCGACCGTTTTCATATTCCGTCGCTAAAAACATCGCCATTATGTTCATCTTTCATTATTACTGACACATTTATGCTTTTGTAGGTAATCCATCGGTAATATATTCTTTTTAGCGACAGATATTTAATCCGTCGGTAAAATCAATTTTTTTTGTAGTGATAGGTAATGTCATGCAAAGAGTTTTCACCTTCTTTTCTTCAGTTATCCGATATCCTCTCATAATAATTTCTTGTAATTTTTTATTTATCATAATAATATGCTCAAACATTGTTCTGCCTCTTTTAATTCGATAGCTGTACAACTCATCCCATTTTTTATTGACAATTTGTCTAGCAATATCACTCATGATTGCTTTTTGAGCTAAATATGTGTGCACCATCTATCATATCAAATTAATAAAATAATTATTATATTTTAATAAAATATTTTATTTACTTATATCATATTAAAATTACTCATAAAAATTTTAAAAAAACTAATATATATTATTTCATTTTTTAAGCACGCAACAATAAAATTTTTATTTTGATACATAACACACTGCAAGCCAATTTGGTAATTTATCAATGCATTTTTTTCAAGCATTTCATATTTACCAATCAATTAAATTAATTTTATACACTACAAATTATCGAGCAATCAATAATTTCAATTAAAATGCTAAATAATTATTTCACAAATTAATTAATTCACCACAAATAGCATGCCAAGCAATTAATTTCATAAACTATAAATTTTGTTATTTCCTCGTGAATTGATTTTTTAAAATTTTTTAAATTTCATCATATATATGCTAGTCCTGTAAAATGTAAATTCATGCTAATTTGATTACAAAAAAAAGGAGAGGTCAATATCTTACCTTCAATCTTGAGATTAGATAATCTTCCAAATTATTACTACCTAAAAATTAAACACAAAATTGTAGTTAATAATAAAACCAATTTTAATTAACAAATTTAAATAGTATATTACAATAATATTAGAAATTAATATCTTACCTTCAAATAAAATTTACACAAGAAACTTTATAATTGAGAAGAAACAAAGAAAAAAAGAGTGAACTAGCAAAATGAGATAGAAATAAAGAAAAATGAAAGGGACATTGATCCCTTATATATGGGTTCCATATATAATTGTTATTTGCTATTTACTTTTTGGTTGGTCACTTTCTATTTAATTTTTAGTCTTTGTTCAGTATTTCTTCATAGTAGGTCACATGAAAGCTTCTTGAATTGTCAATTCCATTCAGTGAAAGGAGAAAAGGAGAGGCTGGGGTTCTTCACAGTTTTTTTTTAAAAAAAATTGGATGTCATATCAGATGTTGCAGACCTTGTTTGCGGGAGAACCAAGGCTCCAATTCCAGTTGAAGATGAAGCTAGATTTCGTCTAGTGGTAGGGCCCAGTTGCTAGATATCGATATTTAATCTTGCTGGTTTTCAACACGCCACTGTGGTCAATAAGGTGGGGCCTAGATGGTCAGATACTGGCTCTAGTACAAGCCGATTTCCATCACCATATTTTTGCAATTTTGTTTACTGTAGCACCAGATTTTGATTTTTTTTTAAAAATACATTACTTTCAAAAATTTCCCATTTTTTACTATAAAAAACAGGTGTTTTGTAGTATTCCCAATGTTTTATGTGTTATCCATGTGTTTTTTAGTTGATATGTGAAGCCAAGGTTGTTTAGGAGCTATTTTAACACATATTAGAGAGATTTTAAAGATTCAACAACAACATAGTTGTGGGTTTTCTCCCACAAGTGTGGCATTCCCTCAAGCATGCTAATAGAGCCACGATTTTCAATCTTTGCCATGGGCGATTTATTAATGCATACTACAACTATGGTAGATGTAAATACAGCTATGGGACACCAACTTACATAGTGAAACATTATTTTCTTCAATGTTCACTAATTATATTCATGACTTAAATCTCTATAGAGAGTTGTAAACATATCCATGGTGCATCACATATCAAGTTTTTTTTTGTAGTTTTTCATTATCTTTATGGAGGAACCCATTATAGAACAATTTTACGTAGTTTTCTCTCTGTTTGGATTTTCATAGAGTAACATTGCTTAGATTTAGGGTAAATAATAGTTTGAATCTTATTTTCTTGTAAATAGTTCGTAAATTAACGTAGATTTTAGTTTATTTTTGGCTTTTGAAGAAAGATTCAAGGAGGAAGAAGAGGGCTTTCAAGATTTATGTTCTCTCATAAAAATGTGTAACAAATTTTCATTATTTATTTCTTAATGCTATTTATTTTGATGATGAAGTAGTTCTTCTTACTTTTAAATCGTAATTTGAATATGGATTTTTCAGTTTAATTCCAATATAATTACAGTTTTTTTCTATCTATTTGTTTTTAATTGAATGAATGATTATTGATGTTGGGTTCGTTCTTAATGAGTGTTTGAATAGATAGTTATTTAATGAATATGATTTCGATGGTTGTTTATACATGATTGGTTTGTGTTTGGGTATAATGTATTTTCCTTTTTGTTTACCTGGATGGTGGGTTAGGAATATTGGTATTGCTTGTATGTTTTTCATTTCCTTAGGTGGAGATTGACTAATTTAGGTGGGGTTTTTATTGGGATGGTGACCTAGTTTAGGTTCGGGATATGATTCATCCATAACTCATGCATTTGTTAGTTTTTTAAGATCTTTCTAGGATAAAGTCTGGGTTAGATAGAATAATAGATTGGTACTAGTAAGATGCTTGGCTTTAGATGAGTTAGTTTAGATTTTTGTGATTAGATGATCAATCCTTTTTCATAATACATATAATGAGGATAAGATATGCCTTCATCAACCCTTTATGCTTGTTTATCCTCTTTGACGGTTGATGGTTGTTTTTATTTGTTTGTTTTGTTAGTTTTAGTAGTTTAACCATAGTATTTTCCTTAACCCATGACCACTCAGCTACTGTTCAACATTTATAAGATAATTGACTAGTATAGAATTTATCTCTTAGGTATGATCTTCTGTAGATCCTAAAAATACTTTCGCTATACTACTTGTTGATCCTACACACTTGTGTGGTTCACATCATGCATCATCAGAATAACATCAAGAACAAATTTATCATTATATGTTGACTTGACTAAGAAGGAAAAATAAAATGAAATGTGTTAGTACAAAATAATTCACAATAACGAATAATGTAATATCATTATCACTAATGTAAAACATTATTAATAACCAAATTAATTATTATTTAATAAACAAGATGAGATTATTACTAATTGGATATAACATCAACTTATAAAATATTGAAATTCAAATGGGTTTAAATCTCTTATTCTCAAAACTTATCAATATATTTGTCGAAATACTAATTTTCAAGGAATTGGATTCTAAAATTTTTGGAATTTCTCCCAAAAACTTGAAATCACTTAGAAATCTAAAAATTCTCATAACAACCTTTTATTTTCAAGTGTTTCTATCTAAAAAATGTTGTGTGGAAATGAAAAATAAAGACCCCTATTTATAGGTTAGGAATAGAGTGGTGATCACTTGACCAACTCTCCAAGATAGGTTCTCTAATTGGATTTGAGCCTCTGGAGTTGAGGATTATAATCTCTATATGATATAGATAAGCCTTTCTAGACGATTCTATGTTACTTTTACTTTTATCCCTTGAAGACATATATGCAATGATCACAAAATTCTGCCTAGTAGTTACTAAAAGATGGGCAACAATCTTATATTTTGTGCTAATTTTGACCTAAAATTAAGCCCATTAAAGCAACCCACTCTTTTTTAGGCCTTTTATTTTAATTTTTGGAACCTATTCTCTAGTTTTTTTTATATTATTTGCTTCAGTATTAGTATCCAATCCACCAACAATCGATCTTTTAAATTCTCTAGCGATCATCATTAGATAAATCAAAGCATACAAAATCTAATGCTTACAACAAGAGCCATATAATTCTCATTTATTCATACTCTAAAGCTAAATACAAAGGAGTAAGATAAGAAAAGAGCTCGCCTTTCACTTTGTTGACCTTAGTTAAAGTGTCTATTGACCGGTGTCTAGCAAATGTACTAGATTGGCTAGTAATATAGGGAAATAAGATTATGACCCAAAATATCGAACCCAAGGGAAACTTGTGCTTGAATGTGTTATTTCAATTTCAAAACCAATTATTGTGTGTAAAAGAAAGAAGAGAAATTCCAAATTTGTGATGATTGAAGAATTAAAACTAAAAACAATAATTTAAATCCAAACTAAAACAATTGAAAGAGCTAAAGTAAAGAAAAGATCTATTGAAAGCAAGTAAATTGAATGAGGTGAAAATCAATATTAAAAACAACTTTCACTAAAGGACTATCTACCTTAACAAGTATTGCTATGACTTAAATAAAAGAAAACATACAAGTGATTATGAAAAATTCAGTTTAATAAAACCAGATAACTTTATTCAAGATTATCATTCCAAGTATCAAATTTTCTTATTCAGATAAACTTAACACTTAGCATAAGGAACTGAATTAAGTGTCTTAGATGTCTATTAAAGCCTTTCTCAAGAGATTTAACTTCAACCTATTCTTGGTTACACTTTTCTTAATCTTAACTTACTCAAATCAACACACAATTATAGCTTATTCAGATTATAATCATGCATTAATCCAACTAAATTAACCTAAGAGCATGCAAGTCATTAATCAACTTAAACCAATTAATTAACCAATGCTTAATCAAGTTAATAATCAACTTAATATTGAGAAAAGACAAGACTAGATTTAAGAACCAAGAAATAATCAACTTGTATTTGAATTAAAGAAGAACTTAAGTCATAACAATACAAGTTAAGGATTCAAGTATCCTTCAGCAAAAGTTAAAGAAAACTACTCATAAACCATTCTTAAAATTAAAACAAAGTATTCAAAAAAACAGTAAAAACAAAGCAACGTAAAATAACTAAAGAAAAGTAAAGTTTAATTCTAAGAATCGACCCCCCTTCTTCTGTGTTTTAGCTTCCTATTTATAGGCCAAAGAAGTCATAAATTCTTTCTCAAACTCTTAGAATTCAATAGGAAGTAATTTTTGCCCAAAATAGGAAGTGCGACAAAATCCTTCGCGAAATGGGAATAGCATCACATGGCCACGCCCTTCATTGTGTATTTGAACACGTGGTCACGTGTTCTCTAGGCCTTTCTTCACACGTGGCCACGTGTGGTCTTTCACTTGGAATCCACGTGGTCACGTGTTTGCCTTGTCTTCCTCCAGAATTCCTTCACGTGGCCATGGCTTTTCATGTTTTATGTCTTCACGTGGCCATGTCTTCTAAGTATCAAGCCTTCACGTGGCCACGGGTGGAATTCTTCAGTATTTTCACGTGGTCACGTGTGAAGGCTCTGGACTGAACGTCAATTTTCTCGCAACAATTCTTCATATTTGCACTTCTGACCCTAAACTTTGTCCTTTTTGTAATTTAAGCCCTTTATTAACAATTTAAACCTGAAAATCAAACAAAACATAGAATTAACTTCAAAAACATAAATATTAACAAATTAACTTGAATTTAACCTAAATAAAACCAAAACAACTAAATAATACAACTAAAAACATATCAAAAACTATATATAATCTACACTTATCATCTATTTGTTTTTCAATTTATCAAAACTTTATAACCAAATTGATAAATCTATATTCTTAAATGCTTTGTGAAAGTTGCTTCTTGCTTCATAATTTTATAATACTCAAAGTAAAGAAATCAACTTTCCTTCTCTAGTTACTTATAGTTTGTTTGGATGATTTTTTATATCATTTATTAATGTATAATGTCCTGTTATATATTATAAAACTGTACGATTTTTTAAAGAATCATGTTTTTCAAAAATCTGTAAGATTTTTTGTAGTATAACATGTATTTGTTTGATTTGATTGTATTGTATTAGACTATTTCACATTAAAATGACATAAATATGCTTTGGTATTATAAAATAAAAGTTTTTAAAGGGTATGTTTTAGGAATTATAAGGAGTATATTAGGGATTATAATAATAATAATGAGGGTTATAATTGGAAAGTAAAAATTATTATTATTATTATTATTATTATTATTATTATTATTATTTTGAGGTTAGAAGGTGCAAATTATATATAATGGAGAATCATCAAATTGGTAATTTAAAAAAGGAAAAATTATATTCTAGTCTCTGTACTTTAACAATTTTACATATTAGATTTCTTTACTTTTAAAACTATACATTGAGTCCCTTAACTTTTCAAGAAAAACACATTAAGCCCAAAATGGATGGCATAAATGACAGTGTAACATATACTCGGTTAAGGTCTCGTGTATTTTAACGGAATGCTGTTATTTTTAACGACTATTTGGACTTAATCTATTCTAATAGATAAGTTTAGGGATCCATTGTGTAGTTTTGAAAGTATAGAAACCTACTGTGTAAATACGTAAAATTTGAGGGACCCAATATATAGTAAAAGTATAGAAATTCAATGTGTAAAAACGTTAACATGCAAGGACTAGATTATGAGTTTTTCCTTTAAAAATGGCTATTTTTCATGGTTCTATAACTATAAAATAAAATCATAGCATACAATACAATCCTTTAAACCATTTAAACCAAACATTATTTTCAAGTATACAATACATTAATAAATTATAAAAAATAATCATTGAAATACACTCTTTGAGAATTTCTAACCCTAATCGATATTTTTGCTAAATAAAGATTAAGAATCCTTAAAATCATCCTCTCTAAGTATATATATTTTTTAAGCCGAAACAAACCAATTCATTACTGTGAAACGAAATCAGCTGCAAGAGCTGAAGAAACACAAGATGGAGGATTCATATCCCAAAATATGACATAAAAACAAAGCCTGTAGCTAGAAAATGAGTTACTCGGTTCGCACGCTGTAGACACTGAATCCTGAGATAGCCTAGATCAAAGTTACCTGATGAGGAAGCATTATTTGTAGTGCATTTTTTTGAAGTTGAAACAAAGTTTTAACGGCAAAAATCAACTTTTCTCGGTGATAGAAAGGCTACCCATTTGTGACAGTCACCTATCTATGATAGACTCTCGTCTGCAATAGACATCTTGCCTGTCTGTCGTGCAATTTTTAGGTTTAATTTTCACGTTTTTTGAGTGAGAAATAGGGGATTTTTAGGGGATGTTGATCTCAAATCTTTAGGGGATTTCAATCAAGATTTTGAATACCAAAAAGGAGAGTTTTAATGGGACTAAAAAAACTCCTTCAAATAAATAGAAAAAAACCCTAGGGTATAGGGGAATCTCTTCTTCCACTTCTCCTTTTTAGGGGGTTAAAATTTTTTTGATTCTTCTTTAGGAACTTGAGAGAGGTTGCCATTCTTTTTGAAGAATAAAAATTTTGATTTTTATCTCTTCAAAATAAGGCAAAGATCCACACTTTCACTTTGAGGAAAAATCATTCTTTTACATAAGACAAACAAAAAATATTTTCATTCTTTTCATCAATTATAGAAATCAATTAGAGAGGAATTTAGAGCATAATTCTCTAACCTTCTAAAAAGGCTACAGAGGGTAATATTTTGGACTTTTATTCTACTTTTATTTTAATAATAAATTAATTGTCAAGGATACCAAGGGTAATATTCTGGACTTTTATTTTACTTTTATTTTAATAATAAATTAATTGACAATTTTAATAATGAATTAACTGCTATGTAGATGTATTAATTCATTATGTAAAAGTATTGTCTATTTGGTCTTATTTTTCATGTCATGATTATTTTAATTAAATTTTATCTCAATATTTCATTATGAATATGTAAATGTGATTAAAACATGTAGAATGGCGTATTTTAGGATTTTTCACCATCGATGCATAATTATTCTTCTTGATTAAAATTTTGTATCTTATGATTAATTTAATTGTTATTGTATAATATAATTTAATTTTGGATGTTTTAGAATTAGATCTAGCATGTTTTAGGATGTAAAAATATGCATGATTAAGTTAATAATAGATTTTCTTTGTTTATTATGTGTTTTTCTGCATTTCTTGTCTGTTCTCGAGTGATAGATAGGGAAAAATCCCCACAAACACTCGTCTATCATAATGACTGATGGGACATTACAGGACTTCCTTTTTGTCCCTTTTCTCGCCTTTGTCTTAGCCGTCTGTCTCCCCTTAGGCTATCTGTGCATGCTGTTTTGGGTCCTTTACATGTCTTTTGCATTATTCTTCATATTTAATTTTATTTGCATGCTTAGCTAAGGAATTACATGTTATTTTAATTTTCTTTCATGCATTTTTCACATTCAATGTGTTTATTTTTTAGTGTAGAATTATTTTATTTTACCTTTAATGTTTATTATTTATTTTCCTTTGTTATATTACTAACCATTTACTTTCTTTGGTATTTGTAAACATTTAATATTTATTGTGCATTGGACTCTGGGAGATTTTTGAGATGGATAACTTTGGAGCAAGTGCCTTGGGAGAACTTTATTTTTATTATCTGCTCTCTTATTATTTATTTCTTTATTATATGGTTATTTGGTTGTATTATTATTTTGGGAATGTAATAGGTAGTAATAAAATGGTTTTTTGCACGTTAACATAAAAATTCATTTACTAATCAAATTGGGATTTTCATAATAAAATGGACTAATTTCCAAGTTTTCATCCTAAAACCACACAATAAAAGAGAGTCCTATTTTTAATCCAAATTGGGATAACTCATCTCGTGCTTTCAAAAACTTGACAAGGACTCTTTACCTATTTTTGTAAATATGCATGAGGGTATCAATGTTCCCAATCTAATTAATTTTCCATTTTATGTATGATGTTTATTCTATTCTTCTTTATTGGGACATTTGCTTATGTAATAATTCAAATAGGATTCTTTATTTTATTTATTTATTTAAGCGATTTTATGTATGATTGACGTATTTACTTATTTTTGTCGCAATGCATCGTGTGAGAAGGGAGGTAGTGGATTAATGTTAAAAACTCAATTATAAAACAATACTTAACTGTGGTGCCAAGTAAGAGTGATGTCCCAAACACTGTTCTCTATTTGGGCATCAAAAGGTTGAAATTCATTTTTCAACATTTTGTTGGGTGGCTACCTCACAACACCTACCTCTTTCAGCCCACATTAGATTCCTTCATAGGTTAACCACCAATAATAATTTAGGCCTAAACCCTTTTATTGTCAAGTGACCAATTTATGAGTTATAGTGAACCTTATCTAGCCTTGAACCCTAAAAGTGAGCCTCTAAGAACCCAACCAGAAATGAACATGGCTCCGGCACGTGTCACAGTGGCAACTCTACTGGGGACTAAAGAGACCTTGCTCTTAAAGTATCCTGGTTAAGTTCTTTATAATTAGGTTTTTCTTATTAATCCTACCTCTTTTCAAAATTGCATTTCTTGCATATATCTTAGAGCCTTAGAGTTAAGTTAGGCATCCCTATTTTAGTCACAATGTTATCCTAAAGCACACCCTACATTTACTCAATGTGGGGATGTGTTAAGGAGACCCACTACCCCAAGTCTTGTACCAATTGTATATGAAATGGTGACCCATCGGTCGTTATACTTATGATGAGCTAGACCTATTGGTAGGGACGATGCTTGCATAACTTTAAAGTTTCATCCCCCGACTACAACATATTAATGACAATAGCTACTTCCCCTAGGTTTACCATAATAACTTTTGCTTGCTATGTGCATCTTTATGTATTAACCAAACTCAAATAAATTAGAAAGGTACCAATCAAAGGCTATTATGCCCTAGCCGGCCTAACCTGATCTATATAAGTTAATCAAAATACATAATGGTCAAAACTTATATGGCTGTACTTTTAATTAAAAGAGGTTATGCTACTGGTTTTTCGTTATGCATCATACACGTCCATCGAGTCCTCAGTTGATCCATAGGTTAAGCCCACCTAAAAAAGAGACTTTATAACCTCTTACATGGGAGCAATAAGGTTGGAAGGCTATTTCTTACTTATATGTGGTTGTGATTAATACCTAACACACTCATGTATTACGCATCACACGTGCATCATTCATGCATCCTCATGCATCAATTCAATCACACATCATATTAGTCATATGTATTATCATACCATTCTTTGCACCATACATATGTCACACACCACAAGTACGCCCATGTCATACATCGTAAGTATACCTACTATACTTATGCATCATCCATCATATGTATGCCATGCATTACATGTATACCTAACACACTCATGAATCATGCATCATGTATATACCATACGCTTACATCATTATAGTAATTGACTCGTACATCATTGTAACAATTAACTCATGAATCATATGTACCCTTAACATGTATCATGCATCATATGTAGACCATACACCATATGCATATCTAACATGCACCACACACCATGTGTATGCCGTATTTGCACTTCATGTATTGTATGTATGTCATGCATATGCACATATCATTGTAACAATTGACTCATGGATCATATGATCCCAAACATGTGTTATTTATCATATGTATATTATGCATTATATGCATGCCTATACCATGCATCATACGTATATCTCTCTCTTATACATCATACATCCTATGCACATTATACTCATACATTGCACCTATGCATTATATGTATTCCTTGCTCATGCGTCACCTGTATATTATACATCATCATGCACCATTCTAATAATAAAGTCATGCATCGTATGTATGTCATCCATGTGCATCATCATCGAACATCATATGTGTAATATATTCACACTCATGCATTATGTATATAATTCATATGCCTCACCATATCATGTATCATTCTAACCCTTTGCTTTTTTAGCCATCGTAGACTATTCATCCGGGTGGTTTAGGGGACAGTGACCTTACCAGAGTTAGAAATGGCAGATGCACCATAAGCACTTGATGAGTTGGATAGGAGGCTGAATAGAAGGTTTCAAGAATTTGAATAAAGAATGTTAGCTGTGATTGTGGGATTGCTTACACCATCTACTGACTTTTAGCTTGCAACTCCTATGTCTAATGAAATAGAGCCAAACACTGTTAGGGGAACTTCTTCGACAGTCATTGCAGTGCTTCGAGCCTTACCAACAGAGCAAAAAAAGGAAAAATACATGTTTTTAAAGAAGACTTTATAAAAGATAAGGAAGAAGATGAGCTAGCACTGGTTATGAAGAATGAGAACCTTGAGGTAAAGGATGCAACCCTAAGGAAATTGGAGGAGAAGATTTAGGCAATGACACCCCTTTTGCTAGCTGGAAAGGGAATCAATCCTGAGGATAGAGATCTAGACAGTGAAGAATTGTTGCCTTAAAGGTTCAAAATGCTCGATTTGCCTAAGTTTAATGGTACTTCAAACCCATAAGCACATATGAAGTAATACACATTAGTGATGAAGGGAACTATTTTGACCAGAAAGTAAAAGATTAAGTATTTTTAACGCAGTCTGATAGGCCATGCTGTCAATTGGTACCATGGTTAGATCACAGGACCAAGGAATATTGGGATATATTGATGGAGGAGTTTATGAAGCAGTATAACTGTAGCACCAGAATGGAGGTGACTTTTAAAGATCTAGAGTTGTTACGCCAGAAACCTAAAGAGTCCTTCCATAAATATCTTACCTACTAGAGCAATAGAGTGATGAAGATGAAGTGAAAGCCAGACACACCTGATTAGGTTAGACTTTTCATCAAGAATGTAAGCCCATACCTAAGAGATGGATTGAAAATAAAGAGGCTTAAAGGCTAAGGATCTCTCAAAGACATCACCATTGAAGTTAAAGGGGAATATTTAGAAGAAAGGGCTCAGGCTATGAGTTTAAAAAGAGGCAATCATGAAAATAAGCAGAAGAATGGAGATTCAAGTGGGGATAATGATGAGGTTGCAGAAGTTTTATCCATAAGAACAAAGGGGAATCATTATACCATAATGGGTAAACCACTGTGTTGGTACTTCACTTGTCTCGGTAGGTAAAAAAAGTTACAACCATTATCAGCAAAGCCAACCATAATCCAAGGAAATTCAAACATAGAATTGATTGGTATTGTGCTTATCACCAACACACAGGGCATAGAATTGATTACTACCATCCTCTAAGAGAATGTATTTAGGATTTGGTTAACAACCAACAAGCACCGATCCTAAAGAAAGAGAATTAAGGCTTCCTTTACAAGCTCCACATCATCACCAACTTGGAAACATAATCCAGATAGAGATGGGGTTTGAATAGTTTTTATATGATGTAACAAGTGTCCTTAAACTAAAACAAGTTTTTTTTCTTTTGATTGCGTTAATGATATGAAATTTCCTTCTATTTGCAATGTCTCATTTATTTGAATCATGCATGATAATAACCATAACTCATTTTTAGGACATTAATTCAATGAACATTGCTCTATATAATCTCAAGAAAAAGAACATCCAAATTACATCCATTATGACTCCCGAAGTGAGGTAAATTTGAAAGATGGAAAAAAAGGAAAGGATAAAAGAAAAAACAAAAAAAGGAAAAAAGATTTCACCGCTACATAGGGTATCAAATACCTTTTAGCAAGAATTGATATAAAACCCTCTCAAAAGTATATTCTATCTTCCAATATATATCATACATGTACTATAATCAATGGACTAATCTTTACTTAACAACATTGTATAGGAACTTATAAGAAAATTGAATCCTTAACATAAAGACTTTATTATTCAAAATGTAACTTCCATATGAGTCTCTTTAAACATTACAATGATTACAACTATCAAAACATCTTTACAATACAAAAATTTCCAAACACAAATTAAAATCAAAATGAGAACTATACACCTCTAGTCTTTTTTTTGTATTGGTCACCCTGCTGTAGATATTATCACTGTGAAGAAATCCTATCTTGACAACCTATATGGATAAAAATCTGTACTAAGCTATATAGCTTAGTAGGGAGCATAAATCATATAGACAACCTTTTTTAAAAGTCGTCAAAATAACATAAACATGAAGGCATACTATTTAGCATATAAACTATTCATTTAAACAATAAGACTAAAATCACACATTACAAGATATTATTTAATCACACTTAACTCTTATATTCCACTCCATCTCTTATTGTCAATCAACTTAGTTACCATCTATTTATTTCTTTAAAATTATTCAAGTATTCTAAGTTCGTAAACATCAATCAACTTTTTTGTTTCCTATCATTTACTCTTGGTTAATCGTAGTGATTAACTCAATTTTCATATATGCAAGTTATACCCAAGATAGATTTATAGAAAACCTATCATTACTCAAGAAAAACTAGGTTAATTAACTATATTAATCAACCTTTACACTTGTTTGAAATTTACAAAACGTATAATTGTTTTTTTTTTCTATCCTACTAATCAAAAGCATATATTCGAAGTTCTAATTACATTGCCATTTTTATACCATTCCTTTACAAAACTTATATGATATTTTCAGAAGAACTCTAATCTTAGGGAATTAAACATATGTATATTATCATTTCTTGAGCACATATATCTATATGATTTACAGTCTACAAATCATATACATCTTTTTAATTTAGACATATCATTATATGTCGCCATTATACTAGCATGATAATCATGTATGACCAAAATAGTATAACTAATAAAGTTATCCACATATATACATGTCACTTCCATTCCAAGGTTGACACCTATTCATTTATGTTTGTATGATATCAATCTCTATACATACTTATATAGATATACATCCTCATGTAATTATACAATTATCTACAACTATCACCAATTTTGTATTTGGGTACAATCATATGATAACATAATGTTATACACATTCAAGCATGTTATTCCACGTGACCCATTAAAGTTATACCTATTCATATGCATGTCATATAAACATATTATTTACATTTATTGATCAATATACAAAACAAAGTACCATCATTTTTACATGTGGTTCTATAACCTACTATGCTTTCATTTTCTTGGTCAAATTATTTAAAAATCGTATGGACATACATGAGTAACATTTTAGCATTGAAATATCATGTATAGAGCAAAATAAAGGAGGCACATGGCTGAGACAAACTGGTCTCAGTCGTGTGTAGTGGTGCAAATCGGTACTGAATGGTCCATAAGGTTGAGACCAAATGGTCTTAGTCATGTGCACCATTTTGCCCTACGAAATCTATAGGTAACTTTTTGGAACAAATTTGTATATTACTTTAGACATTGAAAATGAAATTTTTAGAAAAAGTAGTTTCTACAAACTTATTCCTCTATGTTTCTAGTTTTTGAAACATTAAAAATCACCTTAATGACATATCTAAATCTCAAAATATTCAAGAAATACTACAAGTTGTTCATATTAACAAGGTAGCATATATAATTGATTTTCAATCTAAATTATGACCAATTTAGCGATAAATTTAGAATTTGGTTTCTTTATATGAAATCTAGGTATGGATGTCTAGTTTCTAACTCAACTAGAATTATTCAATTTGCTTTCCTACAACTCTAGTTATTATCAAAAGAGTACTATTAGGTCAAGTAAACCTAAACCCATAATTTTTGTAATAAACTTGCATGTAAATTTGAATTTAATAACATTCAATTTCTAACAATATACCTCTTAACTCCATATTATTTCCTTACTTTTAAACACTTTTAGTACTCAATTCCAACTTAACAATACATTTAAATCTAATACATGTTGTGAAATAGAGTAACAAGTTTTACATGAAAATTTATCAATTTTTTGCAATTAATATTTTCTTTTTTTCTTCCAGTATGAATCTTCTTTTTAACCTTATTAATCTTTTAACCTTAGGTCATCTCGTTAAGATAAATAAACCTTAAAACAATCACATGCAAAGATTTAAATAACTAGTTCCTAAACCTACATGCAAAGTCTAATCTTCCAGCAAAAACTCTTTTTTTTTTCTCTATTTCTACTCTTCCTTTTTCCTAGATTACTTATCTTCCTTGTAGACACTTTTAATTAAGCATCGTCACATTATTGATGATGGAAATGAAGAGATATTCTTTGGGTGAAAAAGGGCCGAATTTTAAAAGAGAAAAGGAAGGAATGAAATTACAGATTTTTAGAGAGATAAGGGGGGAGTGAGATTGCAGATTTTTAAGAGAGAAAAAGTGTTTCTTTTGTTTTTCTCTTTAATGGCCGGCTCTAAGTCCATTCACCCCTCATCATTTTTATATATTAGAATTTATGGGGTTAAATAAGTGGAGGATGACATCAGATGGGGCCTACAACAGGTTCACTTACAATCCCTCTTCTTTTCTTATTTATAGATGCACGCCAGCTGACTTTTCTTATATTGTAATTGACCCAATACTTATAATTTTATTCTAATTTCACATATGGATAAATAACTATTTTACCCTTCAATACATTAAAAGAGTTAATTCTTAAATCTTGACTTATAATTCATCATCTAATTATGCTTAATTAGACATTATCATTATAAGAATACCCATAAATCCTTATAGGGCCAATGTTGGGTCCTTACAAATCTCTTCCCCTTAAAAAAATTTATCCTCAAAATTCATACCTGTAACCATTACTCATATACAACACTGACATTCCTACAAATCTATATCTATCACAGTCAACTTCCAACCTATACTATCTCTACTAGCTTTTCTTGTTCTTTTCTTTAACTCGATTAACTTCTCATTTAGCTTTATCTCCTTATGAGGGCAAACTTTTCATGCTATAAAATCATTACTATCCTTAATATATATTCTGTCAGTTTCCTTTTTAGCTAGGGCTTGTACATATGATATGATGCTATTCATGTCTTGTCATATGATGTTGGATGTTATGCTATGAGTGAATGATGATTTCATGTATACAATAAAATATAGATGTATATTCTCATGTAATGCACATGTTTTGTCCCATCCCATGCTATGAAATATTTAATCAACCGTCCACTCTTGTCAAGGGATGATTGGTAGGTATACAGAGCATTATAATTGTAAGGACCTAACTTTGGCCCTAGTAGAATTCAAGGGCATTAGCATGATAAAAATGTCTAATTGAATAAAAGTAGAAAATGTATTATAAGTCAAAATTTAAGGATTAATTCTTTAAAGAGTTAAAGTATGATTGGAATAAATATATAGTTATGGGGTCAATTGGGACATAAGTGTGATTAAGTGGTAATTTTGTTATATGTTATGTATGTGAATTATAATGCATGATTTTATAAGAGTATAATTAAAAAGGAAAGAATAGTTTAAGGGCTGAATTAAAAGAGGATAGTAATTTTGGGTCCAATGTTAAAAGAAGGATTAGTTGGAGTTGATTTCATAAGAGAAAGAATATGAGGGGATTGAATTTGAAATGGAGAAGTGGGGAAAGATTTTTGACATGCAAATATTTGTAGGACTTAAAGGAGGCTTCTCATCCTATTTGACACTATGTGGCCTTGCATGTTAGAAAGAGAAAAATGATTTTAAGGGGTATAAATAGGGAGAGGGATGGCTATGAAAGGAAAAACACAGATTTTTTCCTTCATCTCTCATTTCTCTCTAAAAGAATAGCTCTCTCTTTATTTCTTAAGGAATTTCTAATGCATGTGGCTAGATATATGGTTTTTAAAGGTGATATGTAAAGGTAAAGGGTTAACTACATCATCTATTTAATCTTTATTCTTGTTATGGTGATATATTTCAAGAGAGAAAATATTGAATTTTGATGCATGTATGAAATGTAAATCGTAGAAGAGGAAGCTAAGAAGAACAAGAGAATGATAGTTGAATAAAGGTTGGAGAGGAGTGGATTTTTGCTAAGGTATAGAACTTAGTGTATATGTGATTGCATGTATATTTAGATGTTGATTTTGATGAAATTAAAACTTAGTTATGGTACGGAGATAAGGAATTTTGATTATATTTATGTGAAAGGGTTGAATGAATAAGAAAAGTTAAAGTTAAACCCTAGATTAAAATTTTAAAAGTAGAATAAAAAGACAAATTTGTAAGGAAAATGTGTTAATAGTAATCTCTAATTTGAGAAATTTTCAATTTAACTTAAGTATATCAAAATGCTTGAAAAATTCCCTTGCTATCAAAAATCTGCTTTTAAGTTCATCTGACCTAGTGAGCTTATTTTGATAATATCTAGAGTTACAGAAATGCAAATTGGGCAATTATAATTGTGTTAGAAACTAGACTTCCATATCTACCTTTTCTAGGAACAATAAAAATCGCTTAGGTTAAAAACTGGAATAATCTATTGCCCTGTCACTAGAATAATCTTCAGTAGTTTGTAAATATCTTGAAATGTAGATATGAAAATGAGATGATTTTTAATATTCTAACAATTAGAAACATATAGGAATAAGTTTGAAGAAGGTCACTTTGCCTAAAAATGATGTTTAATAGGTCAAAAATCACAAATAATATGAACCAGTAAATCTGCCTATAGATAAAATGTATGTCACAGTCAGTGACTATTTAGTGCAGACTGTGAGATCTGTCCAGAACCTTAAGTGCACCTATGTCACGGTCAGTACAAATTTGGTAATGACCGTAACCCTCCCCTATTTCACTTATGATTGATTTAGAGGTCCTAAATGGTTAACAAAGTTTACCTAAACCTTCTTAAACATCATTAGATCATTTCACAATATAGAAATAACATATATAGAGGTATATGTTCAAGATTTCATGAAAATATTATATTACAAAGCAATGGGTATAAAAATTTGATAAAACATGACATATGACAAATATATGAATTATTATACTTATTACTTATTTGAGATAACATGTATATGCTTATATGTTATGCATATGAATTATCATGGTAAAGTATATGATTACAACAATATATGCTCATTTACAATTACTTGTATTGTTATATAAGATGGAATATACATGTGTATACATCAGAAAGTATGTATCCTCTTATATGGTTATATAAGTGCAAGTTGCAAAAATAAAAGTCTAATTATGATAAATGAAATGATAATTTACATATGTTTATTTTTATATTACTAGAGTTGTTATGGATTTATCATATTAATATAATAGTGAAGTGTACAAGCATGAAAGCATAAGTATAATTAATGTTTGTTTTAAAACATAATATACACTTAATAGAAGAATGAAATACAAACATGCGTACACATATTATGTAAATAAAATACAAGGTGATAAGGTTCACTTTCACCTATATATGATGAATTACATGTCTTTGATTATAAATACAGAATACAGTTACTACAACATGCATATGACATTATGTTCATACTAATTAATGATATAACGCCATACTCATGGTTATCTACACATGTATGTATTTACATGGCTGGAAAGAATAAAGTACAAAATGTTTAAGTTAAAAGATTTAATTGCCTATGTTTTGTCTAGGATGTGGATAGATAGGCATTCCTATACGGGTAATTTCGTAGCTGCTACTGTTGTTCCCGTATAGGGCAACCGACAACCCTATTTGGGTCTTTACACAGTACAGTTCGACCCTATTTGGGTCATTAGTTGACTCCATTTGAGTCCACTTGACTGGTCTACTATACAGTTTCATTCTCGTAAGGGGCTATCGTCTGATACTTTTGGGTATCTTTTTTGTACCTTTCGGTGCTACCATATAACCCATTATCCACTTTATAGAATAGTTCAGGCTTGATAAAAAAGTAAAGAATATGCATTATGCAAAGCTAAAGAAAATATAAACATGATAATTCTTGTCTTGAGTTGCATATGACCTTTATATGAATCAATGTATAGTATATGAAGAAATATAATAGTAAGTGAACTTGCACATAAAATGCAGATATAGTACTTTAATATCATATACATAGTCTTTGATGCATAATGTTTCTTATATTTTAGATAACAAGTTTTATGAATATGAATATATGCTTGGTTAATGATTATTATATCCATATTGATTAATTAGCATAATCGATAATACATGAGTGACCTTTGTATAAAAGAATAATCAGGTAATGGATGCATAATTGATGTGCTTGAATATTAGACATGTTACTATGATACACTTAGTTTTTGGAAACTTGAATAACTTTATGTATGATAGTAAACACTTGAGTAATAAAACAATCATACGTTAGATAGAAACATAAAATTGGTAAATAGATTAAAGTTATAGTTAACATAAATGTAACTATATCTTAATACCCATTGAGATGAAATATAAGATTTATAACAGGTGCAGACATCTAATCATTTGTATGATAAGTAAAAAAATATTATTATACCAAATTATTAGTGGTTAGTCTTGCACGATTAAGTAATAGGGTTTTCTATAAGTTTAGCTTGGGTATCACATATATATTAAAAAGATTAATTGAGTACCAAGAGTAAATAAGTTCAAATGTTAAGGAACAAAAGAGTTAAATTGTGATGTGGAACTTAAGGATATATGAATAATTGATATGAGGAAAGTAATTGTATGATAACTAATTGGATTGTTAATAAGTGAAGAAGTAGTAGATAAGAGTTTAAAGGAATTGTACTATATTTTGATACGAGTGACTGTAACCTTTTGATTTAAACGATTGATTAATTGATCTAAGATATTTATGTTTGTATGATTATGCATTATGAATGCAAAGCATCAATGTCTAATTTTTATCAATGAATCACATGATTTTCACATATTTATTTAGATGTTGATTCTTGTTTCATTTCTTGGATTTGTATCTCTAATATTGAATGATATGGAATCATTGTGGTACATGTTGAGTGCTTGTTAACGATCACTATGAGTGGTCATTCATCATGCTTTATGTTGCCCACTGAGTTTTATAGCTTAGTACATTGTTTTTATCCTTACAAGTTGTTAAGATAGGACTTTTTCATAGGAAAATATCTGCAGCGGGTTGGCCAACATAAGTCTTGGAAGATTCTAAAGTATATGGTCTTCATTTTGTTTTTTTTTTGAGATTTTGGAAGATCTAAATTGTGTTGGAAAATTTTGTATAGTTTAAATCTTTAATATATGTAAAGATGTAATGTTTAAAGAGACTCATGTGTAAGTAAAGTTCTTATGTTATGATTCAAATTTTCCATAAGATTATTAGATAGAGCTGTTAAGTGAAGATTAATCTATTTAGTATTGAATATTAATGTATCATGTGAAAAGATAGTTATATGCCATAGTTGAGGGTGTTATAGTAATTATTCTTATCTTAAAACCATAATATCTTCCAAAGTGAAAAACCCTATCCAAATAACTAAACTCTTCCTCCTATACCATATTGATATAATCTCTGTATGCTCTAATAACACTTATACCTTAAATCAAACAGTAGTCATATAAGCATATCATTCTTAAACTTCCACCTTATCAAGTATTCCAAAAGCGAATAAGTGCATTTCTATAATCAGGGTCTATCAATTCATATAAATGAATATTAAAGTAGAAAAGATAAATACCAGAATCTCATTTGATGACATCTCGCTTTTTTAGAACCTTAAACTTCTTTTCACTCATTGATGTTGTCCTCCTTTTCTTTTGTGATTTTGGGCAATTTACAATGAAATGATCTATATACCCACAATTAAAACAAGCCCGATTTGCAACCCTACATATACCCCAATGATTCTTAGAACAATATATGCACTTGGGAGCTTAAGGTCTTCTTCCTTGCTTTGCTAAACCTTGCATAGGTTGTGGTATGTTACTAGAAGAACTTTTTTCCATCATCCTTTTTCTTTTACTTAATTTCACTTTTTTTGTACTCTTATTACTATTTCCTTTAGTCTCACTGTTCCTTTCAACATCTACTATCATCCTATGCCCAGTTAACTCTTGTAAAATATAAGTTAAATTGCAGCTCATCTTCTTTAACCCTTCTAGTAAGGAAACCAGTATCTCAACATGGGTTACCTCTGTAGAATTAGGGGCAGAAGAGTTTAAAGCCCAAGAACTAAAAACTTTACCAATCTCTTCTCCAATTTCTTTTAACTTATCTATCTTTCATCTATAATAAAGCAAAACAGGGATATTTGCATTAGGCCAACAAATTATAACTTCCTGTGGCAACTAATTCTAGACTCTTGTTGACTAGAAATAACTAAATCTATGCTCTAATACCATTAATTGTAACACCCTCTCAAAAGCATATTCTATCTTCCAACATATATCATACATGCACTATAATCAATGGACTAATCTTTACTTAACAACACTATATAAGAACTTATAAGAAAATTGAATCCTTAACATAAAGACTTTATTATTCAAAATGTAACTTCCATATGAGTGTCTTTAAACATTATAATGATTACAACTATTAAAACATCTTTACAATACAAAAGTTTCCAAACACAAATTAAAATCAAAATAAGAACTATACACCTATAGTCTCTTTCTTGTGTTGGCCGCCCTGCTGCAGATATTATCTCTGTGAAGAAGTCTTATCTTGACAATCTACATGGATAAAAACTTGTGCTAAGCTATTGTGATGTGCCCTTTTTTGGACTAACACCAGATTTCACCTTTGGAACCAAGGGATCATCGAGCTTGAGTGAGGAAACCTCTGACTTTTAGTGATTCGATCTCACTTTAGGGACCAACCAAGTTAAGGTTCCCTACCAGGCCGATGATTGCTTTGCGATAGGAAAGAGACTTAACTTGACTTGCCAAATCTTAAACCTCGAAAGGCATGATATGGCACGTCCAAGTATCCTCATCTCATCGTTAATGATCAATAGCCAGGAGGCATCTAGTTGGACATCATAAGGCTGATAGTAAGGAGTTGTCACCTAATAGAACATTAGAAAAGAAGGGTGTTCTGAACTCGTAAGGCCAAAAACCCAAATAAGGTTCAAAACTCTACTCTTATTTTTAGCTTTGGTAAATGTGACATAACGACTTTCAGATTAATTGTGTTATTCCTTTTCTTTTATGTAAGATTAGAGCAAATATAAAAGAATTGAAAGTGCACCCAATCACATAAGAAAACGATAAATCATGGCATAGAACAAAGCGATAAAGACATCCATAAATAGGGTAGTTCATTACAACCCCTTAAGTGAAGACTTTGGTCTTTGCATGTGGATTATTGAAGAAGCATTTCATTGCAAGGTTTTGAAGATAGGGACTTGCCAGTCCAAGTTTTATTTAAGAAATGTCCCATGTTATTTAATTATATACAAAATCATTTATATTATTAAAAGCTAATTTTAATATGTGAATTTTTTGGGCAAAAATGTGGACATTGATATAATTTTATTAATGAAATACCCTATTTAATTACTATAAATATTTTTGTGATATTTTTATTTGCGGTCGAAAAAGCCTTTTATAATAAAGAGAATGGATTATGGACTTACCTGTAGCACCTACCTAGTCATATCCATAAAAGGAGTTATTCCACAGGAAGAATAACAACAACAACAACAACAACAACAACAACAACAACAATAATAATAATAATAATAATAATAATAATAATAATAATAATAATAGTTATAACAAAAAAATGAAAAGAGAATATACATAAATACTAAATGAAGTAAATAAAAGGAAAAAAAGGATAAGGATCCAACGTGTATATCGAAAAATGCACGGGAGTGCATTGGACAACATACGGTAGACTCTTTTACCTTAAAAAGTAAGAAAACATATTTTGGGCCGTGCATCGCATAATACACAAATGTGCATTAAGTGATACACAGCCGTATCGGCCTAATAATAGCAAGTTTTATCTTTCTCTTTTTAAAATAAAGTCATTGTCAACAACAGATCTAAAAGAGAGCAAAAAAGAAAAATAAATATAGAGAAAGATTTTTAAACCATATTTCCTTTAAGAAAAATGATTTTTAAAAATAGACAAAATGGAATTTAAAGAAGATAGCCTAATAATTTCTATCACATAATAATATACCCTTAAAAAGGGTTTAACAACCTAAATCTAGCAGAGATTAATATATAATAAAAACTATAAATGAGAATAATAACACACTTATGATAATTCTAAAAATAATGAGAAAGGCTTTTTATATTACCTTCAGTGTACTTATTCGATTAGATTATTGAATATTGAATTCGTAGACTCTTTATGATGTTGAAACAATCAAAGGCAGTTGAAAAACTAAAAAGCTAAATGCCAGAAACAAAGTTTTTCCAACATAAAACCACTTTCTTTTCATAAGAAGTTTTAAAAGCTTTTATGTGAAAGTTTTCTTTCAAAACCAAAGTTTTTCCAACATAAGATTTGCTAACCCCTTTAAAAGTGTTCGACAAGGTTTTATATAATGATGAGTGTACAGGTATGCATAGATCCTTGCACGGGTGTACACTTAAAAAGTCAACCATTTGCCCAGGTACTCTCTAGAAATTCCCATACTTTTAGAGTTTATGGTTGTACCACTAGGAGTGTACGGGTGTGCATATCAAGTGCCTAGGGCAACTTGCCTGAAAAGGCAATATTCTTATTATGCATGACCGTACCTACTCTTTGCAAGGTTGTACATTGGTAAAAATGGAAAAATCCTGACATTAGGTTAAATGATGAGATTTCCCTCATATATAGGGGTGTACGAGCCCATATGCACAGATGCATAGGTTTTGTAAACCTACCTAACTTAAACCTACCTAACTTAATTTTAAGCCCCCAACCAAGGTTATTTCTCATCGTTTGACCCCTTCTGCCACTCGGCTACTTAAATCAAGCAAAAAACATTTGCCAAATAATAGTTTCAACACGAAAAGGATTCATCGTCCTTGATTCATTGTCTTTAAAGGAGCAGTTTTCCTCATTAGAAAACCCTGACAAAAGACTCCTTAGGACCCAATGCTTACAGTTGCCCCTAACTTTAGGGAGACTAGTACACATAGGGATCTAGCCGAGCCAAAGTTTAGAGTAAAAGAAAGAAACACTTACCTGAGGAGGTGATCTCCCTGTTTGCTTTTTAAGAAGGCTTGGTTGGTGGCCGATGCTAGCCTGTGGGGCATCCCTTAGTTCGAAGGCAATTATGTTTTTGTGGCTATACCCTAACCTAAAAGGCAATCCCACTCTATGGCTATACCTTGAGGTGATCCCACTATATGGCTATACCTTGTCTTAAAGGCGATCCAACTTTGTGGCTATACTTTGAGGTGATCCCACTATGTGGCTATAACTTGAGGTGATCCCACTCTGTGGCTTATACCTTGAGGTGATCCCACTATATGGCTATACCTTAAGGTGATCCCACTCTATGGCTATACCTTGACTTGAAGGCGATCCCACTATGTGGCTTATACCTTGAGATGATCTCACTATGTGGCTATACCTTCAGACGATCCCACTCTGTGCTATATCTTGACTTGAAGGCAATCCCACTGTATGGCTATACCTTGAGGCGATCAAACTATGTGGCTATACCTTAAGGCGATCCCACTCTGTGGCTATACCTTGCCTTGAAGGTGATCCAACTTTATGTTATACCTTGATTTGTGAAAATTTTAGGGTGGCTTGGATCTGAAGTTAACTTGCATGACCATTTACCCCCTGCAGCAGAGAGAGTGTTGTCACAAATGGCGTTTGTAAGGCTGTATTGGTTTATGTTGTGTAACCAATTAAATTATGTTTGTCCTACATTTATAGTGTTGAAAATTTAGATTGGGGTTTGTTGCCCCCTGCCTAGTTCATTAAGAAAATTATTCGTGTTTATTTCTCTTATATATATTTTCCTTCTCTATATATTTTGTTAGCAATATGGCATGTAAATTTTGCTAAGTTCATTGTTTGTTTAGCATTGTAACATACATCTCATTATTAATCAATCACTTTTTGTCCTGTAATGTGAACATCTTAAAAGTACGCTTGACCTGTTAATAACAAGTAATATCGATTTGTGGCACAATGCCTCACATAAGCTAGTAAATAACCTATGTCAATTATGGAGAACAAATAAAAATTTCAAATTAAATTCAGAAGAATGGTCCTAATAAGTCTAAAATAAACATCCAAAGTATAAAAGCAACACAAATATCTAAAATATAGCGACGAAAACAACATAAACATCCCATAACAAGCGTTTAAATTTGTAAATGTATATAAAATATGTGGTATAATAATATTTGTATGAAGGTCATCATCTCCCTAAAATCTTAGAGCCTCAATGCAAGCCATAGTTAGTAAGAACCTCTAGTGGAGAATGGGATCGGTATCTGTAGAATGGTGGGCTCGATGCCTGAGAGGTAGAAGGGCCTAGCTGTACAGGTTCTGAAGGCTAAACAGTGATAGGATGCAGGGAATTATTAATTTAACTTATGAGGCAGTCCACACCCCCCTGAATAACAGCCATTTGGGATGTTTATGCAGTAATACGGCCTATAACTATCCCATCTATGCCTGTCACATGGGCCCTGAAGTCGACATCCAACTGGTCAATCTTCTTCTCTATGTCATCTTTAGCTCTCTTGATAGCCTCTTTGCTAGTCAGAAAGGCAGTCTTTAATGCTGTGATGCGCTCTATGGCCTTCTCCATGCTCTTATCCATATTCTGGATCTCAATCTCAATTTTGGCCAAATTAGCTGTGAACTGCTACTAAAGAGCATTAAAGTCATTAAACCTTTTCATATATGCCTCATGTTGCCTAGTCTGCTCCTTGCGTATCGCTTGTATGTCTGTGGCCATGGCATTTTGAGCCACAATCAAGCTTTGAATACCCTACAATATGGCATCCTATGGAGCTTGCGGAGGTAGAGGTGGTGCTGAGGATGATGATACACCAGGATGACCATAGGCCCTAGGAGGTAACTCTTGTTGGAAAGTAGGGAAATCTTCCATGAAAGGTGACACAATTGTCTCCTGGCAGGCCTCTCCTACAAAATAATTCAAAAAGGAAACCTCTTCCTCCTCTCTAAGTCCTGGCCTAACAACATCCTCTATCTGCTGATCATTACCTAGCTCCTGCTCAGGATGTAGGGGTTGTGGCTCATGACCAAGTATCTCCTTGCCTGGGTAAAGGGCCATATTTATCTTCTCCAGGGTCATCAACCTAATCCCATCGGAGTGGTATCATCCTCTCTAGCCATGCGTATGTCATATGTTGCCTCTCTATCTAAATACATACCCTCTCCGGCAAATGGCCCCATCTAAGCATCTAGCATATGCTCAGCTAGAAGTAATCTAGTGACCAAGCCTCTAATGACTGTAGCATCGCCCGAGTTGTGTTGGGTCATACGTATGTGTCCTAAAATAGCATGGCTCAAGTCTATATGCCTACCTACCATCATGCCCTATAAACTGTATATCTTTGCCACCACAATAGAACCAGGATTGTCTACCCTTCCCAAGTATGAACAAAAGAAGACTCTGTGCAAGTATCACAACAACTGTGATCGTAGTAGGTAGACTTTGCAGTCCTCCTCACATATGGAACCCCTAGCCATGAAATAAATGCCCACATCTCGCTAAAACAGATCTCTCAAGCCTGATCATGCCTTCGTCCATAGGAAATCCTAATATTTGAGCAAAATGCCTACATGTCATGGACACCGGTTGACCTTGCATGTTATAAGTAATGACCCCTTCCTTGTCATTTGGACTCTGATGCCTTAAGTACCTGAATGTGGCTAAGAACTGTTTGGTCATTTTTGGATAAGTCTGATATGCCCCTATATAAAATTCCATCCGCCTTACTCGTATTATTAGTTCGTCAGCCTTATCTATTAATCCCAACTATGTTAGTAGGTGCCTAGACATGAAGCGGCTGGGTAGCATGCGAGTTTCTGCCAAAGCTTGATAGAGGTCACCTTTTTCAGGTGTCATCCATATGGGGTACTAAGGATCCATGTCCTGAACGATTTAAATTTTATAGTTAGTGATGGTGTGCATTGTCTGAAGGTGTTGCTTAGACATTGTAGCATTTTATGCCTAAATTTTGGCAGCATAACGTTGACCGGTGTCTAGCAAGTGTACTAAATCGGCTAATAATTTAGGAAAATATAGATTAAGACCCCAAATATCGTACCTAAGGGAACATGGATTGCTAAGGATAATATCTATGTATGAATTAAATAAATCTGAGATTATTTCCCAATGTTTTTGATTTAAGAACTAACTAAGTAAATAATTAACTAAAACAAAAACTAAAATAAGACAAACATGAATTAAACACAAAACAATAACTAAAATACTCTTATTAAATCCATCTCAACTTCTATTGCAATGACTCAATAACAAAAGTAACACAAGTGATTAAGGAAAAACCAGATGAATAAAGCTGATACATTGAATCAAGAATATCTTTCTTGAACATTAAACTCCTTGTTAAGAACAATTTAACATCCAACATAAAAATCTAGTTTAACTTCCTATACTTTCATCAAACTCTTTTTCAAAAAAATCCAATTCCAGTATATTCTCGGTTCATCCTCTCTCAATATTAACCATTAGTACCAATACACAATTACCTCAAAACCATAAAACAATTATGCATTGACACTAAAGAATTAATCCAAGAACATGCAAAATCCTTAATGATGCTTAAAATCAACTTATAGTTATTAATGCCAATAAACCAACAATTAATCCAAACAAGATCAAGGATAAGAATATGCTTAAAATCGAGAAATAATCAACTTGAGTTTACATTAAAGCTCAATTAAGTCATTACAACAAAAGACTGAGAGTTCAAGTTTCTCTTAGCAAAAGAAAAGAAAATTACTTACTAAACATGATGAAAATAAAAGAACAATTAAAATAAAGACAATTGCAAACTAAGAAAAGTAGAAAAATTAAAGAAAATTAAAATTAAAACTAAAAAAACGATGATAGTAAAGAGAATTTCTCTCTCTACATCCTCTCTCCCTCCTATTTTTTGTAGCTTCAGACCTCTATTTATAGGCATAGCAGAGGCAGCAAAACAAGAAGTTTTAATTCACCTAAACTTCTTAATCCGAGCAACAACAAACTTCCTAATTAACAGAAGACTTCCTTTCTTAACGAACTTAACTTGAACTGGTGGAATAAGTTTTGAAACCATCGAATAACCCTGCTTTGTTCTTTAAATAAGTGCATTCAGTAGAATCACTTTTTGATTCCACCGAATGAGCTTTGTTCTCCTCTTTAAAAGAGCCATTTAGTAGAATCAAAAAGTGATTCCACCGAATGGTCTTTCTTTGGACTTAAAATCGATGAAATTCTTTTTCTTTGCTTCTTTAATTTGTTGAATTCTCCTTTTAGTCCTTCAATTTCTTCTTTTTCCTTTAATTTTACACCTAAAACACCAATAAACTTAATTAAGTCCTCAAATCACAAGTTTAAAAAATTCATTACTAAATTAACTAAATTAACGCAATAAATATATTAAAAAAAACTAAATATATAGTATAATTTTGCACAAAACTAAAAAACACCAATAAACTTAATTAAGTCCTCAAATCACAAGTTTAAAAAATTCATTACTAAATTAACTAAATTAACGCAATAAATATATTAAAAACAAACTAAATATATAGTATAATTTTGCACAAAACTAAAAAACACCAATAAACTTAATTAAGTCCTCAAATCACAAGTTTAAAAAATTCATTACTAAATTAACTAAATTAACACAATAAATATATTAAAAACAAACTAAATATATAGTATAATTTTGTACAAAACTAAATTATCAAACGACTGAGAAAAACTAGACCCAATTCTGTACAAAACTTATTCATAAAAGCTATAATAGCTAAACAACATTTGATTTCTCTTAACCCACCACATGGCATCTAGCAATCATGCAAAAGCTCTTATAAAAGCAATGTATATACATTAACTAAATCAAGCTACTGAAGAATCATTATATTATCATTCGCACATATACATCGTTATAGTTAATTTGTCACCATCATTCTTATTTACTTGAAAGCCAAAAAGGAATAGCCTACCATATATCAAGTAAATCTCGTTATTTTGCATTGCTCTTCTTCTTTTCTTTTCTTTTCTTTTTTTGCTTCTATCACCAATTATAAATCATGCTTACATTATATTATCATTGCCATACATGCTCTTTTTTTTTGTTTCCCATTTTCTATACAATTTGCATCCTAAGCTATGTATAACAAAAATAACTAATATATACCAACTAGCATTATTTCTTATTTCCATTGTATTATTATTATATGTTCATACCCTATTTTACACTATATATTCATCCATTTGTTTTTTTTTTCAATTTTGTACAAAATGCACACACTTCCTACAACCTTCTGCCAAATGAATTTATCACTATATAAGCTAACTATTTACAAAATAGCCAAACAAGTTAAACATAATAAGTAAACAAATTGCACTAACTTAACCTTACATAGTTAGTCAAAAAAATTTTCAAAATGAATTTAAAAATCATCACTAGCAGCACATTACACATACTCATAACAACTCCTATCAACAATCTTACATGATTTCATGCCTATTTGAATCATAAAAATAGGTAAAAAGAATAGTCACATACCTTTTTTTATGAACAAGCAAATATTAATGAAAACCCACAAAATTGAACTCAAAACATACGCAATGAAAAGACCCAATAATGTACCAGAGTGGAATCACAAAATATTTCTTCTATAGTGAGAAAGAGTGAAAAAACTGAGACCTCCAATTGAAATTGGCATAGAAGAAAAAGAAGAAGAAGAAAAAATAAAAAAAAACAGAGAGAAACCAACAACATTTAAGTTTGAGGGAATGTAAGGGAATGTAGGCTCGATGTACGGTTGTACTTATCATATGTAAGGCTGTACGTTGGAGGTGTAAGGGTGTACAAACATAAAAATCTAATTTTAAAAAGTTTTTAAATACAAAACGTTCCCATGCATGTAAAATGCTACGTGAATAGCATTTTTGCATGGGTTTTGACCCAAACTCGTGCAAAATGATCTCGATTTTTCTAAAAAATAACACTAAAAATTCACAGTACCTAATTTATTGACTCAATCAAATAGAAATTATTTTATTTATAATTTATTCACAAGAAACTATTTTTGTATTTGATAAAACATTCTCTTTAATTATCTTGTTAATCATACTTTTATGGCTATCTTGCTTATTATTAAACACTTAAATTGTTATTAGCATTTATTATGCATATCCTTTTCTTTTTTTGTCTCTCTTCCTATTTTTTTCAAAATTATACTTTGCCATTATATTTCCCGTTCCTTTGTCCTTGTCCACGTCTGGAAAGCATACCCCCTAAATTACTTGAAATATTAGATAAATGTCATAACTTTGAATTGTAAGCCGACCTTGGATTGTGAATTGTAAATTGAAACCTGTAAAAATTTGTCTTGGAAGCATGTATGTCTTGGTTAAAATGATGTAGGATGAGGTGTATGGCATGCAAGGCTATTTTTACTGTTCCTTTTCACCAGATGGTTACTGGGCTTGATGTACGGGTATGTGGTCTGAATGTATGGTCGTACAAGCCAACTTATAAGTAGGGTGGTCGAAATGTGGCAAGTGTATCGAATCAATAAGTAATAAAGTGGGATATTTTTAGGACCCACAAGTATCGAACCCTAGGGATAAGAAATTGTACAAGAAAAATTGATTGATTCGTAATATGTGCTTAAAGAATTACCCAATTGTTTTTGGTCTTATTGCATTCAGTGATAAAAACAATTAACATGAAAGATCAATATAAAGCAAAGTATGAGTTAACAAGGCAATTAAAAGCATAAAATATAAAATGGGTAAATTAACAATTACTAAAGACATTGTTCAAGAATCTAATCCTCCCAATTCCCATACAAGGTTTATTTTAATATAAAATTCATACATTTCAGATGTGGATAACCCATCTAAACCCCTAGTATCCCATTCTAGAGCCTACTACTCTAACTAACCTGTATCCCATTCCAGAGCTTACCCGATAGCCAATATAAGCATGGGTCCCAAAACCTTGGTATGACCTAGTATCCCATTTTGGAGCTTACTATTTCAATACCTATTCATTTTCCTCTCTTTTCTGATTTTACAATGCATAAACCCTAGATCTAATAGCTCCCATTTTGGAAATGCTATTAAAACTTCAACAAATATGAAGTAAAATAGAGCATGCATGATATAAACACTAAACAAGCATTCATCCATCAACTTAAATAAGATTAATATCATAAATACTTGTAAAATATCCATACCAAGATAAGCATAAGGGAAAAGAAATATTTGAAACATATATTAATAAAATAAGTTCATATTACGTACATGGTTTAGGGGATTCAAAGATCCCCAAACAACAAAATGACTACTCATAATTCATAATGTAAATAACAAGGGAAAGAAGAAAAGAAATTATAAAACCCATTTGGAAAGTATGAATCTGAAATGCAACAACTTCTTCTTTTCTTCTCTAAGCTTGGTCTTGTTTAAAATTGGAACTTTAAACTATAAGCTAGACTAAAGCTATGTATTTTTGTATTTTTGATGTAAAACTATATTGAAGGAGTAATTTTTACAAGTAAATCTATGGAAACTAAGTATAAAAATCCTAAAGTATGAAGAACTACGAGCTAAAACTACAGAGAAAAACCCTAGAATTCAAAAACCAAAAAAGATATCTTTTATAGCCAGACAAGATGTAGCTTTTATACTAGTACAGGGTAAGACACAGCAGAGACATTTGATCTCAGCCAAGTCCAAGAGTACTGTAGCTCAAGACACAACTGAAACACTTTGGTCTTAGTCGAGTGCACCCTTCTGGACTGAATCAACCTCCAAGTCTGCATTGGACATGGTAGAGATAAATGGTCTCAGTCGAGTCCCTTGGTGAAACGGTACATTTTGAGGATCTGAAAGGCACACGACTGAGACAAATGGTCTCAACCGAGCGCTAGCCATTGTTTCTGTGCAAAATTCAAGAATACACCATTAAATACTCAAAAACTTCATAAATATCAAAATAATCATATTGTGTAAAAAAATAATTTTAACACTTAAAATAGGAAAAATACACAAAACGAGATGTAAATACAGATAAAAATATACTGAAAATAAACACTAAATCAAAGTTACATTAGGGTTTTTGGATTTTTAGCTGGCCTTTATTCCCCACTTGAGCTCCTTTTATTTCTATCCATCTCCCATATTTGTGGCTTTAATTGTATTGCTTTGTGTCACACTTTGGTCAATATGACTCCCTTTTTCGAGTGCCTCGCCTTATTACTAGATGACTACTCTACTTGGGCCAATCCCATCTTATCCCCTTATTCCAACTTAAAATTTCTTCGAAGGGTGGAACTAAATGAAGATCTGCTGGTGGCTTCACCACACTACTGAGATCCCTATTTCCATGTGTTTCATTTCAATAATGTAGAGATTTGCCCCTTTTATGATTAGTTTGTTGCAATCCTGAGTATCCTTTTCACTTCAGGTACCCTTCCATATGTACCAAACTATTTGCCCAACTATCCATGGGAGGCTATTCATGCCCTAGGAATTTTTCCCTCCGATGTCAGAGTCCTTGCTGAACCTTTTAAATCTATGGTGCTTAATTTGTTATTTGACAGTCTGTATTATTTTAAAAAAGAATGAAACTTATGCTGTGGGTGCAACTCTTTTCATGTGTTTGGCCCATTATTTATACATCACCAGTGAGGTTGGCATCTTAGGAGACTATCGACTATTTGATGTTGTAAATGGTATTCGTGAAGGACTCACTCCATTCCCATTGATCCTAGCAAAAACTTTGCTTAGATTGGATGACGTTCATGTTGATCCCACCACCCTATTTACTGGCAGCCCTTTACTTCTCTAGGTATCTATAGTTATTTATTTAAGGTAGTGTGCCTTTTGTAGGTTTTCACACTAGCTTTTCTTTGCGGGACATTTATCTTTTTATAGATTTTCACATGACCCTATGCCTAATTTTTGCCTAAGACAGACGCTAAGCTATTCTAATGACTTTTTTGTTCACTGTTGTTTTTCTTTTATGTATTTTTCCTCTTTTCCTTTTTTTAGATCTAGCTGCAGGAGAAACTTAGAATGTTGGTTGACCCTCCTCCTCACATCATGGATGCATATTCTTTGAGGTTTTTTGGGGCATGCATGTGATGGTATTGGATCAGCTTTGTAGAAGAGGGTATTATGTGGCTAAGCTCTGTAATAGAGTGGAGGGTAAGTTTTATGTGCCTATGGATTCATGTAGAGTATGTGACCCGTAATGGGAGTTCTAGGTGCGTGCCTGATATGCTTTTTTCTAAAAGCTTAAATACCGCAAGTATACGGTGTACCGATTATAGTACTTCAGATATCGATCCCACGAGGAATGTTGATTAATATTGTACACTATTACTACTTGATTTTAATCTTGTTTACAATGCTCATTAATTTACAAATTAAAATTATTATTAAAACTACACTATACTAAATTAAATATTTTTCTACTTTAATGACAATCCGAGAAGACTTATTAATATAATGAATATAACATATACATAATTATGGAATTTGATATTTTTCTCTTATTTATAATTCAATCTTTATCATGCAAGCCAAGTTGGAATAATGTTCTATGTCGCAGCTCTCGCATCTAGACTAGATTATGCCTTAAACATGCATTTATGGTTCTAAATCGCAGCTCTCGCATTTAGATAAGAATTACATAAACACACATTCTAAGAATAAAAACCAACCTATAACAACTATCTCCACATGTGATCTCTCAAACTATGCTTTGATAATGAATTTCCTATTAACTTTCAATAAGACGTTGCTCTCGCTAACTCCCTTATTTATGACCATTATGATGATTTTTAGAAAAGGAATTGCACATCGAAGGTCGTCTTCCTTAACTTATAATGATACTAATAAACTTTTAATAGCAAATACTGCATATAAAGATAAATGAAAGAGAAATGAATATATATATGAATAACACCAATCAAATTGCTAAAAAGAATTCATAATAATAACAAAGAAGAAGTAAAGATTAGAAATAAAAGAAGGGATCTCTCAACCATTCTTCCTTTCACCAAGTGTAGTCTTCTTCATTATATTTGCCTACTCTTCAAGCCATAAAACTAAACTAAAACCTACAACTATTCTCTCTAATTACACTTTCAAAATAATAAAAATAATTGATAGATTGATTCCTCCCATTGATTATAACTTCTAAGGTATTTATAGATTTCCAAACATTATATCCCTCTAAGTGCCTCTCCATAGGTATGTAACCTTTGGTGAAAAGTCATGCCTCTTTAAAATTTGATTTGAAATTTAAATTGCATAACCACCATTTATATTTATAACTTCCTTGCCAAGCATTGTGACCCTTCAAGCACCTTTCCATAGCAACATAATTCTTCAAGTATCCCTCTAGAAGTATACATTATTTGGTAAAGAGTGGTGTCCCTTTGAAGTGCCTTTTAAACATGAACTGCCTATCACCGCCTCCTGTCGCGATCGCGGCACATGTCACGCTCGCGACGGGACAACGCTTCCCTTGTCGCGCTCACGGTACCCGTCGCGCTCGCGACAGGGCTTCTTCATAATTTTCTCCCTTTTTCTCCTACATACACAAAACTTGATAAAAATATTAAACACACCTAATTCTAGCACAATTTAATATAACTAAATATTATTTTGGTAACAAAACATGGATTAAATATGAGCTATTTAGGCTCATATCACACCCCCATACTTAAACTTTTGCTTGTACCCAAGCAAAACTTAACAAACAAGCAAATAACACAATCATACAATTTTGGAGCTCATATTTATATTTGGCAAATATTTGAAAATACCATGCAGAAACTCTCATCTTTTCATAAATTTTGCCCAAGTTTGCAAAATCTCAAACAAAACCATTCGCCATTCAACTTAAACAACTATGCACGTTTGGAAAATTATGAAGTAGCAAAACACAAAAATGTGTAAACTTAATAACTTGAATATCTTAACACATGTAAACATTATTCCACACTAAATATTGCCTAAAGTAGTTCTCACTCAAACACTATATTCTTAAAATACTTAATCATTCGATGTGTTTATGGGTAAGTGTTTCTCTCATCCCTTAAATATGCCATTGTCTACCATAAGCTTGTAATTAGTAAACATCTCCACTACTAGTATAAAATAATACATGAAATCAAAAGGGTCTTACAAGGGTTGTAGCTTGGCTTAGGTTAAGGTAGGATAATTTTGGTTTAAGTAGCTTAAATTGTGAATAGAAACAATATTACCATATCATAAGAGATTTGTTTAAGAACCTAAGCATCGCATGATTGTAATTTACTTCTCATATTCCCTTCTCAATGGCACACTACTACTAGTTTCTCTTGTTCTTTTTTTTTTCCTTTCTTTCTTTTTTTCTTTTTTTTTCCTTTTTTTTCTCTTCTTTACTTTTTTTTCTTCTTTTTTTTTTCTTTTCTTTAGAAACTAGCCTTGTTCTAATATTGATCCTAGAGAAGAATGAAATTTAACTCTCATTTTTTAAATACTATCATGCTTACATTAACAATATATATCTCTAAAGATATAACAATTTATTTCTCTTCACAAAAAAAGGGTAAAACAAAGAAATAGGTTTTTTGTTTAGTAAAGGATATTGGCTAATTATATATTGCTCAACAAAAATAGGTTTAAGGCTCAAAATTGGCTACCTAAAGTCAAAAAGGTAAGTTTTTAAAGCAAGTCAAAATGGTGTAATCTAAATGCCCTTATCATTTTTCATGCACATCTCATACTAAATGTAATCTCAAAATTTACCAAGAACAAATTCTAGAGAAAATAGCATATTAAGGCTCTCATATAAGAACAATATCAATGTATAAGGCTCAAAAGCTCACTTAAGCTATAGGTCAAATTACCTTAAGCAATAAATTGGCAAAAATAATCCATTTACACATTTGAAAAGATACTCAACCTAAAAATAACATACACTAAAGTGCTTTGCCAAGTCATAACTTTCATTATGTACATTAATTTTTCAAAGTAAAATGAAAATGATTACCCTAAAAATTTGCCTAACTAGACTAAAAATGACAGAAATTTAAGTTAAAGCATACATTTATTTCCAAATAGGTGCCAAATACATAATTAAACTCTAAAATTAAATTCACACACAATATACAAATAAATAAATATACTAACAATAAATAAAAACATGAATAGAAATAATACATACATACCCCCCCACACTTAAAGGACACAATGTCCTCATTGTGTGAGAATGGTAGGGCAAACAAAACACAAAACAAACAAAATCACAATAAATGTAAAAGAGATGGAGAAAACAAACTCAAAAATTTCCACTAGGAGAACTTGGTGGGGAAGGAGAGAATTCCACATTTCACTGCAAAAGCATCCTCCCTACAATGTCGCGCTCGCGACAGACCGCGCGCTCGTGACAATGAAGAAAAATCATTAGTTTTGTAATTTAGTTAGTTTTTTTTTTCAAAAATTTATAGTGAAAAACTAAGTAAAATAACATGTAGAACCAAAAATAAATTATGTTAATATACTAAATCAACTAAAAACAACACAAAACAAAACTAATTAAATATTGTAATCCAAAATCATAAATCAAGATTCATAATGACAATAAATTTAATCAAGCATTCCCTGGCAACGGCGCCAAAAACTTGATATGCTTTTTCTAAAAGCTTAAAAACCGTTAGTATACGGTGTACCGATTATAGCACTTCAGATATCGATCCCACGAGGAATATTGATTAATATTGTACACTATTACTACTTGATTTTAATCTTGTTTACAATGCTCATTAATTTACAAATTAAAATTATTATTAAAACTACACTATACTAAGTTAAATATTTTTCTACTTTAATGACAATCCGAGAAGACTTATTAATATAATGAATATAACATATACATAATTATGGAATTTGATATTTTTCTCTTATTTATAATTCAATCTTTATCATGCAAGTCAAGTTGGAATAATGTTCTATGTCGCAGCTCTCACATCTAGACTAGATTATGCCTTAAACATGCATTTATGGTTCTAAATTGCAACTCTCGCATTTAGACAAGAATTACATAAACACACATTCTAAGAATAAAAACCAACCTATAACAACTATCTCCACATGTGATCTCTCAAACTATGCTTTGATAATGAATTTCCTATTAACTTTCAATAAGACGTTGCTCTCGCTAACTCCCTTATTTATGACCATTATGATGATTTTTAGAAAAGGAATTGCACATCGAAGGTCGTCTTCCTTAACTTATAATGATACTAATAAACTTTTAATAGCAAATACTACATATAAAGATAAATGAAAGAGAAATGAATATATATATGAATAACAACAATCAAATTGCTAAAAAGAATTCATAATAATAACAAAGAAGAAGTAAAGATTAGAAATAAAAGAAGGGATCTCTCAACCATTCTTCCTTTCACCAAGTGTAGTCTTCTTCATTGTATTTGCCTACTCTTCAAGCCATAAAACTAAACTAAAACCTACAACTATTCTCTCTAATTACACTTTCAAAATAATAAAAATAATTGATAGATTGATTCCTCCCATTGATTATAACTTCTAGGGTATTTATAGATTTCCAAACATTATGTCCCTCTAAGTGCCTCTCCATAGGTATGCAACCTTTGGTGAAAAGTCATGCCTCTTTAAAATTTGATTTGAAATTTAAATTGCATAACCACCATTTATATTTATAACTTCCTTGCCAAGCATTGTGACCCTTCAAGCACCTTTCCATAGCAACATAATTCTTCAAGTATCCCTCTAGAAGTATACATCATTTGGTAAAGAGTGGTGTCCCTTTGAAGTGCCTTTTAAACATGAACTGCCTATCATCGCCTCCTGTCGCGATCGCGGCACATGTCGCGCTCGCGACGGGACACGCTTCCCTTGTCGCGCTCGCGGTACCCGTCGCGCTCGCGACAGGGTTTCTTCATAATTTTCTCCCTTTTTCTCCTACATACACAAAACTTGATAAAAATATTAAACACACCTAATTCTAACACAATTTAATATAACTAAATATTATTTTGGTAACAAAACATGGATTAAATATGAGTTATTTAGGCTCATATCAGTGCCCTTTTACGGTCTTCATCAGGTAACTTTCTGCATTATAGCTTGCTGCACCTGCCAATTTGGTCTCAAATAATAGATAGTACGAGCATGCCTAAACTTTTGAGGAGTGGACCTAACTGATGCCTTTATCATGGGGTACCACTACATCTAGAGGCATTTGCCTATAAGGATAAACATTCCACCAGCAAACATCTATAACTTTGATACTAGCGTGGAGTACCATTCGTGAGTCATGAAGGCACCAGATACTAGAGCTTTCCTATTGAGGCATCTTGGGCATAGGAAGCCTTAGTGGGAGTGCTGCTGGCTGAGGAGTTCCCTTGAAAGAGTGTGTTGGTTGTTGCTGCTATTTCATTCCCCCTTTTGTCTTGGCATGTAATATATTACAGCATCGTCTACTAGACCAAATGATTTTTATTTTTTTCTTTTGTTTCTCTCGTTGGCATGCTTGCATGGTTTGATGCTTTGTGTTGTTATCATGTTTACTTTATGTTAGGTTTGCTTTTTTTTACTTTTGTGTTGTTGTTATTTGTTATAAATAAATAATATGTTTTCATTCATGTCAATCATAATGTATAACTTAGATTATTAATGTAGGCTCACATGATCACAACATTGCAATGATAATAATCATGACACGACAATTAATGTAAAATATAACTTTCATTAAATCTCGAGTAGCAACATCTTGAGTACATCTAACTCCTGTTGCCAATCAGCCCTCGTGGGTTTTCTTGATTAGCTATTTTCTCTCAAACCTTAATTTTTCCCTAAGGTGCCTTTTTTTGGTTTTCACCTTAGCAGGGTGCCCCATTTTAGTAAGGCCACCTTTTTCATTTTTTGACCTGTAGGTTTGTTATTTCTCTTTTTTTTCTCTTTTTTTCTTTTTTTTAGCCATGGAACCTCTTTAGCCCGTCAATGTTAACTGGCTCCTTAAATTCATTCCCATTGCTGTTTGTAAGGATAGCCGCCCCTTTAGAAAGCAATTTCTTCAGAATAAAGGGAACCTCCCAATTTGGTCTGAACTTTTCTCTATAGTCAGTAGACCAGGTCTCATATGTTTAAATACCAAATCTCCTTCCTTTAAATGGTGGCCTTTAACCTTCTTCCTAAATGATCAAGCTAACCTTTTTTTATACAGCTGATTATGGTAGTAATCCTTCATCTGGTTCTCATCTAGCAGGTTCAGTTGTGCCATTATGTGTTTTACCTATTCCGTCTCTAGTAGTTTGGCTTCAAATACAACTCTTGGTGACTATAATTCAATCTCTACTGGTAGCACTACTTCGGAGCTGTACATAAGAGAGAAAGAAGTGGCTGCCATGGAATTCCTAACAGTAGTTCTATACCCCAGAGTGCAAATGGTAACTTTTCAACCCAATCTTTATATGTTTACACGATCTTGGATAGAATTTTCCTTAGATTCTTGTTTGCGACTTTAACTACCCCATTTTCCTGCAGATGATAAAGAGATGACTGGTGATGATAGATTTTATACTTTTGGAGTATGTGCCTGGTCTCTGCTTGGAACTGGACCCCATTATCTGATGTTATATAATAAGGCACCCCATACCTACATACCAAATTTCTCTCAATAAATCGGTCCATCTCTCGTGCTCCTAGCCTTTTGAAGGATTTAGTTTCTACCCACTTTGTGAAGTAGTCAATAGCAACCACTATATATCTATGATCGTTGGAAGCTATCGATGAATTTCTCAAATGATGTTTATTTTCCAAGCTAAAAAAGGCCAAGGTGAGGATAGGTTGCACAACTTTGAGACTGGCAAATGACTTAAGTCAGCATATTATTGGCATTGATGATACATCTTCACATATCTGGAGCAGTCAGCATCCATAGTTAACCAGAAAAATCCTTGTCGCATAATTTTTTTGGCTAGTGTCAATTTATTAATGTGGGCCTCACATACTCTTGCATGTGTTTCTTCCATGAATTTTTTGCTTTTGCTTTTTTCTCGTCCAGGCACTTTAGTTGAACACCATCCATCTGTCTCTTGTATGGGACCCCATCTACGCTAATGAACTGACTTGATAATTTTTGAATTATCCTTTGGTCTTTCTCTATTACTTTTTTGGGGAACTTGGAAGCCTCTAAATAATTCTGGACATAATAATACCAAGGCTTGTCATCAAATCCATCTAAACTCATAAGGTTCTACTTTCAAAGCAAGGTTTGGTTGAGCTTGTAACTATTAGTGGTCTTATAACTATCCCTTCAAGGTTGTTCCACATAGATCCCAAGGCTGCCAAGGCATCTGCCAATTGGTTCTCATCTTGCGGTACATGTTGAAAGGTACATACCTCGAATTGACCATTCAATCTCTTTAGGTATTCTACAGAAGGTACTTTTTCTCCCTAATGGACCATTCGCC
Source organism: Excoecaria agallocha (assembly GCA_037975025.1). Lineage (NCBI taxonomy): Eukaryota > Viridiplantae > Streptophyta > Magnoliopsida > Malpighiales > Euphorbiaceae > Excoecaria > Excoecaria agallocha. The sequence continues at coordinate 39,666,901 of CM075815.1, read as the reverse complement.
CTTTGTTTGGTGAATTACTAAGGATGAATCCCTGGACACCTTGATGGTTTCTCTCCTAGTGCTATGAAGGCTTCCACTCCGTGTAGATAAGCTTTATACTATACTTCATTATTAGTCACTTTGAACCCTAGTTTCTTGGCTAAAGGAAGTTTCTCGCCAGTGAGTGTAATGAGAATGACTCCTACTCTAGCTTCTCTATTATTGGTAGCCTCGTCGAAGTACATTTGCCAACCCTGAACCGTTATGACACTAACGCTTTCATCTAGGAATTCATATTCAATTTGATCTCTTTCCAGCAGGTGATCGGCAAGAAACTCTGCAACTGTCTTTCCCTTAATTGTCTTTTTAATTATATACTCCACTTCAAATTCTTATGAGAGTAATAACCACCTTTTTAGTTTTCCCAGTAAGGATAGTGCTAACTGGAGGTATCTGAGCGGGTTGTGCTTAACCACCATTTAGATCTTGTAAGAGTGAAAGTAGTGCCTGAACTTCTTTAAGGCCCATATCACTGCTATACAAATCTTTTCCATATCTATGTACCTAGTCTCGTATGGTAGAAACTTCTTGCTCAGATAGTATACAGCTAACTCAGCTTTGGCATGATCCTTTTGAGACAACATTGCCCTTACTGAAACTCATTCCATTGCAATGCATAGGGTTAAGGGCTTTAATGGTCTAGGTGGCTAGAGAATTGAAGGATGTAACAAATATTGTTTGATGGTGTCAAAGGCCTTTTGACAATCTTCATTCCATTTAACCGGCTGATCCTTTCTCAGAAGATTAAAAATTGACTCATATATAAAGGTGAGCTTAGCAATGAATTGGCTGATGTATTGAATTTGTCCTAAGAACCCTCTAATCCTTTTCTCCTTCTTTAGAACTAACATTTCCTGAATGTCTTTCACTTTATCTGGATCACTAATTACATGCCCTAGCAGTTTGCTAGAGGTCACCCTAAACACACACTTTTTCGAATTAAGATAGAGGTTGTACTTGTCGATCCATTGGAAAAACTTCTCTAAAGCCTCAACATGCCCTTCTCTTTTAGCTAACTTAACATCATGTCATCAATGTATACCCCAAATTCTTTGTGGATCAAGTTGCCAAGGATTTTGGTAGCCATTTGGTGATTGGTGGCCCCTACATTTTTTAGTCCAAACGGCATGACCTTATGCATGTAAGTTCCCCATTCAATAATGAAGGTTATTTTTACCTTATCTATTATCTTATTTAATATTTGATTGTACCCTACGTATCCATCAATAAAATAGTACATCATGCATTTTGCTGCACTATCTACCAATAGATCTATGTGGGGGAGCGAAAAGTTATCTTTCAAGCAAACTTTATTCAAATCTTGATAATCTATGCACATTCGTACCTTTTTGCCTTTCTTAGCAATAGGAACGACATTGGCTAGGTAAGTAGGGTATTGAACCTCAACCAAGAACTTTGCTTCAATCTATCTGTTCACTTCTTCTTTCACCTTTTTTGCCCATTCTAGCTTGAGTCTTCAAAGCTTATGCTTTACTGGCTTACTATCCGGGTATGTTAGAATGGCATGTTCTGCAACATCTCTGTCTATCCCAGGCATATCTTTGTAGGTCCAAGCAAATACTTTTTCATATTTTTTTCAATATTCTTTCGAATTTTATCCTCTTTTCAGGAGTTATGTCGGATGCAATCAAGATCTCTTTAGGGTTATCTTGAGTTTTGAGATAAAATGGAGTAGTGTTTGTTGAATTAATGTCAAATATGAATGAGTTTTGATCATGATTATGCATGATACAATTAGATGAGACATCGCACAAATAAGCAAAGTGATTCATCTTATTAACTTGAGCAGGAAAGGGTACACCATTACAAAACAATTCAGGAATATAAATTACATTAGCAAAAGAATCATCCTCCAAATAAGGGACAATCGATGCAATAGCAGACACCTCTCCTTCTTCTGATGTTGTCTCTCTCTCAAGAACTGCAGCCTCACATTCAACTTTCTCTTTTCCTTTAGCCTTGGTGGCTAATGACTTTGGTATCAATATCTCTTCGAGGTGACCCAAATCCAAATCAACAAGCTTGACCATAACTTCCTCATCCTAAAACCCCAGTACAGGCTTGATGGTTCTAACTGACCAATCAAAGACATCATTAAAGATCTCAAACCCAAGAATAATCTTTCTTTGGACTATCATAATTTTAGCCTCCCCCTAATACTTACACTCCTCGAATGCTGGCAAAAAGCTTTCCAAGATATGGGAAACTTTTCCCAGCTGTATCTCATGTTGTTTCTTAGCATTACCCTTATAATAACCCAAATCTTTCCTGTCTTTCTGAGCAATGGGAGCAATAGGTGTAGGGATCCCCTAAGATTTCTTTCCTAATCCGACGCCGGTAAGTAATTCATTTTCTTTATTATATTAACAACTTGAGAGCTTACAGAATCTATTTCTTCTTCCTCAACACCAATTTCGGCCATATGGAACCCATTGAAATGATGATTAGCTATGCTTAAAGCAGAAATCGAGTTCTTTTTTGCCACTTTGATAGCAACCATACATCCCTCATGTGGAATTTAGACCATCTAGTGCATGGTGGAAGGGGCCCCTCTAGCTTGTGGAACTAAGGTCATCCTAATAATAGAGAGAAATTAGTCGGTATCTGTAACATTGCAAACTCTATCTCTATCTCGATAGGCTGCATCTTTACTATTGCCCTAAAAGTGCTAGTAGCCTACCTTTTAGAGTTATCAAAAGTCGTTATAATATGTTGAGACTTAGTAAGCATAGTCTCACCAATACCATAGGCCGTTATTGCCATAAAAAGACACACATTGATAAAAGAACCATCATCTATCATTACACATACAGTGTGTTTACCATTCACCTCAACCCTAATGTATAAAAGGCAATTATGCTCACGTCCTTTCAAGGGGAGATCCGCATTAGTGAACACAATCTTTTTCTCATAATCCCCTTTCACCATTTCTAACAGTTCAAAAGGAGATATGGTAGTAGCAACAGTTGACTCACATAAAGCTTTTACTAATTTCTGGCAGTGGGAAGGCGATTACCTAAGCAAATCTCAGATCAAAATCTAAGTAGGTGTCTTCTTAAGTTACTTCAAGAATAAATTATCTTTCCTAGCTTTTTCTTCCATAGGACCAGTGGGTTCCTATGACCTCTTAACTTCTAGCATGACCCTGTTGCTTCTGGTGATAGCTTGAGCAATTCTTCCATCTGTCACTTTCTTCTCATCTTTATCAGTTTTCCACAGGTCGTTTGGATCCTTTTTAGCCTTAACTGAGCCCACTTTACAGCATGATGTGTTTCACATTTCTATGGTTCAAAGATACTGCTAAGATGAATCTCATGTGCTACCAGTATAGGATATTCAAGTTCAATCAGATTTCATATATAATGAGGAACCTAAAGATATTAGACAGTTAAAAAATAAGAAAATACCTCTTGTCAAAGTACTTTGGAAATAACATGGTGTATAAGAAGTAACTTGGGAACCCGAAGCAGCCATGAAGGAGAGGGATAAGCAAGCTAGGAAAAAGGAAGGGCAGAAGTAGAAAGAGAAAGAGTTTTTGCTGGAAGATTGGACTTTGCATGTTAGGTTTGGGAACTAGTTGTTTAAATCTTTACATGTGATTATTTTAAGGTTAAAAGATTAATAATGTTAAGAAGAATATTCACAGTGGAAGAAAGAAAGAAAATATTAATTGTAGAAAATTGACAAATTTTCATGTTGAATTTGCTCTATTTTACAGCAAGTATTGGATTTAAATGTATTGTTAAGTTGAAATTGAGTATTATAAGTGTTTAAAAGTAAGGAAATAATATGGAGTTGAGAGGTATATTGCTGAAAATTGAATGTTATTAAATTCAAATTTACATGCAAGTCTATTAATAAAATTTTAGGTTTAGGTTCACTTGAGCTAATAGTATTCTTTTGATAATAACTAGAGTTGTAGGAAAAAAATTGAATAATTCTAGTTGGGTTAGAAACTATACATCAAGACCTAGATTTCATATGAAGAAACCTAATTCTAAATTTGTCTCTAAATTGGTCATAATTTAGATTGAAAATTGATTATACCTGCTGCCTTATTAATATGAACAACAATGTTTCTTAAACATTTTGGGATTTAAATATGTAAATGAGGTGATTTTTAATGTTTCAGAAATTAAAAACATAGAGGAATAATTTTGTAGAAGACTACATTTTCTGAAAATGTCATTTTCAAGGTCTAAAGTAATATACAAGTTTGTTCCAAAAAGCTATATACAGATTTCATAGGGCAGAATGGTGCACATGACTGAGACCATTTGATCTCATCCATGTGGACCATTCTATACTGATTTCCACCACTGCACATGATTGAGACCAATTTATCTCAACCATATCCCTCTTCTATTTTGCTCTATACATGATATTTTAATGCTAAAATGTTAATCATGTATGTTCATACTATTTTTAAATAATTTGACTAAGAAAATGAAAGCATATTAGGTTATCAAACATGTAAAAATGATGGTACTTTGTTATGTATATTAATCAATGAACCTAAATAATATGTTCATATGACATGCACATGAGTAAGCATGACTTTAATGCATTATGTGGAATAACATGCATTAATGTGTATAACAGTATGTTATCATATGACTATACCTAAATATAAAATTGGTGATAGCTATACATAATTGTATAATTACATTAGGATGTATATCTATGTAACTATGTATAGAGATTGATATCATACAAACATAAATGAATAGTTATCAACCTTGGAATGGGAGTGACATGTATATATGGGGATAACTTTATTGGTTATACTATTTTAATCATAGATGATTATCATACTAGTATAATGGAGACATATAATGATATGTCTAAATTACAAAGATGTATATGATTTGTACACTATGAATCATATAGATATATGTGCTCAAGAAATGATAATATACATATGTTTAAGTCCATAAGATTAGAGTTCTTGTGAAAATATCATATCGGTATAATAGTAAAGTATACAATTATGAAAATATAAGTATAATTAATCTGTATTTCTAAATTATAGTATGTACTTAAGAGAAGAGTGAAATACAAACATGCATGCTCATATTATGTGAATAAAGATAACATGGTGTTAAAAATCACTTTCATGTACATATAATGAGATACACATCTTTGATTACATGTGCATAATACAGCTACTCTAGCAAGCATAGGATAACATGCTTATAGAAAGTTTATACATGAACATGTATATGATTACCCTGTACATAGTTATACATGAGTATACATGTATATATATGCATATGATTGGATAGAGTAAGGTAAAGTAAAAAGAATAAGTAAAGAGATTTTATTGCCTGTGTTGTGTCTAGGATGTTGATAGATAAGCATGCCTATAAGGGTAAATTTATAGCTATGATCGTATAGTTTCGACCCTATTTGGGTCATAAAGTATAGAGATGGTCCTGTTTGGATCATAAACAGGCTCATTTGGGTTGTAGTCGACCCCATTTGGGTTCGTTTAATTGATCTAGAGTATTGTTCAACCCCTTTTAGATTTTAAAGCTAAAATATAGTTTGACCCCATTTGGTTCATAAAGTATAGTGCAATTTGACCCCGTTTGGGTCTTAAAGCTAAAATATAGTTTGACCCTATTTGGGTCATAAAGATAGTACATTTTGACCCCGTTTGGGTCTCAATATTGTATTGTTCGGCCCATTTGGGTCTAGAGTTTAATACCTTTGGGTATCTTATTTGTACCTGAGTGTAATCGTTATCGTTTAACCCGTTATCCACTTCTTTAGGAAAGTGCAGGCTTAATCTAAAGTATAGAAAAGTATTATGTTAAAACTAAAAGATAAAGATACATGATAGTTTTACTTGATCCCTCTATTGTATCTAAAAAATATGATATTAAATGTAGTTACATTTTAATTATGCAAATATAACATTGTGGTATCATATACATATATATATAGTAGAACTATAAGTTATATGAATAATGAATTTGTGCATTATTGATGTTTTGGCTAATAATCATATTGGTGAATACATGTTCTCTATAGTTATATGTTACTTGCTTGACTTTTTTAAATGATGTGTATGATTCTTTATATATATAAGCTTTTAAATAGAGGAATGTGTAGCTACTTTTATATGAATTAATATAAAGAATATGGAACCCATGTTATAAAGTGAATAGTAACTCTAATATTGCAAGTACATGATTGATTTAATGCATGAGTCAAAAAATAAAGTATTATTACAGGGTACTAGTAAATATAATTGCACACTAAAGTATGGAAAAAGGAATGGTATAATAATGGTAATGTAATTAGAACTTTGAACAGATGCTTTTGATTAGTAGGATAGAAAAAATAAATAATTATATGTTTTGGAAATTTCAAACTAGTGTAAAGGTTGATAAATATAGTTAATTAACCTAGTTTTTCTTGAGTAATGACAGGTTTTCTATAAATCTAGCTTAGGTATAACTCACATATACGAAAATTGAGTTAACCACTAGGTTTAACCAAGAGTAAATGATAGGAAACAAAAGAGTTAATTGATGTTTACAAACTTAGAATACTTGAATAATTTTAAGGAAATAAATAGATGGTAATTAAGTGGAATGACAATAAGAGATGGAGTGGAATATAAGAGTTAAGTGTGATTGAATAATATCTTGTAACATGTGATCTTAGTCTTACTATTTAAATGAATAGTTTATATGCCAAATAGTATGCCTTTATGTTTATATGATTTTGATGACTTTTAAAAGAGGTCGCCTATATGTTTTATGTTCCTGCTAAGCTTTATAGTTTAACACGAATTTTTATTTGTGTAGGTTGTCAAGATTGAATTTCTTCACAGGAATAATATCTGCAGCAGGACGGCCAACACAAGAGAGAGACTAGAGGTGTATAGTTCTCATTTTGATTTTAATTTGTGTTTGGAAATTTTTTTATTGTAAAGATGTTTTTATAGTTGTAATCATTGTAATGTTTAATACATGTATGATATATGTTGGAAGGTAGAATATGCTTTTGAAAGGGTGTTACAGAAGGGTCCACACGATTGAGACCAATTTCTCTTGATCGTGTACCACCCCTGTTTTCCTTTATATATTATATTTCAATGCTAAAAGGTTACCCATGATTGTTCATATGATTTTAAAGTAATTTGACTAAGAAAAAGAAAGCATATCATGATATAGAACCATATGTAAAAATGACATAACTTTATTATGTATCAATCAAATGAAATTAAAGCTAATATATTTATTCAAATGACTTATTCATGAATGGGTATGATTATAAATGTTTAATTGGAATAGTAAAATATGCATAAAAGTCTATACCATCATGTATGAACATGATTAAGATGTTGTAATAGGATAGTATATATATATATATATATATATATATATATATATATATATATATATATATATATATATATATATATAAATACGTGTCTAAATGGTTATACACCTATAAATATACATGATTGATATTGATTTCTTGGATTTATTGATGTGCTTGTAGTTTTAAATGTCAACATTACTTGTATAAAAGATGTAATGAGATTACAAAGATGCATAAGTATGTATAAAAATGAATATAGTATGAACATAAATGAATGGGCATTGACCCTTAAAAGAGAAATGATATGTATATTTGGACAACTTTATTGGTTATGCTACTATGAATATACATGCTAATCTAAAGTGTACATATAATGATATGTCTTTAAATACAAAGATGTATATGATTTGGATACTGTGAGTTATTTAGATATATGTGCTTAAGAAATGATAATATACATATGTTTAATTATATATCATTAGAGCTCTTGTGAATATATCATATCGGTATAATAGTGAAGTATACAACCATGAAAATATAAGTATAATTAATCTGTATTTCTAAATTATATTATATGGTTAAAAGAAGAGTGAGATACAAACATGCATAGGCATATTATGTGAATAAAGATAGCATGGTGATAAGAATCATTTTCACATACATATGATGAGTTACACGTCTTTGATTACAAGTACAGAATATAATTACTCCAGCATGCATATGATATCATGCTTATATGATGTTTATACATGAACAAAGAAATAATGCCATATACACACACACACCCCTTCGGGTGCTATTGTTAGCGTTAACCCATTATCCACTTCTTTAGAAAAGTGCAGGGTTAATCTAAAGTACAAAAAAGTATTATGTTAAAACTAAAAGATAAAGATACCTGATAGTTTTTACTTGATCCCTATATTGTATCTAGAAAATATGATATTAAATGTAGTTGCATTTTAATTATGCAAATATAGCATTGTGGTATCATATATATATATATATATATATATATATATATATATATATATATATATATATATATATATATATATATATATATGCATAATGAATTTGTGCATTATTGATGTTTTGGCTAATAATCGTATTGGTGAATACATGTTCTCTATAATTATATTTTACTTGCTTAACTTTACTAAATGATGTGTATGATTATTTCTATATATAAGCTTTTAAATAAAGGAATGTGCAGCTACCTTTATATGAATTAATATAAAGAATATGGAACCCATGTTATGAAGTGAATAGTAACTCTAATATTGCAAGTTTATGATTGATTTAATGCATGAGTTAAAAAATTAAGTATTATTATAGGGTTATTATCTGCAGTAGGACAGCCAACACAAGTCATAAAAGAGTTTGGGTTTTCGGGTCATAAGTTTCTTATTTTGTGGTAAGAATTATGTACAGTATAGATGTTTTACGTAGATTGGAAGATTATAAATGTAAAGAGATTCAATGTTATAAGTTTATTTTGTTATAGTGTTTAATGCATATAATACTACAATTTACAAGAGTTTGAGTTAGTTATACCAAGTGATAGTCATCTAAGTTGATTAACAAGTAATTAAAGGTTAATTAATTAAGTATAGATTTAATATATGATTTATGTTCGGTTATGGTATCAGAGTATTAGAATGGGTGTTACAATTGATAGGAAGAAAGCTATGAAGTACACTTACTATGAATTTGACATGTCTTTGTTGTTATTCTCTTTTGCAATCATGACCATGCAAGAAAAATCTTATATCAAGAGCAAAAGCAAGTCTTAGTAGGCTATTGTTTTTCCCACGGCAAATCCTAATATCAAAATGGATACTATATCTCACTAACCACTATCCTCAAAGGTAATTTTTTAAAACCATTACTACTGGTTACTTTGGAAAGCCTATGTTATTTTAAGGTCAAAATGGAATCCAACTTAAGCCAAAACCAAAATGTTATCGAAGTAATCACTATTCATTTGAGCCACCACCAAGAAGACTCCTTAGTAAAAGAACTATATATAGGCTAAACACATCAAAGGTTATAAGATTGACATTGATAATAAGGAAATGTTGGACAAGAGATGAAACTCTGATGACAATGTAAATTTTGGAAAGATACAAAACACAAATAGATGTTTAAACAACTTTAATGATGGTTTTCCTCATATTGGTGCCAATCTGCAAAGTAATGACTAGTCATTAGAAAGTGTACAAAATCTAATCAAGATCAAAATATAAAACTAAAGCACACTGAAAGAGGCTTGGTCTAAAAGATTGTTTAACTTTTAGTAATGAGTGAAAGAATTATGTTATGGATGACATAGTAAAGGTCAATACACCTTATGGTACCAAATTATTGTGACGAAAACATTTCAACATGAGCATTAATGGTAAATCTATGGATGATATAGTGAGGGTCAATATACGTTATGGTGCCAAGCTATTATCCCAAAAGCTTTTCAGCAGGAGCATCGACTACATAAACATTTATACATGCTGTTAGTTGGCTCACTTATAAAAAAAGAGAAAAAAATCCTCGTGGGTTGAAAACTAAAAAAATGGCCTTGCTAAAATTGGGCACCTCACTAGGGTGAAAATAAAAAAATGCACCCTAGGCAAAAATTAAGAGTTAAGAGAAAATGTTCAATCAAGAAAAACCGAAAAGTGTTGATTGATAATAGGAGTTGGATGCACACAAAGTCTCGTTACTTAAAATTAAATGGAGTCAGTGTTTTTGTATTACATGTCCGGTTATGATTTCTGTCATCGCATACGATGCACATAGATGAGGATACATGCATAAGTATGATTAACCGATTAAAAGAGACCTATGACACATACAAAAACACGTGCTAAAGTACGAATTAGAAGTGCAAATCCTTAAAAAAACAAAAACAAAAAAAACAAAAAAACCAAAAAAATAGAGAAAAAAAGCCGTTAGAGATAAAAACTTGTAACTGGCTCTCTAGAAAAAAGTTAGGCCAAAGGATAGGGTGAAAACCTAAAAATAGGCAGTCTATTCTAAAAAAGAAGAGAAAAGAAAAATAAAAGGCTACTAGAATGGGTTGGGTCCATTCCAGGTAAAAGTTTGGCACGAGGTTATATGAAAATCCCTAACGAGATGCATTTCCTGCTGAAAAAAGCTAGTGTGAAAACCTACAAAAGGTGCATTACCTTTAAAATAATGACCTGGAGCAATAAGGGGTTATCAAACAAAAATCTAACAGGATCATACCGTCACTCGCCCCTAACTCACTTGGATGAATAGATTTTCCTACATTTTGTATGGGCCATAGATCGATTACATTATACATAGCTCTTTTGCATGCACTTTATGTGCATGACTCTTTGCATACATCCCATTCTTTGCACACATCTCATGCACTATAATCCTGTGTATATACTCTTGCATCCACAATTTTGTAAAAAAACAAGAAAAAGAAGAAGAATCACAGATAGGTTTATCAAGCAAAAATTGACATACCAAACCCCTTCAATCAACACAACAAGCATTAAACTCAATCATCACCCCACAATAGGAGGCAAGATAATAGGCCTCCATTCAAGAATGCTCCAAAATCTGGGATGCTTTTCACTCACCTTAAAATGCAAGATGATATTTTGCCTACTTGCATCAAAAGCAACCAGGTAATATTCTCTATTTTGAATGATAAAATAACAAGCTAATTATGTGCTTTTTGTGAAGGCCCGTTGGTCTTAACCACGTGCCATTAAATCTTTTTTCAAGATATTTCGAGTATCTTAGTGAGCATTAAGCATTAAATCCTTTTTCAAGGCATTTTAAGTCTCTTAACAAGTATTAAGCATTAGGTTCTTTTTCAAGGCATTTTGAGTCTCTTAGTGAGCATTAAGCATTAAGTCCTTTTTTAAGGCATTTCAAGTCTCTTAGTGAGCATTAAGCATCATGTCCTTTTTTAAAGCATTTTGAATCCCTTAGCGAGCATTAAGCATTAAGTCATTTTTCAAGGCATTTCAAGTCTCTTAGCGAGCATTAAGCATTAGGTCCTTTTTTAAGGCATTTTAACCCTTTTAACAAGAATTAAGCATTAAGTCCTTTGTCAAGGCATTTTGAGTCTCTTAGTAAGCATTAAGCATTAAGTCCTTTTTCAAGGTATTTTGAATCTTATAGCGAGCATTAAGCATTAAGTCTTTTGTCATGGCATTTTGAGTCTCTTAGCGAGCATTGGAACATTTAGTCCTTTGTCAAGGCATTTTAAGTCTCTAAAGCGGCTTAGGCCTTTCAATAGGCAACGAAGTCCTTTTATAGGCACTATGCTAGGGGCAATTACTAAAGGATGGCTATCCTGCTTAGAGACAAATCTATATCTCCATAAGGCACCAATTAGGTTTATTAAATTTTGATTTTACATGCTAAGAAATTGGCACTAATTAGGTATAAACAAACTCATCTTGATTTTGCATGCTGAGAAACTGGCACTAATCGAACAATTGGAGACTCAACACTTTAGATGGATTGCATCTCAAATTCTAATTCTGCATGCTGAGAAACTGGCACTAATCAAGCATAAACAAACTCATCTCGATTTTGCATGTTGAGAGACTGGCATTAATAGAATGACTAGAAATTCATTGCTTCAAGTGATACGTGTTTTAATAATAAATCAATCTAGAGATTCGCTGCTTTAGGTATGCATCTTTTCCTTTTACTCTGAATTTTGGCTCACTTAGACACTAGTGCACTAAACTCCCCATAATTGGGGGCAGTTATAGACATCGGATCCTGAGATAGCCCGGATCGGAGTTACTCGATGAGGAAGCATTATTTCTTATATAGACAGAGAATGAAAAATTTAAGTCTTATCCTTGATTTCCACAAAGTTTTTAAGATTTTATTGGGTTTTATCCTTTTGCATTTTTTTGAAGCTAAAATGATGTTTTAATGGCAAAAATCACCTTTTTTCGATGATAGACAGGCTGCTTGTCTGTGATAGACTCCCTTTTATGATAGACATCCTGCCATTCTATCATGCAATTTTCAAATTTACTTCTCATATTTTTTTAGCGAGAAAAAGAGGGATTTTTAGGGGATTTTGATCTCAAATCTCATCCAATCTTTAGGGGATGTCAATCAAGATTTTGAATCCTAAAAAGGAGAGTTTTAATGGAACCCAAAAACTCTTTTAAATAAATAGGACAAATCCTAGGGTTTAGGGGGATCTCTTCTCTTATTCTTCCACTTCTCCTTTTTGGGAGGCTAAAAACTTGAGAACCTTGAGAAAGACCACCATTTTTTTAGAGAATAAAAAATCTGATTTTTATCTCTTCAAAAAAAGATAAAGATCCACATATTCACTTTGAGAAAAAATCATTTTTTTTACATAAGATAAACAAAAAATACTTTCATTCTTTTCATCAATTGTGGAAATCAATTGGAGAGAAACTTGGAGCACAATTCTCTAATCTTCTGAAAAGGCTACTGAGGGTAATATTCTGGGCTTTTATTCTACTTTTAGTTTAATAATAAATTAATTACCAAATTTAATAATTAATTGATTGCCATGTAGATGTATTAATTCATTATGTAAAAGTATTGTTTATTTGCTCTTATTTTTCATGCCATGATTATTTTAATTAAATGTTATCTTAATATTTTATCATGATTATGTAAATGTGACTAAAACATGTAGAATGGCATATTTTAGGATTTTTCACCACTAATGCATAATTATTCTTCTTGATTAAAATTATGTATCTTATGATTAATTTAATTGTTATTGTATGATATAAATATGTTTTGGATGTTTTAGAATTAGAGCTAGCATGTTTTAAGATATAGAAATATGCATGATTAAGTTATGAAAAGATTTTCTTTGTTTATTGTGTGTTTTTCTACATTTCTTAGAACGCCCCAAAACTTGAGTCGACTGATAATAACTTACAATTGTGAATAGTACTTTTTGATACAGGTTTATAGGAATTAAAAATTTATTGAGAATAGATGTGGGCATTATTTTTAGGTTTTTGAATTAATAATTTTAATATACACACACACAAACACACATTTTAGCAATAAACAATAATTGAATATAAAATAATAATAATGAGAAAAATCGAGCCCTTAGAATTCTCTAGAAAAATACTAATGATAAAATAACAAGGAAATAAAATAAAAAAAGAAGAGAAAAAAAGGGTGACCAGAAGGAAGGAGAAATAAGGAAAGACAAAAGGAGAATTGGGGGAGGAAGACCAACGCCAACGACCACCAAAGTCTGAAGCCCATATCGCACTGCGACAACCAATCTTAACCGATATCTTTTCTACTGTTAGCCTTCTTCAAAAATGTCGGGGTTATTAACCCAATTTTTTAGAGTTTTCTCTTCCCTCCCAACCTAATCTTTGCTTTCATTTTTCGGTCAACATCGACGTCAGGAGGTGACATGAACGGTACCATTGGACTCCTAAAGGTGAGGCGCACCTCCTAGTGTCCTTTTCCACCCACGCGCTGAAAGTGAATAGATCGAAAATGGGTATATCAAGACATTCCAGCGTATACTCCGGCCAAACCATGCCACATTAAGGCATGTGACCACCATTGTTGGACTCCCTTCGATGTCAGTTGCCTCCAGGTGGTCTCAAGTTCATGCTAGCAAAGCTCTGACGATCGGTCCGACGAGCATAATAACAGATAAAATTTTGAAAAAATGTAGATTTTGACTTCAACTAGTAAGTATTGCCCTAAACTTGCTTTTTCTTCAATTATTATATCTATATGCATTAAGAGTAGTGAATTGATAAATAATTAGTTTGTTAGTAAGTGGGTTAAATGTGTTAAATTCAATGTTATAAGAGTTAAATTGCATAATTAATTAGTTAGTTAAGTTTATAGAATTTACTTTGCTAATTTAAATATATTGTCAAGGTTAAATATCCTGCTTTCGACCATGAAATTACTAGGGTTGCTTTCAAGCTTAGAAAAGACAAGTATATATCTATCCCTTTTACATTATTATAATTATAATTAAGTGGTACGATAAGTAATTTGTTGTTTAGAATTATATGCATAATAGGTAGCAGTTAAGATATATATTGATAAAAAAAGGGTAAAAGAGCAAACTGACAAAGAACTAAATAAGTAAGTGCCAAAAGAAATTGTTATTATTTTAACCAACTCAAAATTTTGGAACTTTAAAAAGTGGTCCTAATTGGAAATATTTATTTTCTAAGAAACTTTAGATTAATTGGCCAATCTGTATGATAAACTCAATTCTAAGGTTATAAAAAGATAAATATAGTATATGAATGAATAAAAAAAATTAGAACTTGTAGTGTATATTTAAATGGGAATATAAGTGAGCAATTTATAGTTTAAAATTGGTGTAACTAATTTAGTCAAGTATAACTTTGAAGTTGTTATTATGATGATAACAAAACTTGTACAATTGAATTATCAGTTAAAATGCTAGCTTTGACTGCTTGGTTAGAAATGTTAATGTAGGGGTTATCAATTTAATTGATTATTTCTTGTTTGTTATGAAAGTAACAAATAAATTGTTATATTTAAGAACTTGTATGAGAATGCTTATATGTGTAGTTATGATCAAATATATAGCTAATGTCAAAATGACCTTGAATATGACTGTATGTGTGCAATGTATAGTTAAATTTAATGATAAATGGTAAATAATATGAGATCATGAAGATGATAAGAAAGACACTCTGGTGTCATGAATCGATATTAAATTGGCATGTGCTCATGCAAATATATTTTTGCTTAAATTTTTGCATTATGTAAGTTAGAATTTTTGAGTTGTTGAGTTGTAAATTAGGATTTCAGGGCATTGGTGCTAGAACTAGTTAATCAGAAGCTAAATGAACTTGTACATGTGATAAATTTTAATTTTAGAATTATGATTTGAATTTACTTTACTTATTATATACTGGATAAATTCTTAAAGTTCTGATTTTCAAGCTAAATTGTTTGAAAGGCTTGATTAATATACTTGAATAAATTTAAAAATTTTGTCATAATAGTATTTAATTGTAGAAGAGTGAATATATGTATGTTAGAATTGATTCTGGCTTAAATGTATAATAAGTATGAATTAACTGCATAGTTGTTTAGATGAGCAAAAAATTTGTTATTTTAAAATCATTATAATGATTTTAAGGGAGTAATTTTAATTAAATAACGATGTTAGCTAGCTACACTGTAGGAAATGTGCCTATAAAATGCTTATTTAAATTCTTAAAGGATGAGATAAATTAGCAAAATCCTTGAAGAAAAGAGAATAATGAAGGAAAAATAATAACCTCGTGACTGTTTAAAAAAAAGGGATAAGGGGTAAATTAGTCCCTGAAGTTTTGTAAAATGTGCAATTTAGGGCTTAATGTTTTTTTTATTCAATGTAGGGCCTGATGTTTGTAAATTGGTGCAATGTGACCCCCACCGTTATGGAGTTGTTAGCGGCATGAGTTAACCATCGATGTGGCACGTTATGTGACACGTAGTGTTCCAGCTAGCAAGACGTGGCGATGGCATGGCTTGGACTTAACATGTAAGTGACACGTGGTGTGCCATGTACACCTCACATGACAAGATAAATTAGGGTAAAAAAAATTGCCCAATCTGTTCATATAGTTGTCGGCTGTCCCAAAAAGTCAAAGGTTGTTCTTCTTTCCAATCGATGTTGTCCTGAAGTTTTCTTTTCTGGTTATCGATGGAAACTCGTAAACGACGGTGAGGTTTGGCCGTGAAGCGATTGACATTGTTAGGTAAGCATAAGTAGAATAGTATTGAAACATATAACCTATAAATTGTTGTTGAACATGTCGAACTAGGAATGCCAGGAGCGAAGGTCAAAGAAATAGAGCAATTGTGGATCTAATGGTAGCCGATGGTTCCAGCGAAGAGGACGCGCCATCCAGGTAAGTTAATTTATTTTTTTTTTTGCAAGTGGAATGTCAATTTTTGAAATGGGTTTTTTAAGGGTTATATTTTGTTGAGATTGCTAAGATATTTATCTTTTTTAGGGGAATGATGAATAAATTTATACATGTTGATGTTGATGTTTGGGTTGATTTTTCTTTTTGCTTTTTGTGGTCCCTGTGTTTGTGGTGCGTTTCAGTTTTTGTATTTTACTTGTTACTAGTTTATTTTTATATTCATTTTTATTATGTGTGGGGGTTGAAAAAGTGATGACGGTGTTGTAGAAGTGGTTATATATTATTGTTGTGTGATGTATGATGGGAATTGTGTATGGTTTGTTGTGCAGGGGGAGATACAGTAGGAGTATTAATTTGTGTTTTAATTGGGGAAAGATGGGAGTTTGGTACGAAATTGGAATATAATTATGGGAAGAAAGAGGTGTTTTATGGGTTTGACCCGGATCTAATTAGCTATAGGGATGTTTATAATGAATTTGCTGATAGGTTTTTAGTGAAGGATCTCATTTACTTGGTTTGTTGTAAACCAGGAAAAGAATTGGATAATGGGTTATTTATTTTTTATGGAGATGCTAGTGTACACAGGATATTAGAGTGTATGGGCCTTTTAAATAGGGATCTAAGTTTATTTCCAATTTCACATTATGACCTTATTGTATTTCCCCAAAGTATGCTTAATAAAATTGGGATTAACAGAGATGTAAGTAATCTTGATGGGCCTTAAAGTGTAAATGGGTCAGGGCCAACTAATGTAAATGAGTCAAAGGAAGTAGGAGATAAACCTAGCCAGCAAGCAGAAAATTTCATTGTTGCAAGGGGAAAGATAGTGAAAACCCCTATTACAGTAATAGTGATGATTCAATTGAAAGTGGGGATGGTAATGAAAGCTTTTCTGATAGCAATATAGAAGAAACAGATAGTGATTCATCATTGGGTGAAAGTAAAGAGGAAATAGATTTAGGTAAAGTAGTGAATAAGAGGGAAGTGAAATCCAGTATAACAAAGAAAAGAGTTAGGTACGATCCAAAAAAAAAAAGGAAATTATATTTTAGAAAAGAGATGACTTTTGAAAATACTAAAGCTGTTAGGAATGCCTTGGTTAGATATGCAGTGACTACTAGGAAAGACTTCAAGATGGTTAAGAATGACTCTAGCAGGATTAGGGCGAAATGCATAAAGGATAAATGCCCATTTCTGTTCTATGTAGCAAAAGAGAAAGGAAGACCGGGGTTGAAAATTAAAACTTTGTGCATGCAACATAGATGTTATAGAATCTTCAAAAATACAAGAGTTACTACAAAGTGGATTGCTGAACAATGGAGAGATAGAATATAGGAAAATCCAGAAACTAAGATTAGAAAATGCAATCTGAATTAGAGAAAGAATTTAGAGTGCATGTGTCATTTGATAAGTGCAAGAGAGCTAGAAAATTGATTCTAAATGAAATGCAAGGGGGCTATATGGATGATTTTGCAATCCTTAAAGCATATGGGAATGAGTTAATTGAGACAAATTCGGGCAACAATGTAAGAATAGAATTGTCAAAGAGTAAGGCTGAAGAAGGTAGAAGAATTTCTCAGAGGATGTTTATCTACTTTGAGGCATGCAAACGAGGGTGGAAGGCAGGATGCAGGCCAATAATTAGTCTAGACGGATGCTTTTTGAAAACAAAAGTGAAAGGTATGCCCTTGACTGCAATTGGCATAGATGCAATAAACCAAATGTATCCGATTGCTTTTACTATAGTGAGTAAAGAGAACAAGTTCAATTGGACTTGGTTGTTGGAGATGCTTGAGAAAAAGCTTAATCTACATAAGGGTTTCGGGTTAACTATAATGAGCGACATGCAAAAGGTAAATATCATTTAACTTTTATTTAACATTTATTTTTTCAATAAAAATTATTAACTTAGTAACATTTATTATATTTTTATGGTTGCTTACCTGAATAGGGACTGATTCCAGCAGTACTTTATATATTGCCAATGGCTGAGCATAGATGGTGTACAAGGCACATTTATGAAAATTGGAGTAAAAAATGGAGGGGAGAACAACTGAGGAAAAGATTTTGGATATGTGTGTGGAGCACATTTGAAGAGGAATTTAAGGATAACTTATTGGCCATGGGTGAAATTTCTAAGAAGGTTGTAGAGAATATGGTTTCATATGGCCCGCAAACATGGTGTAAAGCCTACTTCAGTAGCAAAAGCAAGTCTTATATGGTAGACAACAACATCTCAGAAACATTCAATTCTTGGATAGTAGCTACAAGGTTCAAACCGATAGGAAAAATGATTGATGAAATTCATATCAAAATTATGAACTTGTTGAAGCAGAATGAGAAAGAATTGGATAAGTGGATTAACTCGTATAGTCCACAGTGCATGGAATTTTATGAAGATTGGGCAGATATTGCATCAGGTCTCAAAGTTGATTAGAATGGAGGAAGAGGTTTTGAAATAAGTGAGGGTATTGATAAGCATTGTGTGAACTTAATTGACAAGCATTGTACTTGTAAGGTATGGGATTTAACTGGCATCCCTTGCCTTTATGCTATTGCTGCATATTTCCACCAGGGTAAGGATCCAGTAAATCATATCTCCTCCTACTACCATTGAGACAGTTATGTTGCTACTTACGAGAACAAAATGTAACCAGTGAAGGGTAAGAGATTCTAGAAAGTTCATTTAGTCCAGCCAATTGAACCACCTCCAACACCAAAAATGCCAGGAAAGCCCAAAAAATAAAAAAAAGGACAGGTTCGACTCAAAAATATGTTGAAGAACAGGAGGAAATAGTTGCAATTCAAACTTCATCAAACAAAAGAAAAGGTCCTGAAATCCAGAAGCTGTCTAAGAAGGAAAAGCAACTGTGATATATATGGGGAATATGGGCATAATAAAAGGAGCTGTGAAAAGGTATTAGCAACTTATTAAAATTGTAACTATGCTGGAATATTAAAATTGTTTGCATTTTTTTCATTTGTCATAGGTTAATAGAAAGAAAAGAGAGCAAGATGAGGAATATGCACCATATGCTGAAGCAACACGAGCACCTGAGGCTGCTCCTACACCTCAAACTCATGCTGCACCTATCCCTAATGCTGGTCCTTCATCAGATGATTGTGCATCAAAAAAACTAAGAAAACCAAATTTCCTTTTAAGGCAAAAAATGATTCAAACAAACATCAATTCAAATCAAACTACACAAGAACATGGTTTCGGTGTTTTCTACAACGAAAGTGGAAATATGATTTATAATGTAAGTTTAATATTGTACAACATACTGCTTATACTTATTATTTTGAGGCATGCACTTGTTTAGTAAAATTAATTATTCTTTTTGCCTAATTGTAATAAAATCTAGCAGCCTGGACTAGATTCAAGCTATATGGTTGGATCATATACAGCTGGAATTGGAAATTCTAATGATGAGGATCCAGATCCTATCATGCCAGATCATGATCCAGACCCTAAGAAGAAATTTTTCATTCCATGTGAAAAGGACATTAACATAATGGGAAGGAAAAAACAGCATGTTCCTATTGGTTCAAGACTTATACAGTCAAAAGGCAATGAATATGATGTGCCAATTCCATCAAATTTGCCATTCAAGCCTCTCATAAAGAAGACAATTCTTTTACAAGATCTGGACAAAGAGAAGAATCAGAGAAAATCTAAGATAGCCAAAAAGGATTAGATATGTTTTTTACATGTAAAGTTTGAAACTGTAATGCTGGAGTATTGATGGCTGTATTTTTTATGACTTGATAGGGTTTGTAATTTTTTGGATGTTCAGCCCAAATCTATCATTTTGTAAATCTTTTAGGTAATGGCCTGTCACTAACCAGCATTAGTTGTTGATCTATCATTTTGTAAATATTTTAGGCAATGGATGTTGATATGTTCGCATTATAAGTTATTAACTGTCATTGGAATTATTGCTTACCAGGACTCTGCATAAACCAATAACTCTAACTATAACCATTACAGGCACACAAATTGTAGGTAGGTGCTTAATTGTAAGTTTATGTATCTGTAACATCATGACAACAACTCTATGTACAAACCATATCTATATTAAATTTACCAGTGCAATTACATTACCATAAAACCAATGGAGCCCATACACTAAAATTTCAAAAAACTTAATCCAAAATATAGATTAACATTTATTTTACACCAACAATAGAGTTAAAACTACTTCACACAAGCAATAAAAAAGCTACCAACAATAAATGCATATAGCATTTGCATCAACCACCTAAACCAACCACTACTGATAGCTTTTGAACTAACTAAAGTCTGCATCTCTTTCTTTATTCTCAATATACATATCATTTTCATTCATTTGCATATTCATGTCTTGGCTTTCGATCCTCTTGTTCAATCTCATAATTTCTTTCTCCAACTTCATTATCTCCTTGTGCATATCATATAATAGGAGTCTTGACCTCTCTCTTATCCTATCAACAGTGTCATACCAAGTAAAGTAACTACATTCCATTACCTATTAATAGACCCAAAAAATACAATCCCTCATTCTCACATATTACAATATCATAAATACTTGCACATAAAAAATAAAGGTGATACTTTCATTACTTACACCAAATTTTGGGCATTTGTAATAATGCCTTTCTGAATTTGATATGCTCCACGAAATTAACCTAATGGCTTTGTCACCATAAAAATACCTTGGCCATGCTACTTCATACATATAGTCCTCATTACTTTTCCTAGTTCGAAATCACATGTCTGATAACAAGGAGGTCGAGTTATATGAAGACATGACGGTTTCTTGGTTGAGTGATATAACAAGCTTTTGAAACAAGGAGAAGACCGAAATTAATGGAAGAACAGTGGCTGCAGTGGAGAGGAAAAGCGATGAAGATGATGGAATGCAGCTGATAACATAATAGGTATAGGGTAATTTTTTTTACCCTCATTTATCTTGTCACGTGATGGCATGCCACGTGTCGCTTACATGTCAAGTCTAAGCCATATCATCACTACGTCTTGCCAGCTAGAATGCCACGTGTCACATAACGTGCCACATCGATGGTTAACTCACACCGCTAACGGTTCCGTAATGGTGAGGGTCACATTGCACCAATTTACAAACATCGGACCCTACATTGCATAAAAAATATTAGGCCCTAAATTGCACATTTTGCAAAACTTTAGGGACTAATTTATCCCTTATCCCTTAAAAAAAAGAATTCAAAACTAGAGTTTAGTTAATTAAATCTGAATAATATGAAATGATTATATACATGAACTTAAAATTTATTATATTGCCCTTTAGAGTAATAAGATAAGATTGGCATGCCAATGAGGGAAGTCTAGCATACTGCATCTTAATGTGATTACCGGATTGAATGGCTCCGAGATCTCTTTCGGTGAATTTAATTAATTTGAGTTTTGGACTGAATGGCTTTGAGAGCTCGGTATATATATATATAAGAGAAGAATTTGAATGGACTAAATGGTTTTAAGAACCCGATCTTGTATTTAAATCCTATTTATCCAACTCGATGTAATTCCACTGGATTTTACTTAGGGCAAATATCTAAAATGAATAAATGAATAAAATCTTCAAAATAAAAACAAAATATTGTAATGAATACTAGTAATTAGCTAGTAAAATTTAGATGGTGATTAATTAAGCATTCCATAAGTTGGTATAATTTAATATATCTAGGCAGGTGCATATTATATATATATACGCACATATGTGCAAACACATAAATGTTTGAAACTTAAAGTGTATGTCTAACTCATAATATTTAATGAATAAATTATGCTAATTAAAGTGTCAATTTTGAAAATGACAATTAAAAATGGATTTCACAAAAATTATTTGTGTGATTAAAGAATTCTTATACTAGTTCATCACTAAGGAAACTATATTGTATAATCTTCCTTTATAGTTAAAAAGGGTAAGTCCGAATGGTAATATTTGATGTAGTTGTAAATTATGATCCTCTTGCTTATTCTATGTTTATAATACACCTTGCTTGTACAAATTTAAATTGTCTTGTAAAGTGGGATTGAAGATGTACATAATCTATTTGATATTTTTTATGTTAATATTATGTTTGCAATTGTGATATTGAATAATAAAAGTAAATTTAGTTGAATACTCTCACTAAGTTGTAAGCTTGGTGCATTGATGCGAAATCCTAGCCTATATTCAAACTAGAACGCCAATATGCTAAGAATATATTGAACATAAACAAGATAATAAACCTTCAATCTAAAGAATCCTCAAACAATACAAGAATGGAAATACTTATAATAGATTGATTAAGAACACAAGAAAAATAATAATCAAGCTTACATAAACTATGCAACATTGCCCAAGTTTAATTCTTCATGCAATAGCAAGAATTAATGAATAATCAACTCTCATAAATATTGGCAAAGCCAATGAAAATCTCATTAAAAAATCAATAATAATCAAAAGTTAATTGTAATCAAGTCTTACAGTCATTTAAATAACCTAGAAAGAAGAAGCCTGCTGAAATTAAACTTCCTAAATAGATAAAATAAGGAAAAAATAACAAAGTTTATCGTAATTGGAAAAGGTTACCTCGGGTGAGGGCTTTTTCCCCTCAGGTGAGGGCCAATTCCTTCGAGTGATGGTCTAATCCCCTTGGGTGAGGGTCTAATCCCCTCGAGAGAGGGAAAAACCACTGGACAAATGTGCTCCTTTCTTATTTCTTCTCTTAAATGCATATTTCTTCAATTAAACACATCCTACATAGAGAATGGAAACTAAATTGGTCTTCAAAGTTCAAGTTAGCTTATTTTTCTTCTTGAACTTGCATCTTCTCCACTTAAGGTTTCATGAATGCTTGTAAGGCTTTTTTAAGCGTCTTTGACCTTGCTGTAGTGATTGGTCTTTAAAGAAGTGCCAGTTCATCTCACTTATTGCCATTATACTTGGTTATGCTCATATCACGAGTGGTTATTTTCTGTGCACGGGTTTAAGGATAATATTCTTGAGACTGAAGAAAAAAGCCTGACAGTCATGCTAATTTTTGAAGAATATCAAGATGAGAAAATTCTAAGGGGATTTTTAGTGTGATTTTGGCATGTACACTAGATAGATAATTTAGGAAGTTATTGTAAAAGTGAGTTTGTATCAATTAATTAAAATTAAGCTATGTATGTAGATTTATAACTTGTGTATATAAGAACATTATGTATGGTTATATTTGAACTTTGATTAAAATAAGTTGAAATATTAAGAAGGATAGGCTAATTGTTTTGTGAAAGGAGTTTGTTTTGGTGATTCTAAAGTTAGTCGTGTAATTTTAGAAGAGTAAATAAAGTTTTCTTGCAGGAGGTTTCAACAAATACAAGGGAAAATTTGCCAAAATTTTTATAAATGAAATAGTATTTGTAATGGTGATAATTTTTTTATGGGAAATTTGGTAATTAGTCATATTAAAGAGGTTTGATTCATATGTGACATTCAATATCCGAATCTTTTAATGGATCAGATATAGGGTGTTACATTTCTTTTTCATTCTTGAGTGACAGATGAAAAGAAAGCCCCACTTATGCCCATTTATCAAAGCAACGGACGGGACGTCACAAGACTTCCTTTCTATCTTGTCTCTCACCCTTGTCTTGGTCATTTGTCTTCACTTAGGCCATCTGTGCATGTTGTTTTGGGTCCTTTTCATGTCTTTTTCATTTTCTTTATATTTAATTTTATTTGCATGCTTAGCTAAGGAATTAATGTTATTTTAATTTTCTTTCATGCATTTTTACATTCTATGTGTTTTTTTATTCTAGAATTATTTTATTTTACCTTTAATATTGATTATTTATTTTCCTTTGTTACTTTACTAACCATTTACTTTCTTTGGTATTTGTGAGTATTTAATATTTATTGTACATTGGACTTTGGGAGATTTTTGAGGTAGATAACTTTGGAGCAAGTGCCTTGGGAGAACTTTATTTTTATCACCAACTTTCTTATTATTTATTTCTTTATTATATGGTTATTTGGATGTATTGTTATTTTAGAAATGTAATAGGTAGTAATAAAATGACTTTTTTCATGTTAACATAAAATTCATTTACAATTATTTACCAATCAAATTGGGATTTTCATAATAAAGTGGACCAATGTCCAAGTTTTCATCCCAAAATTACACAATAAAAGAGAGCCTATTTTCAATCCAAATTGGGATCACTAATCCTATGCTTTCAAAAACTTTACAAGGACTCTTTACCTATTTTTGAAAATATATATGAGGGAATCAATGTTTCCAATCTAATTAATTTCCCATTTTATGTATGATTTTTATTTTATTCTTCTTTATTGGGACAATTTGCTTATGTAAAAATTCAAGTAGGATTCTTTATTTTATTTATTTATTTATTTATTTGCTTTTATGTATGATTGATGTGTTTACTTATTTTTGTTGCAATACATCGTATGAGAAGCAAGGTAGTGGATTAATGTTTAAAACTCAATTGTAAAACAACATTTAACAGAAGTGTTAAGTAATAGTGATGTCTCAAACACCGTTCTTTGTTTGGGCATCAAAAGTTTGAGATTCATTTCCCAATATTCTGTTGGGAGGCGACTCTATGACACCTGCCTTTTTAAGCCTATATTAAACGCCTTCCTATGTTGTCCATCAACAATAATTTACGTCCAAACCCTTTTATTGTGAAGTGGCTAATTTATGAGTTATAGTGAACCTCATTTGACCTTGGACCCTAAAAATGGGCCTCTAAGAACCCAACTGAAAATGAGCATGGCTCCGGCACGCATCACGCACACCTTTTAGCAAAACCAAGCTTAAGGTTGGTTGATTTCAAATAGGAAAAGGAAAAAATACAATTAGAAATAATGATGCCAAGATCAAAATCATAACATTTTTTTCATTCAAAGCTCTAATAACAATCTCTAAATCAAATTCAACTTGAACTAAAGGGGAATAATTTTGCTTTAGCCAACTTAAAACTTTCTAACCCCTAAAGCTTTCGCAACCAAAGAATCAAGAATGCCATAATAAACTCTTACAGCAGCTGTAATAAGTTGCCCTTATGATCCCTCATAACAAAACCAGAACCGAACTTGTTTAACCTCCTTAAAAATAGCTACATTTGTATTTATCTTGATACAACTCATTAGGAGTTTTTAGGTACCTATAGTCAAGCAGGAAGAGGTAGCAATAGAATTACAATGCTCTTTCTTTCTAACGGATTGCCAAGAGGATAAAAGACTAGAGGCTATAAAGGAAGTTGCATTAGGGACCTGAGGAATACCTTGCCAAAGCAGGTCATTTTGACACTTCCAAATAGCTCAACATAAAGACACAACAAAAAAGCAATTATCCAAATAAAGGACTAAAGGATGTTGGCAAACCATGATTGCAAGTCATCATAATTCATGTTTAGAAAGCTAATTAATGCCTGCTTTAAGCCAAACTTGCTTAACAAAATTACAATCAATGATGAGATGCACAACAGATTCAATACTATAACCACAAAAAGGACATGATCTATCAGTAGTTATACCTTTAGAGAACAGGGCATCATAGACTAAGAGACAAGAATGAAAGGCACTCCACATAAAAATTATTCATTTTTGGAGGAATCATTAAATACCAAAATTTTTGCCAACAAAAGGGTTTTATCATATTTGAAAAATGATCAAGTTTTTTATATATAGCTTTGTAAACACTCTTAATTGAGTACCTCCCATTACACTCAAAGATTCACTGCCAACTATCAGGTATATTTTGCCAACACAAATGGATACTAGCAATTGATTGCGTCTCTTACATCAAAATTAAACAAAATATCATATTTCCAGGATTTATTAGCATCATCGATAAGTTTAGCAACTGTCAAATCAAAATAGATAAATGGAAGAGAAGTAAAAATGTAGGGATTAATGTGATCTGGAAGCCAAGGTATGTTTTTTTAACTCTTAATTTTTTGTTGCAACCTTTAACACCATTTTTGTTGAAATTGTTGTCTCTAAATAACTTCGTATTAGGGAAGGTTATCAAAGAACACCGAGTTAGCATTTTTTTATTAATATTAATTTCAATTAGCAAGCCTAACTTTGATTTGAGCGCCAATAATTAACAGGGCATGTGTTTTCTTTTGCCATTTTCATTAAATTAAGACTCAATGTTAATAAAAAAAATAGTTTAAAAACTTAATGTAAACACAAATAAAAAAATTAAAGATTCAATAGAGAAAATATAAAAATTAAAGGACTTGATGTAATGCTCCCTCTACTAGGGTAACACTATACCATAACAATTTGTACTATGCAAGCATACTAAGGCTATTATATATATATAATATATATATATATAATCATGATTATTTAGCATCAATTCATAAAAGATTACTTCATAAAAATATATACATATATTCACTTTTCGTTCACATATCCATTACCAAAACTATATAGTAGCATTTATCTCAAGTTTACAAAAATATAACAAGGAAAGACCTATACATTAGAACTTATGCTCTTTCTTGTGTTGGTCTTGCTCTATAAGCAAAACTTGTCCTTAAGCATCGCTTTTACTCTGCAAACCTACATAGATAAGAAAAACCCATCTTAAGCTATAAAGCTTAGTAGGAAAAGTTAATCTTGAACAACCACGCACAACAATTGTTCCCAACCCACACACAATAATAATAATAATAATAATAATAATAATTTGATTTCATTTAGTTAAATTCAAAACATAAGTTAAAATATGCACAGAAGATATCCATTTCAACATTTATCATTCTCATCATGTCTATTCATATTACCAATTACTTTAACTGCCTATTTATACTCTATAGGTGTGGATAAAGGGTACTTTGGTACTCTAAATATCTGAAGGTATTAATCATATAGGATATCCAAAGGTATCAAATTTATAGGATCCATACAAGTCAAAACTATAGGTCCCAAATTCGGGACTAACTATAGGACCCAAACTGGGTCAAAACTGTAGCATCTGCAATATCACCCTATAAGTATGCCTATCTATCCACATATAAACTCCAGTAGGTATTAAGTTCACCTTTCACATTAATTCATTTATCATGTTCAATTCATCACCTAGTACACTTATGTACATATAAGCATCCACATGTAATCATATTAATGTAACATTAATTATTAATGGATACTTGTGTGAACATATGCATTTGTATATATGTAATCATCTTGTTAGGATATCATCAATTATGAATATTCATATATTTATGCAAATTCATATACATATGCCCTCTATTATACTTTTGGAGTCTAATGATATTGTTATATGTACACAAAATTAACAAGTAGACCTAGCAATAACATAAGATAAATCATATGCATATAACTTCTCATGTTTGGGTTTATTTTTGTGATTATATTCCAAGGTTCATTTCTCCTTTACATGTATTTCATGGCACATTATAACCCTATAAATACATTTAAAGTGTTTTAAACGGGTTCAAAATGGCTCGGGTAAGTTTCAGTGATGTTTCGAGGTCTAAAGTCAAGTATAGATTGGAACAGGGGATGTAACACCCAATACATGGTTAGTTACTAATGTCACACTCAGGTTCAGGTTTCTTATGTACAGATAAAGAAATTTAATTAAGGATACTATTCAAATGATAAAAATTTCAGCAGAGTTTCCCTTGCTTTTCGTTTAAAAGCCCCCCTGAAAAGAAAATTTCCAAAACACTTCTAGCCACATCTATCCTACCATCCATCTCCTATTCAAACCCCAACACAGCAATTATGGCCCTTCCACCAACCTATACAAATCACAAAAATCCAATAAAACATGCAAAGCACGACATATATGATTATTGCCACTTTATAATTTACAATACATCCATCCATAAATATTTACATATGACTTTAATTTCTTCAAGTATGGTGTACATGTCAACAAAATAAGAAAGTAAACAAAAAGCTGTGGCACTTGCACCTCAAAATTCTTCTGCTTCACTGTGGTGGTTCGAGCTCTTTTGATATAGCTCCACTATTAACTTCCTCCAAAACCTCCTCCTAACCTACGCGGGGGAAAAAATCACATGCTAAGCATATAGCTTAGTGGTGTTCAAAAAATTCTATTTTTCCAACAAAATCGAATTTATTTTGACTAAAGTATATAAGTAAACAAAATAAGAAATATTATGAACCAACAACTACGTATACCTTACTTAAATGAAAGTGGCAAATATATTCTCAATTACATAACCGTATTATTTTATGAGATTCGCATTTTGTTTCATATCGCTCTTCTAAGTTACGGTTTAGAATTTATCATAACAAAAAGAGGTAACCAGTTAACTGTCTTTATCTAAAAATAGTTTGATAATTAGTTAAATGCTTAATATTTATGGTTTACATTGCCCTAAGTAAAATATGGCGAAATTGTAAGACGAGTTGGATAAGTGGGAGCTAAACGCAGGATCTAGTTCTCGAAACCATGTGGTCCATCAACATCATTTCCACAAAATCAATATTTAAAAATTCATACATTTAATAATACAGCGTATACACACACACACACGCACGCACTCACTCGTGTGAACTGAGTTCTCGGAATTATGCAGCCCCCCCCCCACCCCCCCCCCCTCCCCCGATTCAATCAATTATACTCGGTCGGATGAGCTCTCGGAGCCATGCATCCTGTAACCACATCAAGACACAATATTGCTACAATTTTTCCCTAATTGGCATGTCAATCTTATCCTATTACTCAAAGTCCTGTCTAGTTTTACTAAGGGCAATCAAGTATTTTCTAGTCACCATTAATAAAACTTAAAACGTTAATTCCAATTAATACTTACATATTTTATTTAACTAAATTGTTCCTTCCAAACTTCGCATTTCATACACTTAATATTATTCATCTAATTGTCTCGTAGGATCCCCATTTATCATGAAGTATTTATGGATTACTAATTAATTATGCATCATTCACAAGCATAGGCCTAAGTATTTAGCCATACATATCTCATTATTGCTTACACACACACGCACTTGTATTCTATTATACACCTCTTAATGTAACTATGAGGCATATATTTAACTAACAAATTTTACTTTTCTCATGAGGCTACAAATCACAATAATTTTGTATAACCATAATAGCCCACTTAAAGTTTTAGGATACTTGCATTAATTTATTCAAGCTATACTTAACTTATCTTATTTCCAAAGTATCCTATTAATTCTTAATCTCAAAATGAACACATATAAAATTATTAATTGGCTTAAGGCATATTACTTAGCATTTAATTAAAAATTTATAACATTTCTACTATCATTTACCATCAAAAATTTATTCTCACTTTAAAATTTAACTAACATAATATATATAAAAATTAGAAAAACATATTTGCTTAAATACATACCTATTTGTCACTAATTCTTCAATTTTTCCACTACCAAAGCAAGCTTTTGCCCATCACCTTGCTTCTTTTTCCTTCCCTTTCACACTTGTTTCACCTTATTTCTCTACATAACCCATAATTTCATATAAATTTCATAATTACAACAGCTTTTAATGTTAATTTCCTAACCCCCAACACTTAATTAGCATAAATAAATGAATCTTGCTCAAAAATACCATTAATTTCATATAATTTTCGTAACCTACAGCAGCCCCAAAGAAATATAAACTCTTAACTTCATCAATTAACCAAAACATAAATCTTTAGCTTTCATTTTCCTAAAACCAAAAAAAACCCAAAATCTGAAATTCTACCTTCCCCGTCAAAATACTTTCATAATCAACAAATAGAGATAGAGTGGGGCTTACCTGATAGTTAGGAGGGAGGAAGCAATAACAAAAGGGGTAGATCTAAAGGGAAAATCGAAGCAAGAGGGAGAGAACGACGGAGGTATTCGTGATCCCTTTGTTGCACACAAAGAGAGAGAAATGAGGGAGGAGGCGGCAGCCTGCGGGTGGCGTTGTGGCGCAGCGGTTGATGGAGGTAGGTGGCACAGTCGAGATGAAGAAGAGAGGGGTTGTTGGCAAAATGAGAAGGGAAGGGAAAAGAAGAAAGAAAAAGAAAAATGCAAGGGGACCCAATCCAACTAAGGAAAAAAAAAAGAAAAGGGTTGACCCAAAACGACGTCGTTTTGGTCAATCCCTTTCTAGTCCTTCCTGCTTCGTCAAATTACAATTTAACCTTAAAACTCTTCCTTTCATGCAATTAAGCCCCAATTACTATGTAATTATCAACTTAAACTTATTTTATTTTTTTGACACCCCTCAACTACACTTATTTATTTATTTATTATTATTATTATTATTATTATTATTATTATTATTATGTCTATGTATTTATTACCCCGAGTAATTCAATTAGGGATGCTAAAGAGGAGGCTCACGGCTTAGAAAAAATAGTTCCATATGTGACAATTGCTTCTAGTTGATCCAGAATGCTTCGTCAAAGCTAAGACAAAAGTATCTCAGCCATGACAATGCAATTTGCCGAGAATTCAACGGACAGACTCCTAAGTTCAATTTGAACACCAATTTTAACCTAGCAAACGTTATTTTCTGAAGTTTCCATAGAATCAAGAATCTTGCAATTTAGACCACTACACAAAAAGATATACCTAAAAATATACAGGTTGCTCCTATTGACAAGGCAGCAGCCAAAACTGAAATTCAAGCCAATATTTGACATACTTAGAGATAGAATTAAATTTTGATTTCTTCTACAGGTTTTTAGATTTATATCTTAACATTGATTTCCAATTAAAATCACTCCATTTAGAGTTTTATAACTCAAGATACACACAAAACAAGATCAATAGGTCCAATAGATCCTATGACAGCTTTTGGATCCTAACTCCCCTTTTCTATAGTTCAACCCATATCCTTGGTGGAATCATTCTAACACACTTCAACATTAATTCTCAAGTTAACACAACATTTTATTCAATTTTCACAGCACAAATGCACCATATTAAAATTAAGCTTTCCTATACCTTAACGATTCTAAAAGCTCCCTTCAAGTTTTCTCCACTTCCTTCTCCTTAGCTTTACTTGATTCACCAACTGAAAAATCACACTTAACTTATTTACCACTTTCACATACATAACAGCTCTTGATGAATAAACAAGAAGTAGATAGAGAAAAAAATTATTGAATTTATCTCAATTTTCTCTTAAAATTTTCTTAATTTCCTTGTTTCTAGCAAAAGAGTGGAATTAGAAGTTAGAAATGGAGAAGAAGGAGAGGAAAAATTTTGGAAATGGGAGTTCCAGCAAAATCCTATCCCTCTTTCCTCTCTTTCTACATTTCTTTGACTCTTCTAGAGGTTGATAGATGGAATTTTCCGATTGATCCACTTGTTGGACTTAGAAAAATCTCATATAGCTCCTCCACCTTCCCCAATTCTTACAACTGCCCCATAACACATTACAATCTCTCAATTAAATCTATATTTCAAATCTTTAAATTTTACATATACATAACAATGGCCAAAATACCAAATTGTTCTTGACTTTTTAGTTAATTTCCTCTATATCCCATTCTTTACTTTATTACTATTAGAACCTAAGTTGGGACCTTACACTTTATATGTTTTGAAAACACGCATTTAAATTTTGTCAGGTCCTATATTTTAAAAAGATGATATAAAATTTATATAATTTTTAAATTATTCACGTTAAATTTAAAATAAATGAAATATGGTTGTAATGTCAACTTTTTTTAATAAATGAATTTAATGTAAAAAAATTTAAAATTCAGATGCCATAATGTGTTCTATATTTTCTTTTCCCTTCACCACGCAGACAATTACATCGACATTAATCGGACTCGGATATCTTTGGTTTGACCCACCCGTATTGTACTTGCATCCTTCTATAAGGTTCAACAGCTATTACTATTCTGCACTTTGCAAAACCTGTTAGCGGCAGTGCAATGCTGAGGACAGTGTTAAAGGAAGCTGCAGTGCGCCAACCTTTATGGCGCATGATAGCTAATCGGCGCTCGACCACCAACATCTCCACTGCCGTCGACTCCATGTTGCTTCGCTCTCTTAAAGAACACTATCTCGAAATCTCCAAGATGAACCCTCCACCTGTACTTGTTTCTCTTCCTTCTACTCTTTCTCTGGAATTTCATTTCTGCAGTTATTAACAAATTGCTAAACCCCTGGGGTTTTATGTTTCTCTGAAAACTTTCCTTTTCTTTTTAGAGGATCTCCAGGGTATTAGTAGGCCTAATGCAATCGCAATTTTTATGTTTTTGTGCTTAGTCTTATGGTTCTAAATGTGTGTTTGAATAAAAAATTTGTGGGTTTTGTTTATTGAATGTAAAGAAAAGCAGCAACCCAAAGCCTTTGCAGTTTCAGTTTTTTTTGCTTCGCTTATATTTTACAAGTGTCTGAATTTTGTTTGTTTAGCTTTGCAAAGTATACTGTATGCCTTAGTTATGATTGCTGGAAGTAAATTCTTAATCTGTTTTCTTCTTTCTGTGCTTTCTAGAAAGTAAGCCCTCCTTCGGCGTTTGCAATAGTGAAAGGAGCTATAGATGGGCATGGCCCTGTTCTCACTCGAGCCTATGGCAATGAGGAAATTAACATCTCTGTAATGCGGCTAGCCAATATTATACCTGGAGGTGGAGGGGAGGATGATGAGGACATTAACCAATTGTTCCTTCATGTGGATGTGTCAAAGCCTGGACAAGCAAAGTCCTTGCATTTTCTTTGTGGGCTGTATCCAGATGCATTGGGTATTCACTCTGTTTCATTGAGGACAAAGGCTGAAAACTCAGAGCTTCTTGAGGTTCCATCTGCATACAATGGCCCTCTTTTTGAGTGAGTTATGGCTCTCTTTTTTTGTTTTTTTTTTAAGGATTTAATAATTTTTGGGTATTTACTTATGAATATTGGAAGGAAGTGGTGTATAATAGTTGCGGAGAATCTTCTTAGCACAATTTTAGATGATGCAACGAATTAGTGAACCCTTTTTTAATAAAGCTCCTCAATTAAGGGATTAGAATACACTAGGGGATTTCTAGAGGGTTTAGTATATGTACTTATGAATAAAGTATGGTCTGAAAGGATTATGAAGCATTTTATTGAGATGGGGAACATAAAATATCTAGCCATAACTGTAAAACTGGAGTTCTTATGCATTGGGAGGAAAAAAGAAAAAGAACAAAAGAAAAAAAAAATATTAAGGCTTACTAAGACTTGTGGCATTGGGAAAAAAACTCTTCTGTAACAGCATCTTTGTGTCTTTGGGTGTTGCTTGATTAGATGGAGATGAAGCAGACCTGTATGATATGATTAATTGGTATCTTATGGCATTGGTGAGTTTTGATAAAGGTTTTGTGAATCTGGCCCCTCCATGCAGTGTTTTATTTTCTCAAGAGTTATTCATTTGGAGATGGATAAGTTCAACCTTATTCATGGGTGCATTGTTCCTTTTCTATATATTCTTCAAATTATAGATATTTAAATTACCAGATGGATGTTGGTCATTTGTTGCAGCTTTGGATTATGGGCATTAGTTGAATAATTGATGGTTGTTATGATCATAAGTGGCAGTTTTTTTATTATTTTTATTTTTTATCGCTATAATGCCAATGAATGTTATTATTATGTAGCATGGTTATATTTTCTCTTAGTGGAGTTGGAAGGGAGTCTGGGGGCTGATGCATTTCTAAGTTCTTTTCCGTGCACTAGTTTTAGTTAATTTATGTTGCTCAAGGTGCACACCTAGAGCTGCAAATGAGCCAAGCTGCTCGCAATCCATTTCAAGGTTTCTTTGGAAAGGCTCAGTTGAAATGATTATTAAAATTAACGAGCTGAGATCAAGCTCAGTTCGAAATTTGTAATTGGAATCAAGAAGTTCATATTCAGAATCTGGATAAGAATGTGGTGTAGCTGCTACTTGGATAAATTATGCTGGTTCTGGGAAGAAGATAAGGTGAACTGATACTTGTGTAATTTTACTAGACTCAAGTTATAGTTTGGTTTGAGCAGAGGAATTTCTTAACGTGAATGTGAGATATAGTTAGAGAGAAGAACATGGAATTTCTCTGGTGTTCTGAGGCTTGTGTAGTGTGAAAATGGCGTTTGTCTTTAAAGAGACATATCTTCACTTGGAATAAGTAGAGGTAGCCGTAAAGGATAAGCATTTAAGCATTTTTCTCCTTAAATCTAGGAATTCAAGATTTCAGTGCAAGAAACTGTTGCAATTATGCAAACCTTAATTAAATTTCCAGGTCTGGCAGGAGTTAATTTTGTTTAATTCTCTTTACCTTTGAGATGAAATGTAATTTATTCCTGCAAAATGTATAGGATACTATCAGGCCACTTGTCCAGCTTTCTTTCATGGTGATCAGCAGTTCTTTTGGTTTTTGTGTGGAGAATTTAGGCCCAAATAACTATGGGATGTGAGGATTTTTGAGTTGAGCTTTCAGTTGACAGGTAGAGTTTCATTACATAGAATTGCGAGTTTTTTTGTTGTTAATACTTTGGAATCTCAGTGCAGGCAGCATTCAATTTGATATATCTTCTCTCTGATTGAACTTTTGATGTCCTTTTTTTTTTGCTCTTTATCCTGTAAAAAATTGTCTTCTTGTAAAATATAGCGAAATGGTCATCTTTATCACCTAGATCTTGTAATGGCATTTGTATGTTAATAGGAAAATGTAGTTTGAAGGATTATTAATGATGATCTTTCACTCTTTCTTGTTCAAAGTTGTTAAGGAATAACAACTTTGATTGAGTAAACTAATGAGGGAATAAGAAATTGCCATTTTTTTTTATTTGGGGAAAAATTCCAAATTTCAAATGCTGTCTAGCTTTTTTTCCAATTGTAAATGAATTTTATTTTTAAGAGAAAAATAATAAAGTGCAGAAGTTGGAACATGAAAGTCAAAGTCTGGAAAATTGTTATATGAATTGATGCATATCAATTAAAGATTGAGAGTCATTTTGTATTGAAGTGGAGAACTTAGAGATTTGAAGATGTTCTGTTCTATTTCACGCAGCAATAGAAAATATTTTATTTAAGAATGTCATTGACATTTAACCTTCATACGTTATATAT
This sequence comes from Excoecaria agallocha, assembly GCA_037975025.1. Lineage (NCBI taxonomy): Eukaryota > Viridiplantae > Streptophyta > Magnoliopsida > Malpighiales > Euphorbiaceae > Excoecaria > Excoecaria agallocha. The sequence goes on along the minus strand of CM075815.1, from coordinate 39,631,493 downwards.
TTTTTGTTCTGTGGTTTTGTCTATAGACATGGACCCAATTCACTATACAGACACAATGGTTATAATCTGGGAACCCATAATAACAGTTAATAATCCATTCCTCTATTCTGTTTAACTCCCTAAGTTTATATATTTATAAATACATATTTTTATGTTAGCTGGATTTACAGAAACCCATCTGGGAGAGGGACAAACACTCTAACTGTTATAACTTATAATGGGCTCTCATGTCATAATGTGGCATTAACATTTAACAGGATAGCTAATGGAGAACTTTTTAACATTGTGGATCACTGTAGAGTGGAGGGCCAAATTTATTTCTCAAGCCATTCTTTAGATAATTGAATTCGGATGTCACAGTGCTGTTAATTGTGAATTGAAAGCTTCATTGGCAGTAATAGTTTTTTCAATGTGTACAGACGTTCGTATTTTGTAGGAATCAACAGTTTTGAGTCTTTGTCCAGTGGCATTGGATTTACTCCAAACTATACAAATTATGTTTGATTATGTCCGAAATAGCACATCATGCATTTGCTGTTTAATTTTAATATGTTAAGCCTAAGATGTGATGTATTGTATGCTGCATTTGAAAATTATTTTCATTTTCTTATGTCATTTTGTACAACTTATTTATTTCTGTGAGGAATCGGTAATTGATAGGGAGCTTGATGAGAAGATGAGAGATGCACTCCACAGTTATATTGAAGAAAGAGGTGTGGATGAGAGTTTGTTTAATTTTCTTCAAGCTTGGCTCTATGTGAAGGAACATCGAAGTCTTATGCGTTGGTTTAAAACAGTGGGTGGATTTATTAATGAAAATAAAAAATCTGCTGAAGGTGCTTCACAATGAGATAGAAAGGATTTGCAAAACAATTTATTTGCTAGCCAGAATGCAAGAAGAAGAGTGCTTCATAGTCGGCAGTCTATCTGCAATATGAGTAGCAGCTTGGTATTGCAGGTAAAGTTATATATATTACAAATTTAAAAAGTGTTGCTCATAGAACTTGCCTTTTTTGCTGCAAAATTTTGTATTGTAAGTGTTAGATTGTGATGCTCTTTCTTTGTTTTGTTCTGGGTTTGTCAGTCACAATATGTGTGGATGTTACTTTTAATTATGCTAATGCAATTGCTGTTAAAAACTAAGTAGGATTTACTTTCCTTCTACCTAGTAACTAGCCATAGAAAATTCCTTTTACCGTTTCATCAGCTAGTTCCAAACCCTGGTTTGAACTTCTTCCCTGTTTTCAGGAGAAAAGGAGGATGAGGTAGTTTTTGTTAGGGCTGACCACATTTCCAAAACTGCCAGTTTCGATTTTGGAACTGTCGGTTTTGGTTTTATTACTGGTCAAAATGAAATAATATGAAGACAGTTTTAGTTTAAAACGGTTTTGGTTCAGTTTTGGCTCTGATTCAACTCAATCGGTCTCCATTCCAGACTCAAACTTCAGGCAATAGTCTTTCTGTCTAGGATAAGAGCATTTCAATTTCATCTTGATAACTCAAAAACTGCAACATTATATTATTGTTCCATTTATATATTGACTAAAATTTTAAATTATATATTATCATGCAAAATATGTACTTAAAACAGAATTTCCTACATAAAAATTTTATTTAATTTTTTTAGATAAAATGCATTTTTCAAAAGTGTTCTTAATGTTTTCTGTAGACTACTAAACTCAGAACCTTTTTTTTTTTCATGAGTGTTAAAATACCTCTAATGTTTCTCTAACGTTTTCTTTGAGTACAACAAAGCCTTTGACTTTATATTGGATTAACAAAATACACGTGACACTAACGTGCCATAAAATGGGCCAGTGTTCTAGTTTTCACTTCGAATTCATATTAAAAATAATAGTTCTAACAAAAAGCAAAAGAATTTATATTAAATAATTAAGTTGGAATTTCTTAATAAAATAGGACTAATTTCTTAACTTTCACTGAAAAAAATTCACAATAAAGGATTTTTCATAGTTGCCATGAGGAACCAATGTCCTCACCTAATTGAAAAAAAAAATAAATCTAGTTTGATTTAATTTCCAGTCAAAAGGCATGTTATATAACATGTTTTAAATCGCTTTTCAAGATGGTTGAGTACGTTTTTTATTTTATGCCAAAATCTATATGTGTGAGAAGAAAAATAAAATAATTAATTTAAAGGTTTAAATTATAGTGGGTATCAATTAAGAGCATGAATAAAATTGAGATTTCGAACCATTCTCTTGGTTTGGTCTCCTAAAGTCAGACTGGCTAGTGCCTCCACTAACCTACTTTGTGATGCTTAAAAGACGCATCTTGATATTGATCGCCAACAATGGAATAAAAGTACTCTAAAATGCTAGATGAAAAGACTCGAGTTGGTGAATTGCATCGAAATTTTTTACTACTGAGATCTGACCAATTTTAAGACTTAAGGTACTTTCGTCTAGCCTTTCCTAGGAGTGGGAGTGATTTGGATAAAATAGTTCCTCTTTCGTCGTGTGTCACTCTAGCTCCTAAAGAAACTCTTGCTAATTCCAACTGTGATGATATTAATACTTGGAAGTGCAATAAGTTTGGTATGTTTGTTTGTGAAGGCTGCTTAAAGTCTTTTTTGTTCTCATCGGTGGAATGAAAACTCGGGGCGTTGGAAATTAGTGTGGAGTTGGAAAGGACCTCAACGAGTTCCTGTGTTTCCTGGGTTAGTAGCTAAGAATAAGCTTCTCAGTAATTGTTAGCGACTTGTTAGGTGTTAAACTGACAACCAGAATTGTTCTGCTTGTGGGTATCATGCTGAAGATACACTCCATATCTTGAGAGGTTGTTCCGCTGCTATTGCGATTTGGACTACTATAGCCTATTGATTTGAGGCCTCTCTTTTGGAATTCTTCTCTTTCTCATTGGATTATTTTGAAGGTGCCTTTGGTAGGTTTAAATGGATGGGTGTATCCCTTGGAAACTCATGTTTGGTATTATTTGTTGGTATCTTTGGTATAACCGCAATTTGCAAATTTTTGAGAATTTCCAAATGCCGATTGCTACGATTCTGAACAAGTGTGGGGCTATGGCTAGGGATTTTTTTTTTTTTCTTTGGTCTGATTTATGGAGATTCTGAATTTCTCCTCCTGATGGTGTTGTTAAGGTGAACACGGATGGAGGTCGGAATAACAACACTGGTTTTACCACTTCAGGGGGTGTTATTCGTGATTCAGATGGGAATTGCGAAGAGCATTGGATCTTGTTCTGTGGTTGAGGCGGAGTTTTGGGGTGTTTTGGAAGGGCTGTCCCTTGCTTGGGAAATTGGTCTTTGTAAGATCATGTCGAGCTGGATCAGACGGAATTAATCGACTGTCAACTACTTCTTGCATAGCTTTGACTACACATTCTCTTTAAGATTTGGTGTTAAACTCATGGCTAGCAAAGCTTAATTTCTTTGAGCGACCATAGCTCACCATTAACATTGAAAATGGTCTGCCACAAGGGCAGGACTTAATGGTGGTCTGAGGGGCAACTGCCCTCCCCCCACCTAAATTATTTTTACCCATGAAATCTGATAATTTTTTCAAAAAAAGCATTAGTATTAACCCACTTGAAATTTATGATATTATGTTTTTATCCATGAAGTTCTATATTTTCTCTAAAAAAAATTAGCATTAATCCCCAAAATTAATTAAAATTTCATTATAATTATTATATATTTACTTAGAAATATATATACACATATATCTTCACTTTAAATTAGACTTTTTTCTAATAAAAAAATACATTCATATTTATTTTTCGTACCCAAAATATAAATTTTAATTTTGCTCAAGATGTCTAAAAGTTTCAATAAAAGGGCATGTCTGTATGGAAGTTAGCGAAATAAAATTTGAGAATGTGCTCTATGCTGTCAAGATTTGAAGTGACAAGGGACAGACGAGCTCCAAGCCGGCGGAGTACGATGGTTTGCGAGGGGGAGGAGGATAAATCAGACTAAGGGACGGTGGCAATTCTTGTAGAGAGACGGTGGCATAGAAAGGATTTGTCCATTCTAATTTTATTAGATTTAAATAATAAATCCATTTTATGTTACCTAGAACGTTACATGGGTCATATCACCATATTCATAGATAATCCCCTATTTCCACACAAAATAGTGTTGGCCCTCCCATAAAATTTTTTATTTTTTGAGAAAGTCAAATAATTGAAAGATTTTCTATTTTTTATATATTTTTATCATATTAGTTGAGGACGTCAATTTTTATGGTCCCAGCACCATCATATTCCTATGCTAGTTTATTAGTTGACTTTACCATGATCGGACCGTGCGGGACCGACCCCTCTTCTTTCATCATTTCTTGGTATATTTTTTGTTTTCATTAATGTAACTATAATTTCATTTTTCAGAAAATAAATTAAGAATAATATCAAAAAAATAAGATACGGTATGAATGGACATTTAAATTATTAAACTAAATGGATGTATGTAATTCGATAATTTGATACACACAATTTGATGATTTAAATAGGCATACATTGTATGTGTACACTCTGAATTAGTAATTCAATATCAATTATTAATGATTTAGCTGCGTTTTAGGTTCTAGAGAATGTACCTAATTTTTGAATTAAAAAATAAAGAAAATACTCTACCCTATTTTCTAATATTTTAGTAAAATACTAACATGTAATCACCGTCAAACCTTGGCGCAACCAAAAATATTTTGCATACTTTAATTCTACAAATCATTAAATAAAATTGACAATTTAATGCAACAAAGCCCCACCATACTAATTTTGTGAAATTAATTACTAATCTAAAGAATGTTTGACCTTAAAAAAAAAAAAGAATGTTTGACCTGTCTAAAGCCAAAAGGCATGGTTGACCTTGACCTGCTGATCCGACAAAGTTATGCCCTTTGGATTTTTGGGGTGTAGACATCATGATGGTGAAGCAAAACAGAGGGTTCCTATAATCTCATAATATATGAATTTTATAAGAAATTTGTTTTATTATTGTATAAGCTATTAACTCTACGCATTAATCTATTCCGTTGGATTAAAAAATAATACTATTTCTATTTTTATTGGACGGTCTATATTGATGTGTATAGTTAGTACATAATATGAGAAGCATTGCCTTTTTTTTGTTTTCTTTATGTTTGATATTTTATTCATTTTTTTTTTTATATTTGACATCAACTCATGACACTAGAAAGGACAAATCAGAATGTGCAATGTGGCAGAATTTGAAAACTTTGGAGGCTCCACATTCAATGTGCAGCTCAGATAGGCGTTTTATTATTATTATTATTATTATTATTATTATTATTATTATTATTATTATTATTATTATTATTATTATTATTATTATATAGATTGTTTGTTCATTGCATTTTGGTATTATTAGGTCATATCATTATTTAAAGGGGATTATATCAAATATTAGATTTTATGTTTGGTCTCGGGGACACGTGTCATGAGGTTGTGTTAGGAGAAATACTTAGATACTGTTATGAATAATCTCCAGCATAAATTTTTATTTTATTTATTCACGGGTTAGGTTGTGTATTTTCCACATAATAATAAACTTATTCTAGAGCTCCAGTTTTTTTCAAATATAAAAATAATATTAAAATACATGGCATTTCTTTTCCGGCACAATTTGAGATAATCATTTTAAGATACTATAGTTAATTAAGAGATGATTAAACTAATGGTAGCAAAATAATGAGTTGCAAAACTTTATTCCTTTCATCAAATGGGAAGATATTAAGTTATAAATTTTAACCAAACTTTTTTTTTTTTTAGTAATGGTCAATTTGTTCAGAATTCATGTTTTAGCTAAATTAATATGTAACTTATTATTATTATTATTATTATTATTATTATTATTATTATTATTATTATTATTATTATTATTATTATTATTACATGATGGATATTGAAATCACAAAAAAATAAATTTATTTTCTAAAACAAATAAATTGTAGCAGTGACAAGTAAAATCAAATTCATAGAAATGGGGGAGGATTTTAGCTCTTTTGCTGAACAAATAAATAAATAAAATGGAATTTTTTTTCATTTGCAGTAAATAACAAATAATAAAAATAGAATTTAAATTGATGGCAGCTCGAAAGTTTTGGACTGTTGTCTAAAAGGGATCTTGCGAGGGAACGTCCACAATTTAGCTACCCAAAAGCGGAGGATGACCTAAAAATCAAAAGAAAATCGATGGAGGTTATGTGAAGGGAAGCTCTTTCAAGAAAATAGGAAAAAGGGATAAAAAGTGTGAAGAGCAACTTATACCTGAAATGTTTTAAATATTTATAATTTTAGGTGATAGAGTTTGAATAAACTTACAACTCCAAGCATGGATAAAGTTCCATGTTGATCCAAACTATGATTGAATGATTAGATGAGGATAGAACCTCATCCTATTCCATTGGAGTTTGAGTTGTTGAAGGATTATGTTGCTCTTGAAGTCAAAGAGACGCCAAAGGTCGTTATTTTTGTGTTTCAAACTAGTATATTCAAACTCAAACTATGCTAAGTGTAGATACTGTGATTCGAGACAGCCTAAATCATGATTATCCAATGATGAAGAAATAGTATATTCCTAACAAAAGGCGTGGATCCTGAAATTCAGATTATGAATTTCTCATAATTTTCTCAAAGATTTTATGATTTTCCAAGTATTTTTGAAAGGTTTTAACAAAATAGCATAAAAAACTTTGATTTTGGCCTTCAGTTGTGACAAACGGTCGTTTGTCATGTGAGAAATGATTGTATGTGGCCACATCTCTTCTATCCAGGTCAAATCAGGAGCATTTTTGTGAATTTTGGATCTTTTACTTGAGGGACGGCCGTCTGCCATTAAATTTTCAGATTTTTCACGTTTCTTGTTTTTCAAAAATGGGAAGATAGAGTTTTAAGGGGATCAATCCCTCCAGATTTAGAGGGTTAGGATTGGAATTCAACTCCAACTCTACTCTTGGTATAAAAGAAAAGGAATTAGGATTTCTAAAAAGGGGGAATCATTCTTGAATACGGAGAAAATTCTTAGAGAAGAAGAAACTAATTCTTCTCTCTCTAAGAAGAAAAAAACTCTAACAATTTCTTTGATCTAAACACAACATACACACAAAAATCATTTTGTTTTCTGAAACACGAAGATCACAATCAGAGTGGAGATCTAGACTTCAAGAAATTTAAAGTTAGAATATCTCCTGAAGGTAATATTCTAGACTCTTTATCCATATTTTCTCTCTCTAAAAATTATCATGAATGATTATGTTTGACTACTGTCAAAATTAATGTGTTAATGCATTTTGATTCGTGGATTTACATGTTTAAATGGAATAATGTGCGAACCTGGATCAATATGCATGATAATGAGATGATTAAATTACAAATTTCTCCATTGGTGTATACTTTCAAGCTCATATTTTGTTATGTTATTTTGTATTTTAATGATTTTTAGAGTAGTTGAAGCATAATTAGGGTTATAATCTTAGTTTGGCATGCTTTAGGCCTTAATATTTGAGTGTTTAGGGCTTATTTGTAATTTTGTGTTTTTAGGTGATTTCTCAATCTCCTGTTTTATTCTACGAGTGACAGACTGGAAGAAGCTCCAACGGATGATCATCTATCAACACGATAGACGGGACATTGTAGGAGTTTCTTCTCGTTCCATTTTTCCTTTAGCTATGGCTATCCGTCGCTCATCCAGGGGCGTCCATGGCTGAATTTTAGGCCTATTTTCATGTATTTTATGCCTTTTTGTTGTTCATATTATTTCTTTGATCCCAAAGTGTTAATTTGTCATTCTATATATGTTTTGATTCTTTATGTATGATTAAATAAGTGATCTTCCTTTTATGTATTTTACTTTTTTATTTGGATTTTCCTCATGATGCTAATTTATTGATTTTTGTAGTTTTGTGTGAATATTTAACTTTATATGCTTTTGCAAGACCTTGTGCGGCATTTTACATTGGGAGTCGTTCCCTCGATTGATTGACACCTACACCTGCTCCCTTTTTTTGGTTATTCCTTGCATTTGTTTCATTTATTTATTATTTGGTTTTATTATTGTTTTTGCTTATTTAATATTTTGATGTATTTTTTGGATTATTTTATTTTTAGGGATGTAATAGCTAGTAAAAAAAAGGGTTTTTGTGCACGTTTAAAGGAAAAGGCACTAAAAAAGATTTTTATTAATTAAATTGGATTTTTCTTCAAAACTTGGATCAATGTCAAATTTTCTTTCCAAAAATCAAATAAAGGACAAGAGAGAATTTTTGTAAAATATGCATGAGAAAATTAATGTTTTCAACCAAAATAATGTCCCGATTTATGTATGTCACTTTATTTTTATAGTCTGATAATTTGCTTCTGTAATAAGCTTTAGTAGTTTCATTTAATTAATTAATTAATTTACCACTTTTATTGTTTGTCTGGGATGTTTACTTAATTTTAACGCTTCGCATCGTGTGACAGAGGAGATGGGGTTAATATTTAAAACTCAACTATAAAATAATGTATAACCAAGGTACCTAATAAGAGTAATGTTTCGAACACCAATCTCTGTTTAGATATTAAAAGATCGAGAATCATTTCCTAACGTTCTGTTGGGTGGCAATTCTATGGCACATATCTCTTTTGAGCCCATTAATAGACACCTTCATGGGTTGATTATCAATAATAATTTGAACTTCATCCCCTTTTATTGTGAAGTAGTCAATTTATGATTTGTAGCGAATTTCTTTCGATTTCAAACCCTAAAAGCGGACCTCCAAAAATCCAATTAAAAATGAGCATGGCTCCAATACGTATCACACTAAGTGTCCAAACTCTATGTAGATGTTATATTGTGCAATTTATTTTGGTTTGTTCGGAATATTTATGAAGTCCGGTTATCATAAGTACCCCTCCAAAAATGGTGACATTTATGTCAGCTAATCAATCTCTTCAATGACTACACTTTAATAACCTCTAATTTGCGACATTAATGACATACCATTGGGTATTTCGAGGTGCTATAATTATTGCCATTATGGCAGTTCCTTCCGGCATCCAACTTTGCATTTGAAATTTAAATGAGTTGCCCCTTCGTCGCGTGCATTGTCCGTTCGATACCCATACTATAACACTTGGATCATTGCACACGTGTCGTTAACTCCTTTAATTGCCTCCCATATGTTGATTGTCATGTGGCTCATTCGTTTATATATAGTTGCTGATTTTTAACCCTTTACTACTTCATCTGCACATTTTGCCCTTTTCTCATCTTTAGTGCTCTCTTTAGTTTTTGCTCTCGGCTGTGTATTGTACCTCCTTTTTTTAACTTCTATATGTTTCAGATGTAGGGATCCTTGCACGATGGAGCAATTATTGGGAAAATGAACAAGTTGATTACCCAGGCATTAAAGCACGAGAAGATATGCACCATCTGTAGTAGAAGGTTGAAGCTGCCAATAAGAAGGCTACTGAATTCGAGCAAAAAGCGTTTGAAACTGAAGCCAATTTACATTGGTCTTTGTTCATATGCCTATCTCTTCCTTCTCTTCTTTTACTCTTTACTTGCAAATCTCTTATCGAAGTTGGAGGCTGATTGTCTTTTCAAACTAATTGCATTTGTTATCTCACAGTTTTTTTCCCAAAGCCTCCTAAGATAGTTTTCAAATCTTTCATCATGATGGGAGTAGAATCTAGCTTTTCCATGAATTTTGTTGGGTTTCATTTATGTAGGAGAGAAAAATATAAAAATAGAAAACTTTAGAACTCATAAACTTGGCATCTCTCTCTTATTATTTGATTATAGAACTTACATATTTATACTAAAATATGCAACAAACATAACAAAAATATTCCTAAAAATATGAATATAAAACAATAAAATCAAATTCAAATTTAAATATAACAAATCCTAACTTTTCTACTTCAATCTTTGACTTATTCTAATTGACTCATTCTCAACACTCCTTGAGTCAAATTGTTGCAAAAAGAAAAATATGGCTTAAACTGCATATGGGTTTTATTTTTTCATGGTTATGAGGCATAAACATGGGATATGGTTCGTGATTGTAGAAATATGGGCATAGCATATTTTTTTGTTGTTGTAAGGCATAGGCATGACATATTTTTTGTTGGTGTAGGGCATGGGCATAACATATATGTATGTATTTTTCATAGGCATGTCATAGGCATAGTTTTCAAGAGTAATCCTCCTCTTGTTTTTTATTTACTGAAATTTTGGCTTCATATGTTGATATCTGATCTCCACATGATTTGTCTTCTTGAAATGTATATTATTTTCCTCATTATTTCTTTTCTTCATTGACATTGCTTGAAAAACTCGATCCTTGCATATATAAATGTGTATTTTTTTGATTCTCAAGAAAGAAAGCTCTGATACCAAATGTTGGGTTTCATTTATGTAGGAGAGAAAAATATAAAAATAGAAAACTTTAGAACTCATAAACTTGGCATCTCTCTCTTATTATTTGATTATAGAACTTACATATTTATACTAAAATATGCAACAAACATAACAAAAATATTCCTAAAAATATGAACATAAAACAATAAAATCAAATTCAAATTTAAATATAACAAATCTTAACTTTTCTACTTCAATCTTTGACTTATTTTAATTGACTCGTTCTCAACAAATTTCTATTCATCAAGCATAGCTAGAAGGTTGTAAGCAAGGTTAATTGAGGGTACTCCTTCTTCTTCTATTGATCTTAGTTGCTTATGTTACCAATTTGATTACTTCCTTTGGATCTAGAGTGCCTTGATTGTCTTGGTGAATCTTCCATGTCCTTTCAATGAAAGCACTGATGATGGTTCCTGAATGGTTAGAAATATGTTAGTCGAGGTGAGAGAATTATATTAGATTGTCACCACGAAGTAAGTCAAAATAAAGAGTGACCTAGTCAAACTATATGCTAGCATTTCAAAACTTAAGTTAATAAGTTGTTAAGGGAGAGAAAGTAAAGAAAGATGGTCTAGAAATACTTAAGCCTTGCTCTAGAGTGTTTAAGCTATATATAGTATTAGCTTGAAAGTTTTTCTTACACATATTTGAGTATTTTTTATGGGGTATTTAAAATAGTATGATTGGTAAAGTGTGTCAGTGAATTTTAGGGCATGACTTTGTTAGTCCGATCAAATTAGGTATTGGATATTCAAGATGGATTGGGCTCTAATTTTGGGTAAGATCTTATTCCATTGGATGAGTTTGACCTTTATACCCAGACTCAAATGACCTTATATTGGGTATTATCAAGAGTGAATATAAGAGCAAGGGTTTGTTCAATGGAATTAGTGTCTCGTAGCTATCTATCAAAAATTACTGGTAAGGAAGCACCTAGGCACTCAATAGAACAAACAGTCAAATAATCAAAATTACAATGCTAGTGAAAAATCATGTGTTATAGATTTTATTATGGAAAACCCTCTGCTTAGAAAAATATTAAATATGTTCTATTAGCGAATAAATTGTGTGTGTGCTGAATTAGTAATCCAATATCAATTAATTATTAATGATTAAGCCGCATATGTACCTAATTTTTGAATTAAAAAAATAAAGAAAATAGTCTACCTTATTTCTAATATTTTAGTAAAATACTAACATGTAATCACCATCAAACCTTGGCGCAACCAAAAATATTTTGCATTCTTTAATTCCACAAACCATTAAACAAAATTGCAAATTTAATGCAATAAAACCCCACCATACTAATTTTGTGAAATTAATTACCAAGCTAAAGAATGTTTGACCTACCTAAAAGCAAAAAGGACGGTTGACCTTGCCTTGTTGATCCAACAAAGTTGTGCATTTTGATTTTTGGGGTGTAGACATCATGATGGTGAAGCAAAATAGAGGGTTCCTATAATCTCATAATATATATATTTTGTAAGAAATTAAGGGTGTGCAAAAATCGACCCGACCAACCTGATCTGAACTGACACATTCGGGTAGAGTTAATCGGGTTGTTAGGGTCGATTCAGTTATTGGTGTGGGTGTTAATCGAATTTCGGGTTGGTGAAATCTGACTAACCCAAATTTTTAATATATAAATAAAAAAATTATAATTTCTCTACAATATTAATTAATATATAATATATATTTAATGTAATTTTAAAATTGTTAGTTTGTTGTATTTTTAAAATATTTTTTATGGTATTTAATATTATTTATTTGTATTAATTTAAAATTTTAATTTAAATATGTAAATTAAAAAAATTAATTTCGAATTATTCGGGTCGGAGTCCAAAAAATATCAAGTTATTTGAATAGAGGTTCGATATTTATGTAGGATTAAATCGAGTAAGAGAGATATGTGTTATTTGGGTCGGGTTCACTCAAACTCGACTGATGCATACCTCTAAAGAATTTTGTTTTATTATTGTATAACTTTACGCATTAATCTATTCCGTGGGATTAAAAAATAATACTATTTTATTTTTATTTGTTTGTTTTTTTAATTTTTTTTATATTTGATATTTTATTCATTTTTTCTTTATATTCGATATCTATTCATGACACTAGAAAGGACAAATCAGAATGTGCAATGTGGCAGAATTTGAAAACTTTGGAGGCGCCACATTCAATGTACAGCTCAGATAGGTGTTTATTATTATTATTATTATTATTATTATTATTATTATTATTATTATTATTATTATTATTATTATTATTATTATTATTATTATTATTATTATTATTATTATTATTGTTTGTTCATTGCATTTTGGCGGTATTAGGTCATACCCTTATTTAAAGGGGATTATATCAAATATTAGATTTTATGTTTGGTCTCTGGGCCACGTGTCATGAGGTTGTGTTCGGAGAAATACTTAGATACTATTGTGAATAATCTCCAGCATAAATTTTTATTTTATTTATTCACAGGTTAGGTTGTGCACTTTCCACATAATAATTAACTTAGGTATTCTTGTGCTCGAGTTTTTTTAAATATAAAAATAATATTAAAATATATGACATTTCTTTTCCGGCACAATCTGAGATAATCATTTTAAAATACTACAGTTAATTAAGAGATGATTAAACTTTGTTCCTTTCATCAAATGGGAAGATATTAAGTTATAAATTTTTACCAATTTTTTATAGTAATGGTCAATTTGTTCAAAATTTACGTTTTAGCTAAATTAGTATGTAACTTTTAATTATTATTATTATTATTTTAAATGATGGATATTGAAATCACAAAAAAATAAAATTTATTTTCTAAAACAAATAAATTGTAGCAGTGACAAGTAAAATCAAATTCATAGAAATGGGGGAGGATTTTAACTCTTTTGCTGAACAAATAAATAAATAAAATGGAAAATTTTTGATTTGCAATAAATAACAAATAATAAAAAAAACTGCTACCACCACAAGTAGCCTGAAAGTTGCCACTTAAGGCCCAGAGGTGGCTGAGAAGACTTTGTCCAAGCTAATGGCTGAAATTCATAACTTCTAGAGGAAAAAAGGCAAGGCACACAATGTGTTAAACCTTGACTTTGTGCAATTTATGCACGAAGCCTCCTGTGTGCCCTGCGAGGTCACATTGCTGATGGCTTTGAACGCCGAAAAATTAACTCACTTGTATAAGAAACACTAGGTTGAGGCAGTGGCGAAGCAAGGATTGAAAAATAAGGGGGTATTATAAGGTTCTTTTTTAACATTTTTATAAAAAAATAAGGGGGATAAAATAAAATTTTAAATGAGAAAAATTGTTTATTTAATATATATATACATGTAAAATAAAAAAATTAAAAAATAAGGGGGGCAATTGCCCCCCTTCTCCACCACCTAGCCTCACCATTGGGTTGAGGTATGTGTTCTCCTTAACTGGTTTCCTAACTTATCTTTTTGTCTACCTCATTTTTTTTTTTACTTTTATATGTTTCGGATGTAGGGATCCTTGCTTGATGGAGCAATTGTTGGGAAAATGAACACGTTGATTACCCAGGCATTAAAGCACGAGAAGACATACACCGATCTGTAGTAGAAGGTTGAATCTGCCAATAAGAAGGCTATTAAATTCGAGCAAAAAGCGCTGAAGCCAATTTACATAAATGTAAATTGCCTATTTCTTTGTTCATATGCCAATCTCTTCCTTCTCTTTTTTTACTCTTTACCTTCAAATCTCTTATCAAAGTTGGAGGCTGATTGTCTTTTATAACTAATTGCATTTGTTATCTCGCAGTTTTTGCCCAAAGCCTACTAAGATAGTTTTCAGATCTTTCATCATAATGGGAGTAGAATCTAGCTTTTCCATGAATTCCTCTTCATCAAACATAGCTAGAAGATTTGTAAGCAAGGTTGATTGAGGGCACTCCTTTCTTCTTACTATCGATCTTAGTTGCTTATGCTACCAGTTCTATTACTTCCTTTAGATCTAGAGTGCCTTGATTGTCTTGGTGAATCTTCCATGTCCTTTCAATGAGAGCACTGGATGATGGTTCTTGAATGGTCAGAAATATGTTAGCCCAAGTGAAAGAATTAAATCGGATCGTCACCAAGAGGTAAGTCTGCAAAATAAAGAGTGACCTAATCGGACCAGATGTTAATATTTCGAAACTTAAGTTAATAAGCTGTTAAGAGAGAGAAAGTAAAGCAAGAGGATATGTAAATACTTAAACCTTGCTCTAGAGTGTTTAATCTATATATAGTATTAGCTTGAAAGTTTTTCATACACATACTAGAGTGTTTTTTTATGGGGTATTTAAAATAGTATGACTGGTAAAGTGTGTCAGTGGATTTTAGGGCATGACTTTGTTAGCCTGATCAAATTAGGTATTGGATATTACCAAGATGGATCGGGCTCTGGTTTTGGGTCGGATCTTATTCCATTGGATGGATCTGGCCTTTGTACCCAGACTCAAATGACCTTGTAATGGGTATTATCAAGAGTGAATATAAGAGCAAAGGTTTGTCCAATGGAATTAGTATCACGTAACTATCTATCAAAAATTACCGGTAAGGAAGCACCTAGGCACTTAATCGAACAAATAGTCAAATAACCAAAATTACAATGTTAATGAAAAATCATGTGTTATTAAATCTATTAATTGTCTTTGTATTTATTACAAAATGAAAATCTAAAACCTCAATGGAATAAAAAACAACAATAGGACTTTGATAGGATAAAAGCATAGTTATTAAAATCAAACCGATCGATTGAACCGATTTAATCACGAACCGACAGGCCAACCGATTAGTTAAATTAATGAAAACCGAATTGGTAAAAAATCGGATTGAACCGAAAAAAATCAAGTTGAACTAAAAAATTGGAGAACCAAATAAAATCGGATTTTTTGCTAAAAAGTGTAAAAAATAATTTTTTTTTTTTTGTATATTTTCACCCACACACACACACACACACACACACACACACACACACACACACACACACATATATATATATATATATATATATATATATATATATATATATATATATATATATATATATATATATATATTCATTATTTATTTATTTGAAAAAATTAGTATTTTAAATTTTAAGTATATTACTTAATAATTTAATATACTTGTTATATTTTTGATTCACTGTAATCATATATATATATATATATATATATATATATATATATATATATATATATATATATATATATATATATATATATATATATATATATATATATATATTAAAATTTTATTATTTATTTATTTAAAAAAATTATTATTTTAAATTCTAAATATGTCACTTAATAATTTAATGTACTTATTATCTATTTGGATCATTGTAATAGTATATTAAATTATTGAGTAATATCTTTAGAATTTAAAATACTAATTTTTTCCAAATAAATAAATAATGAAAATTTAAATATATATATATATATTAAATTTTTATTATTTATTTATTTGAAAAATTAGAATTTTAAATTCTAAAAATATCACTTAATAATTTAATATACTTATTATCTATTTGAATTTATTGTAATTAAATATAATTATACTCATATATGCAAGGTTAATATTTTTTGTGTTTACTTCATTAATACGTGATAACTACGGAAAAATATCTCCAATGCCCAATCAGATCGGCCCAACAACGCTCAGTAGGGCCCAAAATCCATCAATAAAAAGGACAAAGTATGAGCTAAAAGATAAGACATAAAGGTGCAGTGTCCAATCGGACTGATGGGACGTCCTGTCCTGTCAAGTCCACTGACATAAGCAAATGCCATACCTTCCACCTGCTCCCTGTCACATCGCCGCATACCTACTCCAATGTCAGTTATCACGTCCCAAGGTACTCAAGTACGCCTTCAAAGAATTTCTATAAATAGCCTAAAATATAATGACTCCAGATATTGAATACCTAAAACTCTCTCTCTAAAAGTTACTAACTTAAGCTTCGGAGTGCTAACGCCCGAGTCCGATTGGGCACTTCATCTTACAGATTCTTTCATTCGATCGGATCTTCCAGTCACTAGCTCTCTTTATCTCAAATAAAGACAAATCATGATTTTATCATTTGGTACTTTCATTGAGAGTCATGGCAGATTTAAGATCCAGCGAGCACATAGCTCCTAGAGAACATAATCACAATGACTAGGACAGATCTAAGCTCTCAGGGATTAGAGAGAGATCTTTCAGATTGCCTGTCATGGATAACCCCCACCTAGATCTCGATGATGTGGTCGTATGACAGCCGGAGGATGCTTCTGTTACCATCAAAGATATGCACATTATTCTTAGTGACCTCACTAAGAGTATAGTCCAAACTCTGAAAAAGGGTAAAATGCCCAGAACTTTCAAAAAGAGATCATGAAATGGATTTCGTGGCCGAAAACTCCAGAAGAAAGAGGAACAAGGGGATTTTCATCAACGAGTTAAGTGTTTATGATGGTAGAAGAGCGGGTGCTAGAATCATAAACAGGTACAATAAGGGAAAGAAGATAATGTCCTCGAGCAGAGATGCTTCTTACATCCCTAGTGGATCATCCATCCCATTCTTTGATGATGATCCATCCTTCATGCGTGCGCCCAATCGCAGTTGCTTCCAAAGAACAAAAGAATATTTTACTTTTATGGCGATGAGCATGGATGATGAATGGTTTAAACAAAAACTTAAACAATTTGGCTTGACAAAGCCAAAGAAAGGGATGTTTGAGGGGAACACTTTCAACAACACCTCCTTTCCATTCTGTAGGGAGATAATGGAATCCGAACTACCCCCCAGGTGGAGAGATGTAGTGATGAAAAGGTATATAGATAAAACTGACCCTCGCAAAATATTTGACTAAAATACAGGTCTACACCTACGATAAAAGGATTGCCTGCACAGTCTTCCCAACCACCCTAGGAGGAGATGCTTTGAAATGGTTCCTCGAACTCCCTCAAGAATCAATCACCTCTTTCAGAAAACTTAAAGAGTTGTTCACCACATGATTCGTTGTCTAGACATGCGCACCAAAGTCAGTGAGTGACCTATGCAACCTCTACCAAAGAGCCGATGAAAGTCTCAGAGACTACATTGATTGCTTCCAGGCCACGATGTCGGAAGTAAGGGATTCTAACGTGGAAATGGCATCAAATGTCTTGGCAAGGGGCATCGCGGATCATTCATTTTCTAAATCATCGACAATAAGGCCACTGATTAGCTTCTCCAACCTAATAAAAAGGGCCAGACAACACATCCAGCTGGATGATGCTCTCCGATCCAATAGAATAAAGAAGACCAATGTCATAGACAGATTGTAATATCTAGACGATCGGCCCTTCGATAGAACCTTCCCATCAGATCGGTTGGAGAGAAATCTTAACAGGTCAATCTTCTCAGGGATCACGAAAAGTAGAAAGGAGACCGACCGAAGTAAATTCGATCACCATAATAATTAACTAGTTGGGACTTTCACTCCACTCAATGCCGGTCCTGCCTAAACATTGATGGGCACCAAGAAAAAATGCAGAAAGCTAACCAGCTCAAAATGTCTAAACAAGATGAGAAACAATAGAGGCCGCGACAAAGGTTATGAGTTACACATAGTTGTTGGGCACTCAAACCAACAAGTGAAAAAACTCCTTTAAGTGGTCCGACGATGGGAAAGAGGTGGCTGGATTAGATAGCGATGACAAGCACAAATACGGACCAACACAAGCCGTTTGTAAGGGCCATCAAATAACGATAAAATCAGGTGCAATTGTTATAATTTGAATCCCCTCTTGAATTTATTGTACTAAATTTCATGATCTTAAGTCTCCTGTAATAATCACAGAATTAAGATTTATCTGATTAATGTCTAAGATCTATCTTTAAGTTTTTAAAAGTACAACAATAAAGAAAGTGTAGCCTAAGCAACACATGAAAACAAATAGCACCTTAATGCACATAAAATGAGTATCTCCACGAAGTAAAAAATGGCCTAAAAATAGGTAAGTGCCAAACTTACTGCTCATCATTAATCAAATATGTTAACTCCTTCTCAAGCAAACACCTTCGGATTGGATAATCCTGTCATTGGGAGCATGAAATGAGGGCCTTAACGCCTGTAGAACTTGTCTCCTGATCAGTTGCCATAATCCAACTTTCTCAGAGTAGAACGAAAAGAAATCTCCTACCATTGGGAGTTTAAGATGAGGGCCCTAACATCTGTAGACCTCTCCTCGATCGGTCAGAACAAATTTCACCACTCTAGCATGGATCGGCTTTCTGGAATTCCAAATTGATGAAAATTCCAGTCAAAGTAATTAATCTTGACCGATGAACATTCCGATCGATGATTCTTACTAAAATTCCCGAGTGGATACGATCTCCATAAAGCTTAATTTCAATTGATGCTCCATCATAATTGATGTAACAAACTTAGTAAAACTCATTCATTAGGCTCGATATTCATCTCGAGCCCAAAATCTGAAAGCTTGTCTCCATCACAAGTTCGTCTACTAGGTTCGATATTATTCCCCCCCTTGAACCAAAAATTCAAGATGCCTCTATTCAATCTCCACTGATTTATCTGCTAGGTTCAATGTCATCCCGAACCTAAAATACGAAAGTCTATAATTAAATACAAAATTGCCAAATCTCCTGGGTGTTTGGCCGAAAATATGTTCGAAA
Source organism: Excoecaria agallocha (assembly GCA_037975025.1). Classification (NCBI taxonomy): domain Eukaryota; kingdom Viridiplantae; phylum Streptophyta; class Magnoliopsida; order Malpighiales; family Euphorbiaceae; genus Excoecaria; species Excoecaria agallocha. The sequence continues at coordinate 39,612,417 of CM075815.1, read as the reverse complement.
TGGACAATCTCTAAAAAAATGCAAATGGCATAGATCGATCGGTCAGAATTGTTCCAATCGCCGAAGCATGGACGAAATAGCTTGACTTCCAATTGATGTCATATATTGATTTATTACTCTATTTCAGTCACTCTAAGATTGAGGGCTTAATTTTGATCGGTGTTACATCCGATCGATGAATTAATGATGGTACAACTTGTTTACTAGGCTCGACGTAGCCAAAGATGCGAACGTTGAAACCCATTCATGTACATAATAAGTTCCTCTGCTAGGTTTGACATTCATTTCGAGCCCAAGATGCAAGGCGCATTCATTTATCTTCATCAACTTATTCACTAGGTTCAATGTCATCCCGAACCTAAGATGCAAGGTAAACAATTAAAAGGATATTCCTATTCAAGACTCTCCCATAAATAATCGATCTCCTACAAAGATTGAAAAGTTACCTACTGCGCTTGACGCCATAAATCTATGTCATAACTTACAACCTGAATGAAAGGTTTATCTTCTAAATTCGATCGGATAAAGCGATCATCGATCCTAAGAGTTGTGCACTGTAATACTTAAAAAGTATCTTATAATTCAGGAAGTATTTTCCTTAGTTAATCTTGAATACTCTCCATGATTGATTTTATATTTATCTAGTTCCATAGATTCTCCATGGTTGATACAATTTATTCTCCTTAGCTAATTTTTATGATAAACTACCTCCAATAAGAATTACAGTATGTAGGTGCAATCGAAAGAAAGATTTTTTGACGAATCGAATTTCGTATATGAAGAAATTCTTACAAGTTACAAAGCAAAGGAAAAAACCATTACAAAGAAAAAAAATACTACAAAGAAAACCTAAATCTCTATATCTACAATCTCTATAGCTGCAAGGGGCCAAACCTTGGTCTTCATTCTTCATCTTCATTCTCTCTCAAACCTAAACTCTCTCTCTCTCTCTCAAATCCTTTCTCTAGATTTCTTAGGTTTTTGGCAAAAAGAAGAAAAATTTACTTGGTTTTGGTTATAAGGTAACTTTGTTTCTTCTTTGTTGTATATTGTTCATTGAATAGCTTGATGGGTGTTCGTGGTAGTGTCTTATTTTATAGAAGGAGAAACAAGTAAGAAGAAGGGAAAGGAGGCTATTCAAGAGTGAAGAAAAGTTGGAGCTTAAATAAGGTATGGGAACTTGTATGATTATGTGTGTGTATGCTTGATGTGTTGAAATGAGAGATGTCTTCACTGCTTCTATTATATGTTTCATGGTTGATTTTAAGCTTGGAAGTAGTTTAGAGATGAAAAATACAAGTTTTGTTGAAAGATACCAAAAATCTGTTTTATAACTCAATGGACCAGCCTGTACTCTTTTGGTCATATCTTGGGTTATATGTATTCAAATGGAGAAATTCTAGTTGGTATAGAAACTAGAAACATATATCTTGATTTTGTTAGAAGAAACCAAGAATTGATTTTCACTGCATGATAGTGAACATTTTTATTGAATTCTGGTTATAGTTATCATCTCATTTTTATGAGCAGTCTATGGTTTTTCTTGCCTATCTGAAGATTTACAGGTCCTATTGAGATAATTTTTAATGTTTTGGAAACTATAAATATATGCCTACAACTTTGTAAAAGGGCATTTTGGTTGCAAATGTCATTTTATAGGTTAAAACTGGCTTAGAACCTGAAACTGAAAATCTGCCATTGGGCAAATTAGGGCATCACAGTTACTAGCTTTTTGGTAGGAACCGTGAGCCACCCTAGTTTTCGGTCCAGAACAAAAACCTGCCCTAGCTCACGGTTACTAAGGAATTCATAGTAACTGTGACCCCTTCTCGTAGCCTTACTTCACGGTTATCACCCAAGGCTTAGTAACCCTGAGGTAGTTGGCTTTTAGTCTAGAATCGAGAAGCATCCTAACTCACGATTACTATGAAATTGATAGTAACTGTGACCCCTACTACATGTTTGGGCTCACGGTTTTCATGAATTTGGTAGTAACCGTGACCCTCCCTTGTATTTTGATACTTGGAGTTTTATGACCCCATTTGATATCCAAACTTATCTAAGCCCTTCCTAAGCTTATAAATCCTTCTAAATTGCAAGTATATAGTAATATACCCCTTTTAATTATAAGATTCGTTTAAAGATAGAAGTTTAAGATTTTACTATTCAAGTTCAAAGTATAGTATGCATGTGTTTACTTTAATTTAATTATAGTACAATGACTATTGTAATGTTATGAAATTAACAATGTATAACATTCTAGTACCTTGCATTCATCTATGCTATATTGGATCATATGAGCATAATTTCATAACATATGAGATATGATTTATCTTGCCTGTATATAAAGACTTAGTGGTGGATAGATAGGCATGCCTATAAGATTACAGTCGCAGCTGCTATAGTCTGACTCTTATGAGTCCACAATTTGTCTCTTAATGAGACCACAGTTCTAACCTGAATGGGTCCACAGATTTAATACCTTCGGGTATTTACAGATTTGATACCTTATGGTATCCACAACACCCATTATTCACACCCATAGGAAATTAAGTAGGTAAATTTATAAGATAAATGATATGCATATACAGTTTGCAATCTTTTATTTTATGATTTAATGATATAGTTATTCCTTCCAATAATGCATTTTATTTATTATTTATTAATGAAGTAAATGCAATTTATTTTATATTATTGTTGCATGTTTGGTGATAACCGCTGTGAGTGGTTATCAACATGTTAGTTTGTTCCCCACTAAGCTTTATAGCTTAGCATGGGTGTTTATCCGTATAGGTTCGTAGGTTAGACCTTTTCTTTAGGGACAGAGCCAACAATCTTTAGGGCCAACATCAGACTAGGAAGAATAGTTTTGAAGTATGAGATTTAAATTTTGCATCTTTTTGGTTATAATGACGTATTTTGTATTAAATTCATGTAATTATCAAGTTTTGTAAATAATAACCAGCAGTATGTTAAAGTATCAAACTTAATCTTATATGATTTGCATAGTATATATATATATATATACCTATCTGCATCATTAACAAATGACTCACAGGATTAATGGAATGTAATTAGCAACAGTAATCAGGATTATCTAGTATAGTCATTACACTGCCTCTTAGAGATTCTTGTGGTGGCACTCCGAGTGGACTCATTTCGAAGGGGTTCTTTGCCTCTTGCGGCAATCCTCGCATCCACTGCGGCTACTAGGTCAGCATTTTTTTTTTCTGGCTACCTCTTCGATCCTCCTTTGAGTGGCTTCATCTATTGGCGGCGTGTTTTCTTTAGATGATCCCCTCCGAGGTAGAGCTGGTTGCTCTTCCTCTAAATTAGTTTCATCCCTTAAAAAGAAACGCCGAAGGGGGTGCTAACAGTCCGACAAAGGCTGAGCAGCAGCGAATATTGGAAGGGTCTGAGGGGGATGACAAACAAAAGCGCTTGTAGAGGGATCGAAAGCCTGAGCTTCTAAAGAAGGCACAAACTTTCTCTTTTTTGATTTTCTCTCCTCCTTAGTAGCCCATTCTACCTCAATTCTTACCTTAGCCCGATCGGCTAGTTGTTTAACGATGTCGTTCCCTTAGCCATCACGTCTGCAGCTGCATTACAAAAATAAAAGATAAGTATTCTTTTTCCAGCTGATATATTTAATGAACGTACAATGCATGATTATCTATATATGCATTTCTCCCACACTCTAACTACGATGCTCACGTTCTGCGTCAATGGCAGCATCGAAGTTTGAGGGCCTGATCAGAGCACCCAAAAGATAATTGGAGTCGTAGGGTTTTCCTTGCCTTACCATGACACTCAACAACTTTTCAACATCGATCTCATAGATAGACCACCTGATGGCTTGATCTTTTAAAGCAACAGCTACATCCGACCGGGTTAATGACGCTCTAAATCCACCGACCTTCTCAGATAAAAAGAATCCTTCTTTAAAACCTTTCATGGATGATGGTACATTGAGTAGCTTCCTCTGCGGTTGGCTATTGAAAAAATACTCTGTACTGTCACTCTGACTCGAGATATAGAAAAAATGAGTAAACAAGTCCAGAGTTGGCGCCACTTCCTCCATCTAGCAGAGGATCTTAAAGCAGATCATTATTCTCCACCCGTTCGGATGCAGCTTGTTAGGAGCAATCCTGTAGCCTCCCAGAATCGTTACCTCGAAGGCTCCAAAAGGAAGCCTCAACCCAGCGTTCAAGCTCTACAGATGGCAAATAAAACACCACTCATTATCTTCACACCCAAAAGATCCCTCGATCATCGCCATAGAATTTGGACAGGCCATCACTGAAACCTCTCTAGGAAGATTATATCGTAAAGAGATCTCAGCCACTTCCTCCTTTGTGAGTTTCGAAGGGTGGGAAACGGGCTCACGATTTTTATAAACTTCAAGAAAACTCCTATCTATAGACTGGCTGCTGCTTGAAGCCATCCTCGATGGAGGGGAGAAGTAAAAGATAATATTATGAATGAAAAAGAAAATCAATGGTAAGGATTGTTTACTTACTTGAGTAATCTCGCAAACTCTCTGAAAATCTTCAGAATTTGAAGTATTTTCCTAAAGAATTTTTGCTAAGGGTTTTAAATGGCAAAGTTCACAAAAAAAAATCAGTAGAGTTTTGCTATATATCACTGAAAAGTGAGGAAAAATCGCTTCAAACTTACCTATTTATAGGCAAAAAGCTTTCAGAATACTCAAAAGCCTCCTCGTTGGATGGACGCCACGTGTTCTTGATTCATTACTGTGGTTACGAAGAATGAAGTGCAATTCTAGAAACACATGCGACATTAAATGTAAAATAGTTGTTTGAACTGAACGGACGTGTCTCTTCAAATGGACGCCTCCCAAAAATTTAAAAAATCCGTCAAAAGGCTTAAATCGCCTGATCGGACCCTTTGGAGGGGGGACAAGTGATAACTACAAAAAAATGCCCAACCAGGTCGGCCCAACAATGCTCAACAAGGCCCAAAGCCTATCAACAAAAAAAACAAATTATAAGCTGGAAGACAAGACATAAAAGCGTGGTGTCCGATCGAACTGATGAGATGTCCTATCTTGTCAAGTCTACTGACACAAGCAAATGCCCATACCTTTCACCTGCTCCCTGTCACATCGCCACACACCTACTCCAATGTCAGTTAACACGCCCCAATGTACGCGAGTACTCCTCCAAAGAACTCCTATAAATAGCCTAAAATACAACGACTCTAGGTATTGAATATCTGAAACTCTCTCTAAAAGTTACTAACTTAAGCTTCGGAGTGCTAACGTCCGGATTCGATCGGGTACTCCATATTGCAGGTTCTGTCATCCAATTGGATCTTTAAGTCACCGGCTCTCTTTATTTCAGATAAAGACAAATCGTGCTTTATCAGTACTCTATCTAAATATAAAATTATTTTCATGATATGATTGTATTTTTATATTTCTAACAAATGATATTCAAAAATTCATAATTAATCACTTATAATAATAAAATTAAAATTATATTTTATAACTTATTATTAGAATATTTGTGATATATATTTAATTTTTGATGAATATTTTTTTAATTTTTATATAATAGTATTTAAAAAATTATAATATTTTAAAAAAATCTGATTGAATTCGGTTAAACTATGAATCTCTAGTCTTATTGATTTTTTATTCGATCCGATTTTAACAACAATGGATAAAAGATATGTATTATAAATTTTATTATGGAAAACACTCTACTTAGGTAGCGTTTGTTAAATCGACCCAGATAAGAAGTTTTCAGATAAAACTGGAATACTTTCCGAACCAAGATATGAAATAGTCAAGATAATACTGGAAAACATTCAGAAAAATTTTTCCAATCGTTTGTTAAATTTTTTGGGATGAATTAAAAATAAAATTTCTTCAATTTTTTAGTTATTTTTTATCTTGAAAGATCAAGATATGCATATCTTGACCCAATATCAAGATATGCATATCTTGAAATATTAAGATATAGATAGTTAAATTTTTTTTTTTGTAGGATTTATTTTTTTTAACAAACGCTTGGAAATGTCGGAAAAATTGAAATGATTTTATTTTCTTTTCATTACAACCTTTTCAAGGTTAACAAACACTACCTTAGAAAAAATATTAAATATGTTCTATTAGTGAATAAATCGGAAGAAAAAGTCTCTCTCCTGCCATAGCTGAGTAGGCAAAGGCATTGTGACGTGACATGCACAATCTTTTTCTTTTTAATCTCTTAATATTAAAAATTTCTCCTAATATATCTTCAAAATTACATAATTTGGCCTCAGCATTCGAAAGTGAAAAGTCACTTGACCCCTAAATGCCTATAAACTTGCGAAATTGACCATATTATTTGTTTATTTAATTTTTAACAACATCTCTATTATTTTGGTGAAAAGTGAAAACATGGTTGCTGATATTGACTTTCAAATTGTTGCTTTCTTTATCCATCCCGTAAAATTCAATGCCTTAAAAATAGGCTCTCTAGCTCAACTCTCATCTAATCTCTAGATCAAATCCCAACTAACTACAAATTATTTTACAAAAAAGTACAGTTGGATTACAAAAATAATTTAGAATCTTCATTTTTTTTCATTTTTTTAATAATATATCTTAAATTGAAACAGAGTGAAATTTAAACTCTAATCAATTCAAAAAATAACATTTTTATATATTTTAACATATTTATCTGCTCAGTTTTTTTATTGTATTTTATAAATTTTATTTTTAGGTCTAATTTTGACAAATTGTATAAAATAATAACATTTAATTTTACTACATATTAACTTTTCAAATTATTTTTTTCCTTATAGAATCCCTTTTAGGTTCAATGTGTAAGATTAAGTAAAAAATAATAATATTGAGGACTAAATTCAGAAAAAGAAGAAATCAATTTCATGGCGTCAGAGAGGCAATCAAGCACAAATAGAAGGACCTCTTATGCAAAAACATAATTGGAAAAAGAGACGTTAGTCCTCAGGTTTCTAGAGTCACTGCCGGCCTCTCTTTCTCTCTCTATAACTAACGAATTCAGTGCACTAACAACGGCATATTTCTTCTCCTTTCCCAATCCTCTCTTTCAAATCGCAAATTCTTAGATTCAATTTTTAATCTTTATCATAACTACATTATTCTTCTTTCCAATCTTTGCCAAATCTCACAATTTTAACAACAAAATCTAAGCTTTAAAGGAAAAGTAGATTTGAATTTGTTCTTCTACACTTGGGGTTCTTGATTTCTATAATTTTTATTTCCACAAATAATGGTGGTGAAGATGATAAGGTGGCCGCCATGGCCACCTGCGTCATCAAGAAAGTTTGAGGTGAAAGTAATAGTGCAGAGACTGGAAGGCCTGAGGATGGTGGAATTTGATAGTGAGAAAAGGAGATTGTTGGTTGAGATAAAGTGGAAAGGTGAAAAGAGTATTGGATTGGGAAATTTGAGGAGATCTGCCAAAAGGAATTTCACTGAAGAAGGTGGGTTTTGTGGTGATGGAGTTTTTGAATGGAATGAAGAATTTTTAAGTCTTTGTAATCTTTCTGGTTATAAGGATGGTTTGTTTTATCCATGGGAGATTGCCTTCTCTGTTTTCGCTGTAAGTTTTTTTCCTTTTTCTTTTTCATTTTCCTATATTCCGATTGTTCAATTTTGCTCATACTCTGTCTTTTTTTTTCTTTTTATTTTAGTACTTTTTATTCAAGAATTAGCTATAGTTCTCTTTTTGATTCTAATTTATTTATTTATATGGTTGAACAATATTTTTAATGGTTTCAATAATTTTTTTTTTGGATAAAAATTGCTACTTTAGGAATTTATTTATGAGCGCTGGTGTGCTGAATGGAATTTGTGTGTGTTTAATTATTAGGTTTCGAAATCAGCAGTATGCATTTATGTTGTATTCAATAGTATGTTTATGGGTATTAATGGCTATAGTTGTTTTTGCATCATCATTATGCCTTTTGGATTTAATATTCATTTTTCTTGAGAATATTGACCTGCATAATTAGGTGTTTGTGGTTGTAATTTTGGAGCGATAGGATTCACACAAAGTGAATGTTACTGTCAAGTTAGATCCTGTCACTCTCTTCTTGTAGGTGTGATCACTGGCAGATTCCTTGCCCTGGAATTTTTGTCCATTTTGATGGGCCCTTCAACAACTTTATCAATTTCTTTGACTGATACCCTAAATAATTAAATAATTGTCTACTTTTATTTTTACTTTTTAAAATAATATCTCGTATAGCTAAAGTTCACTTGCTCTTTTCGTCAGTAGTTTTTGTTACTGATCTGATTTAACTTTTTTGTTTATTTGTTTAGCTAATTTATTTAGTTTCAGGGGTTGAACCAAGAACCAAGGAACACTGCCCTTGTTGGAACTGTTACATTAAATCTTGCAGAATTTGCTTCTGTGGCAATGGAGAAACAGCTTGAATTGAATCTTCCTCTATCCCTTCCTGGCAACACCAATGAGAGTAGTCCTATACTTTGTGTAAGCTCATTTCAATGCCCTTCAACTAGTATTTTTGCATTCATACTTCTCTGATAATTCTTGAAATAAAATGCAGATATGCCTCTGGTTGAGGGAGTTGGTGAGAACTGTTCAAGAAACTCCACAGGCAGTATCTAGATCAGTACACCTGGTTCCCTCATCACCCTCTTGTGAAGAAGCTCTATCATCAACTCAGAAGAATGAGCTTTCCAGCATTAGAGCAGGTCTAAGGAAAGTGAGAATTTTTGGCGGGATAAAGAAAGCTTTTCGTGAAGAAGGAAGCAACGACAGTAAGCAGCGTGTCCTGAGAGAAGACACTGAATCCAAGTCTCCATTTGATACAGATTCACTTGATGATGATGCTGAGGATGAACTAGAAGAGAGCAATGAGGATTCTAGCTCTCAGCTGTCAGTTAATTATGAAACACTTGCCTTTGCAAACTTTGCTGGTGGGGGATCATTGAGTGCGGGAACTGATGCTGAAGGCGAAGGTTGGATATTCTGTACTAACAGTAAAACAGATATGGCATATTTTGTTGGAAATGCATCTGAAACAGTCTGTGACCAGTCATTGAAGGAGAGTTCGAAGCACCGAATCTTAGATTGGAAGAAAAGAAAAATTAGATTTAGACCCTCTAAACCAAGAGTTAAAGGAGAGCCTCTTCTTAAAAAATATTATGGAGAAACTGGTGGTGATGACATAGATTTTGATCGCAGACAGCTAAGCTCCTCCGATGAGTCCAGCTTTGGGGTACATATGGTTACTTTTGCTTCTATGTTATTTATTTATTTTCATTCTTAATGCTATTTTATTGATTGAACCTTATTTGTTTATTGTTCTGGCAGTGGAGCAAATCAGAAGAAGGTTCTACAACTAGCCGATCATCGTTTTCAGAATTTGGCGACGACCATTTTGCTGTAGGCAGCTGGGAGAAGAAAGAAATAATAAGCCGTGATGGACAGTTGAAGCTCCACGCAGAGGTTTTTTTTGCTTCAATTGATCAGAGGAGTGAGCGAGCAGCAGGAGAGAGTGCATGTACAGCCCTTGTTGCTGTCATTGCTAATTGGCTGCAATCTAATCAATATGAAGTGCCAATCAAGTCGGAATTTGATGGCCTGATTAGAGATGGTTCGTTAGAATGGAGAAATATGTGTGAGAATGAAGACTATCAACAGCAGTTTCCTGACAAGCATTTTGATCTTGAAACAATCCTGCAAGCTAAAATCCGTCCTCTCTCGGTTGTAGCAGAGAAGTCATTCATTGGTTTCTTTCATCCAGAAGGCCTGGAAGGAGATTTCGACTTCCTTCATGGTGCAATGTCCTTTGACGGTATCTGGGATGAGATTAGCCGTAATGCTTCAGACTTATCCGATATTGGTGACCCTTTGGTCTACATTGTTAGTTGGAATGACCACTTCTTTGTCCTCAAGGTTGAGTCGGATGCCTACTATATAATCGACACATTGGGAGAGAGGCTTTACGAAGGATGCAACCAGGCTTATGTCCTAAAATTTGACAAAGACGCATCGGTTCATTGGCTGCCAATGGAATCTACAGAGTTGGACAAAAAAAGCTCGCATGAAAGGAATCTGCAACAGGGCATGAATATGGCAGGAAAAATGGAGGCACAGGAGGAGGAGATTGTGTGCAAAGGGAAGGAGTCATGTAAAGAGTATATTAAGAGCTTCTTAGCTGCAATTCCTATAAGGGAACTGCAAGCTGATATGAAGAAAGGTCTGATTGCGTCAGTTCCGATTCATCACCGGCTTCAAATTGAGTTCCATTATACCCAGTTGACACAGGCTGCAGTTGAATGTTCATCAAGTTACAGCCATGGCTTTTGTTGGATGAAATAATTTCTAATATAGAGTATAAAATTTTGCAAGTGTAATATTCTTAATCCTCCTCTGCACCCTTTTCCTTTGAGTGGCCATCTATTTTTGATGATTGATGCTACTTTCAGAGGTATTTTTCACTTGAACTTCCAAGACATGAAATGATGTATCTATAACATTCTATTTAACTTTTACGATATGAATGATGTTTATATTGTTTATACATACTTTCAGAGAGACCTGTGGGTATGAGCACTAGTCCTATTTTCTTATTTGTTTTAGAGCAAAATACATCTTTTTGCCCCCTATAACTACATGGAATTGTTTATGTGGTTTTCTTATTTCAACTGTACTCTACTGGACCTCTGAATTATATATATATGTGATTACTTTTTCATCAAATATTCAATTCATTCTCTAGATATTATTCCTAGCTTCAATTGGATCACAAGACAGGCGAGTAACCAATAGGACAAATCTTATATATCAAAAGAAAAAGAAGAAAAAAAAAGAAAAAGAGAGAGAATTGTTAAATTCTGTACTTTAGAAGTCTTGATTTTTTTTTTGAATTTTTCTGATAGAGAAGTCGATTTTTAGATTCAAATAAATTTGAAAATTACTATCTCTCGTGTCCTTTTGACTTTTTTTTTGGATATTTTAAATGCCTTTATATGATCACTTTTAATTAATGAAATGACCATACAATCAATTACAAATAATTTTTATAATATTAAGATGTATTAATATAAAAGCACTAGGTATCAGAGTTTGGAAGTAAACGAAACAAAAGGATGTATAAATTTTAAGGGTGCAATTGAAACTTTTAAGAATTTTCAAGGAGATACGGGTTACATTTAACTAAATATTGAAAATCGTACAAATTTTAGCCTATTTAAAAAAAAAAAATTCTAAAATATTAAAAAAAATACATACAAAACAATAGTGTAAGAGGCAAATATATACTATTTTTACTTTGAGAGTAAATATAGATCATTTTTAATATTTTGAAAATAATTGTGAACAATTTTTTTTTGTCCATATTTGTCCTTGAGCTCTTGAAGATGATTCATATAAACCCTCACCATAGCAAATCTCTTACTATTTTTAATATTTTAGAAACTTTTGTAAAAATAAATTTATACCATTTTTAACACCCTTATCCCAATTTTCAAGAGAAGCCCTTGAAATTTTTTAAAACTTTTTAGTGAAAAGCCTTAAAAACAACAAAACAAAAAAATTCAAAGGTACAATAACGCAAAGAAACACTAACGGCCAGCTAAACAAGCATAGAGTATGGAGTCATTAATTAAAGGATCAAAACATGGACTTAGGCCCTTTTTTCCACATTTTTCTGGGATGATTAGATGCCAACAATTTTTTCATATTGAACCCAACCTAACATTCTCCTCCATTATCATCCTGCCCAACAATGGAGCAACATCTGAAAAACAACTAGTTTGGAGTTGAATTCTGCCAAAGAAAAACTGAATAAATTTCAGTCCAGTCATCCTTGAATATGTGTGTATATATATCTGGACTACCAAATGAATAGAAAAAATGTTTTCCTAACCAATAAATGAAACAGTGACCATAACAGTATCTGGAGAAATCTCGTGGATATTTTAGAAGGAACAGCATAGCCAATGTATACTTACAGTTGATGATAGTCTGATACTGGAAATTAGATGAGAGGGATTTATATTTCCCATATAAGGAACTTAAGCAGCTTCATTTGAACAGAGCTGAGATGCAAGCTTGACTACTCCCCACATTGGTGCATCGTTCTGTTGAAACAATTCAACTAAAACATCAGTCGCAGATTATTAATTGACCACATTAAATTCGCAATATCAAGGACAAACAAAGAATGCCATGGCTCCTTATCCCTGACGAAACAATGCCTATATGCAAGCTTTCATTCATTAGAGGATTTCATCAAAGAGATTGCCAAAGATTAAGGTATAGGCAATAATTTTGCAGACTATCTAGCAAACATTTGTGTCCATATAGACAGATTCATCCTACAAGATTCAAGAATAACTACTTTGCAATGCAGCTCAGTGTGATAAAAGCCATAACCAGTGTGAAAATTTGTAAATCCAGGTAATGAATAGCTGTTTATTACTCTTGAGATGAGGACCAAAAAAAAAGAAAAGGAAACGTACAACTCGCCAGATAGACTACATCAAAGGCTTTGCAGTAGCTAGAAAGATTGTTTTCTACATTGTCATTCCTGACATAATAGCACATAGGGTAATTTATTGATTAGCATATGAAATTATATTAAAATAAAATAAAAAACTGCAAAACAAAACTTACGGTGCTATCATATTCTAGAATTATCTCTATCCCAAAAAGAAAAATATATGTCAAACTTTGAAAAAAAGATGGCTAGTTTTCCACGTCATATTTCAAATTCTACGATGTACAAATTCTATTTGAAATTTGCCAAAGCAAGATCCTATTCGAAAGTTTGGCTTTCAGAATTGAAATTGATATGCTTCCTAAGAAACCAAAGAATTCTGATAAAAGTCTTCCAATGGTCCAATGAACAAGTGACATCATTGATAAGTTCTTATGAACCAAGGAAAACGTCACTCACGTCAAGAAGGCTTTGCAGGGAACTTACCTAGTGAATCTTTTTTCATATCATACAGAAGCCCAGCAGCTAGTCTTCTAAAATATAAAAAATTATGTCGTTTTGCTTATGAATCCTTTTGTTTTCTTCTTGATTTCATATCCATGGAACAGAATATTCAAGGCTTCTATTTGAATTTATACTGCACAAAGCATCTATACACTAACAACAATGATCAGATTGATCTCAACAAATTAATACATATCAAAGTCATGCTTATGAAGGTCAGCCAGGATGAGATGAACAATGAATGAATGAAATTTATGATGGTGATTATTAAAAAAAAAAAACATAAGTGCAGCAAACACGGGACAGTGCAAGTAATGAAATTAACTACAAGAGAAGTATTCACTTCAATTTGACAACAAAATAATCAGCTAATATTAACATGAACTTTTTGGGAGTTTTCAAAACTTTATACCCTTATTTTCATTATAAAAAATTTTGCCAGCGATAAAAACTAAAATTCCATCTATTACCCCATAAAATGTTGACCTTGTAAGCATTTTAAGTCAATTGACTTGCAAAAACTACAATAGTTTCAGTCTGATACACAGACCAATTCAGAAGAAAAGTGGGGTGCAATAGATGATATTTCAGAAGTTAAGTATAAATATGATGAAGTTTACAAACTTACAGGAACCCCACAGAAATTCGAGTCTCATAATCTAAGCCTTCAGACATCCTCAAATCACCCAGATGATCACCGAGAAGCAGTACATTGGTTCTCTTCTTCACTGAGGCACTGTCATCAATCAGTCCATCAACATCACCAACATGCTCATGAACAGGAGCAGCCATGTCAAGAGCATGTTCATTTTTATTTAGACTATGAATTAACTTCCCTGAAACAGAATATTTTTGAAACCCATAATTAGAATAATCTCAACACACATTCAGTATTGTTATAAACATATTCTTTAATAACACATCAAAATTGTCAAAGACAAAAACACTTGGCAGAAACAAAATCATAATTCTATATGAGTTTCATAACATGATCTTGTACTATCAGTTCAGTTCACAGCTTTTTCTGATAATGGAACCAAACAAAGCAAAATCGATTTTTATTAAAATGCCGCCCATTTAGAAGTGCTTTTTTCAATTAATACCCATCTTTCAAGAAATAAACTCTGTAGTTCCTTGCAAATAAGATAATAATCAGTGATTAAACTCATACTAAGCATAGAAACTCCAGGGCAGAAAAATTTGAAGAGGCTATGTCCAGGTATCACTAGCTATATACGCTATAAGCAACTAAAATGATACCTTTAAAAGAGACAAGGCGACCATTTTCATCAAATACCATTCGGTTTGAGACAACCTTGACATTTTTAAAAGATCTGTGAACTTTCTGCCTCAAGACCTACCACAATAAAAAGCATTGGCATAATGCACAAAACTTTGCAATGAGTCCCAAAATCAAGGACTAAAAGCATATGCTTGGTCACCGAGCTTCCATGAAGCATATCATATACAGTTACCTCCTCTATAATATCTGCAAGTCCTGCTGAAAATATGAGAATAGGAATGTTTCTTTCCTGAAATTGCAAAAGCACATGGTACAGCTGAGGCATTTGAGATTAGACCCAAAAAAAAAAAGGGACCATCCTAAACTCATTACATTGTAAACAAACAATCAAACATTAGCCTCCATTGAGGCTGAATGTCTCACAAGGGAAACAAATAACATTATATCAGTTACACCTGCACAATATTTATAGATAATCAAATGAAGAATCTAAGATATTTTTCCTAGATATTTAAATAGGTAGTGGAAGATGATATTCACCTCCAAAAACTCAAATAGTTCAACGACTCCCTCTCTAAAAGTGATAGTGGAACTAGCAACAGAGTCTTTAATTGCTTCCAATGTAAGGCCTCCCTCAATAAGAAGATTGTGGGTTTTCCCCCACCTACAAGAGTGGAATTAGTGTCATCAATGACTAAATGCCCATTAATTCATATCAAAGCATATAATTTACTCAGTTGACATGCGATTTGCATCACTTAGATGATCTGTAAGAACATAAGCAGCTTCACCAAAAGCAATCTTGAAAACTTGCTAGTTCAAGCACAGATATAGAAGAAGTAACTAACCATTCTTGCATTAGCTTAGTTTTCTCTTCAATTGGAATAGTAGGTGAAAACTCTAAAGGATGATAGTATTCATATAATGCAAGCCTCTTGGCATCATACTCAGGATTCCCCTGCCGCAAAAGGCCATGACTGCCTAACACAGATAACCGGATTATAAATAACCCAAAGCAAACTCTATCAACAAAAAAGTTCTTAATAAAATAAAAAACCCAAAAGCATACTTTGGCCGCGAGAGCCATTCACAAAGTACTTGGTTAATGTTGCATCAAAATCCGCTATTACCTGAAACATGAACTCCAAAACCACTGTACCGAGTAATTATGTATTAATTCTTTTAACCAAAGAAAAAGAGAGGGTAAGACAGAAACCTGAAGCTTAGAAGAACCCGCTAAGCGAATTGCAGAAACTTTCTTTTGAAGGGAGAGAAGATCATCAACCATTGTAATTCTAGAGAGATCATGAACTTCCATGCCCACTTGATTGTTAAGACTAAGACTGCCACACCTACAAGAAACAGAAATAGAGAGCAGAGAAAGGCAAAAATGAAACAATGTGTGAGGGGAAATAATGAATATGGTATTGAGTTGAAGATAAAGGAGTGTTTTGATAGCAAGTGCAGAGAAAATAGAAGGAATTGAAAAGAAAAACCTGCAAGGATTGAGAAAGAAGCGTTGTACGGAAAGGGTAGTTAAGCGAGCTGGAAGAGTGACGATGATGCTACAACTCTTGTTTAAAATTCCATGACTCATCTGAATAATGGAAATTAAAAACAGAAAAACGCAATCTCAGTCTCAACCAGTCAACTTTAATGGAAATTACATTATATTTCTATTTCTTATATCATCCATTCAATTAAATAGAATTGAGAAAATTGAAGTATATATTTTATTAATTTTACGTTAATTTAACTTAAAATAATTATGAATTAGCTTTTTTAATTTTATATATTTTAATTGATCTCATAATTATTTTAAATTAAAATATATGAAATTAATGAATAATATTGATAATGCTTATCATTTTTATTATGTGGGCCTGAATTAGTTTTAGCCTAGGAATTCATCTTAAACTCATAATCAAGTCCATTTCAGTTGCTCTATTTGATAATTTGATTGGATCGATACGAAATACTATTGACGTCAATTGACAAGTTTGATCAAACCGGCAAAATCTCTCTATGTTATGTCTCCTTATATGAGCAGCCATAAATCTAGGTACTCAAGCATCTAGAGAACCTACCACTTGGCTTACACAATAAATAGCCCAAAGTATGATGACTCATGTATTATTCTCTTAATACCTTTTATTTTTAAAAGTTTTACTAACTTAAGTTTCAAAATATTTATACTTGGTTAGACCATACTAGTCTTATTACAGGTCTTATGCTACTAGCTAATCTGATAGGCTCACCTACTCTTCCAACTAGTCTTTTTCTTCAGATATTTCTAAGATTATCATTTGATATTTTTATTGAGAGACGATGAGAGATTCACAAAGACAATCGAGACACTCCAGGACTGGAGTTGATGATCACCTAGACAATGATTGTAGAAGACCCAGGTCTATCATAAGAAGATAAGATTTAGACAGGACCCCTCCTAGGTCCCCTATCCGTGATAACCTTTTAACGACATTTAACGACGAGTTCATGGCTCAGCCGGACTCTACTCCTATAAAAATGAAGGATATGAAAGCAATTCTTGGATATTTTGCTAGAAGTATCATGCAGTCCGTTCGAAAAGACAAACAACCTCAAACCTCAATAAGGGAGTCAAAGGCTGAAAGTGCAAGAAGAGATGAACGAAGATACAAAAGCAAAGGAGTAAAGATCAAAGAGTGAGGCGAAGGAAATAGGTTAAGAACCCAATCAAATGTATGCAAAGCTGATTGGAAGAATAAGGGAAAGGAGAAAATGCACTCATCCGGTCAAATCTCTAGCACTCTCGAAGCTACCTCTAGCACCCTATGACGATTGCAATTGCCTATAGTTTCCATAAGAGATGATTTGGGATACACGTTTACCACCAAAAGGAAGGTTGACAGAGAAGACAAAGGAGGATGACTTTATGGCAAATAGGAACGAGAAATGGTTCTTGTAGTAGATCAAAAATTTTGGGCTCTAACACCCGACAAAATTGATATTCAATGGCAACACAGTCTCTTCATTTAGCCAGGAGATTTAAGAAGCTGAACTCCTGAGCATATTCAAGAAGATAAAGATGCCCATGTAAATTGGTGAATCTAACTCTAAATGCCATATTTTTGAATATCTAACACAAATTCAAATGTATTCTTTTGGTGATTGAATATTTTGTCAAGCATTTCCCACAACCTTAGCCGAAGATGCTTTTGATTGGTTCCATAACCTCCCTCGAAAATCATCCCATTTCTTTAGGCAGATTCATGATATGTTCATGACAAGATTCATCACACAGATTCGAATGTCTGAAATTGTTAACGATCTGTGCAACCCAGTGTAAGGACTAGATGAAACTCTAAAAAGTTATATTAATAGATTCCAAAGTCTAGCATCTGAAATAAGAATTTTACATCTGAAGGTAGCAACAAATGCTCTAGTTAAAAGCATAACAAATGCCTAATTATTAGAATTTCTCCTTACTCGGTCACCAATAGATTTTTCAGATTTAATGGATAAAGACAATCAATACATCCAATTGGATGATGCTTTAAGAGTCAGAGGAAAGATGCACATAATGGCAGACAAGATGCAATCATAAGGATAGGGAGATTTAAGAGCCAAGATCTTAAAAAGGGCGAGCACCTTAAGGAACTTAAAGAAGAGGAAAAAAATTGAGCATGTCAGGTCTGATTGCCATGTAAATAATCCAGCCAGAACCTATACTCTATTCAATTATTCTCTTGCTAAAGTCTTGATGTGGCTCAAAGTGAAGCACAAGCATGTGAACTGGCATAAAAAGATGTCTAATTAAACATATGCAAGAAAGGAAAAGAGGAAATACTGTGAGTGCCACAAAGACATTGGTCACATAGTCGACGATTGTAATGCCTTGAAATAAGAAATTGAAAGACTCCTGCAAAAGGGATCTCTAAAAAGATTTATAGGCCCAGTGCCAAAAGATTCATACAAACCACCATACCAAAGAAAAGTCTAGTCAGATTATAATGATGACAAGGAAAGAAGAAAGCCTAGAGACATCGATTAGAAGAGACAGAGGCTAGGAGTTATAAATATGATTGTAGCTGGCTCATCTTATAAGGAGGACTTCTTGAAAAGAAAGAAAGGGAAAGGTGTATAATTTCAAAAATTTGAGAAGTTACCATTAATTTCTATTTCCCCCAAAGAAGTTAGAGACTTGACATTCCCCCACAAGGATGCCTTATGTGACGCATGTCGTTTCCTTTCAAGACTCACCCAAATTCGCATTTATGGATAAGTAGGCTTTTAGGGTCCTATTTGAGTTGTTTGGGCTTTTATTACTAGAGGTAATCAGTCGGTTTGCAATGGTCAAGATGTTCAACTCAATTCACTGAGTCCTGAGTTTCAAAAGGTATGAGATAGCATTTTAGGGTATCCTTATCCCATTATTAGTATTCGATTATCGACAGGCATTAGTTGGGCACCAAAAGGTAGGAATAAAGAGTCACCACCAATAAAACATTGGCAAATGGTGTTCCGACCTTATAAGGCCAAAACTTAGAGAGATTTTGAAACCTCACCCTTAGTTATACCTTTGATAAATGTGACATAATGGCTTTTGAATTAATTATTTTATCCCATTTCTTACATGTATTTGTAGATACCGTGACCCAAGGCAGCTTAGATCAGGATTACCCAATGATAAGAAAACAATCATTTCTGATAAAAAGCACAAATATCGAAGTTTTAGCTTTGATTTCCACATTTTCATAAATTTTTTATGGTTTTCCAATTTGATTTTCCAAGATTTTTTAAAAAAGTTTCAAAAACCTTGAGTTTTGGCCTCTAACACTAACAGACAATCGTCTGTCATGTAGGGACAACTATTTATGGCTATTTTCCTTCAGTCTATGTTAGATTTAAGGGCAATTTTATAATTTTAGAGAATCATACGAAGGATGGCTGTCTGTCATCTATAGACACCCGTCTATGGGATTATTTCTAGATTTCTCACATTTTCTAGTTTTAAAAATCTGGGATAGAGATCAGCTTTGATCTAGATTGGATTTGATGGGATAAAATCTTCCTATTCTGGAGAATCAAAGTTAGAATTGATCTATAACTATTCTGAAAAAATTTAGGGCTTTGAAAAGGGGGATATTCTAATTGGAAAGATAAAGCTAGGTTTTTGAGACAAAAAAATACAGTTCTCTGATTCTTGAAAACAAGACGACCTTGAGCAATCTTTCACACCAAAAACTTACACATATTTCTTTTTTCGAAGGTGGGAATCGAGGATCGAAGCTTGGATCATTGGTCTCCAAAGTCACAAAACTAAGAATCCTAAGGTTAATATTCTCGGCTCCAGTTTCTTTCTCTCTCTAAGCTCAATACCATGATCACGTTATCGAGGCTTGGATCGTTGCTTTCCAAAGTCAAAGAATTAAGAATCCTGAGGGTAATATTCTAGGCTCCAGTTTCTCTCTCTCTAAGCTCAATACCATGATCACATAATCAATCATGTTTATTGTTTATTTCATAATGATATGATTCATGGTCCATTGTTGTTTTAGTCTATTTGTTGGTGATTTCTTTATTGCCATGATGATATGAAGTAATTTAACATGTTAGGATGCAATTCCCTCTATTGAAGCATGATAAAACCTTGATTTATTTTCTATATTTACATGTTTTTGTTGTTGTTAAAGCATGATTTAAATGTTTATTCAGTGTTATGATTAGATTTGGTATGTCATGGGTCCTTAGAAGTGTATGTTTGGGGTTTGTATGTTTTTTTTTCCTTTTTTAGGCTTAAAAAGCTATTATTTGCCTCTGAATTCGAGTGATAGACGGGAAGAAGACCTGATAGATGAGCTCGCCTGTCAATGCAATAGACGAGACATCACAATGTCTTCTTTTCATCCCGTCCCTCCTTGGTTGCTTGGCTATCAGTCCCTTTTTTGGGTCATCCATGGCTATTTCTTCATCATTTTAAGTCTTCTTCTTATGTTATTTTGTATTCAAATGTTCATTTGCTTGTTTGTCCATTTTTAATGATATTTTTGCTTTCGTTTCTGTATGATTTACATTCTGTTCATTTAGTATTTTATTCCAGAATGTGTTTTTAATTTCATTATTTGACTTATTATTGTTTTACGTGCTAATTGCCTTGTTTTGTGTGTGTTTCATTTGAGCAATCATTTTTATGTCTTGAGGAGTTCTTTTAAAGGTAGATTGGTCTCGGAGAGATAGCATTTAGATGGTTCTATTTCTGTCCTTTTATTATTTTCTATTTTCATTATTGCATTTTTATTTATTTTTTATTTATACGGTTATTTATTTTATTTAGTCATCTTTTTGTACTTTAATTATTATTTCTCATATATTTTCTTTTGGGGATGTAATAATGTAGTAAAAATGGGATTTTTGGCACGATAATTGAGAAAAACACTTAAATAATTTTTATTTATCTAATTTGTATTTTTTTCAAAATAAAATGGACCAATTTCTACTTTTTTACCAAAAAAAAACACACAATAAAAAGAATCATATTTTCATCAAAATTGGGATCACTCATTCCACGTTTTTTAAAATTAAAAAAGACTTTTTACCTGTTGTAAATATGCATGAGGGAACTAATATTCCCAAAACAACAAATATCCCAATTTATGTATGTATTTTTATTTTCGGCTGGACGATTTGCTTTTGTAATAAATTTAAGTAGGATTGTTTGCTTTATTTATGCACTTTATTTATCGCTTTATTTATTTGGTTGATGTGTTTATTTAATTAATTTTATTGCATCATGTAAGAAGGGAGGTAGTGAATTAATAAATAAAAACTTAATTATAAGAAACACCTAATTAAGATGCCAAGTAAAAGTGATGTCTCGAACACCGACCTTTATTTAGGTATCAAAAGGTTGAGATTCATTTTTCAATATTTTGTTGGGTGGTGACTCTGTAAAACCTACCTTTTTGAGCCCATATTGGATGCTTTCATAGATTGACCATCAATAATAAATTAGGTGTAAAAATCTTTTTTTTTTTTTTATTTTGAGTGGCCAATATATGAGTTTTAGTGAGCCTCATTCGGTCTTGGACCCTAAAAGCGGGCTTTCAAGAATCTAACCGAAATCAAGTAGGCTTTGGCACCCGTCTCAGCATTATCATGGCATAATAAATTAGAGGCATATCTAATTACATAGGAAAGTGGTAAATCATGGCATAATTAAAGCATTAAATGGGCGTACATAAATCGGGTAGTTCATTGCTTGTCCATTTGGTGAGGACGTTAGTCCTCGCATGTAATTTATGAAGAGACATTTCATTGCAATTTTTGAAAACAGGGACAGCGAGTCCAAGTTTTATTAACAAAAATGTTGTATTCTTTAATTATATAGAAATTCTTTTACATTAATAAAGGCTTAATATTTACATACAGCTTTTGGCATTAAATTAGAACATTGGTCCTATTTTATTAATGTAAAGTATAAATTATTTAATATAAATATATTATGTGATGTTTTTCTTTCGGAAGGTCAAAATCCTTTTGTTTACAATGGTAAATATTCCAATAGTAGGGAACAAAGGGTTATCATTTTGCTCGCCATGCTGCCCTCACACACAAGGTTATGTACAAAGACAATGTATAATATGGAATAAAATAAATCACACAAAATAAATAAATAAAATATACATATATAATGCATGGAATAAAACAAACAATACGAATAATAAATAAATATACTTATAATGTATAATAAAAATAACATTAAAATACCAATAAAATAAAATAAACAAAATGAAACTTAAAAAGGAAAGTATAAACTTAAAAGGAAAATATTTTGACATGCAGATCCATAACCATTGGGTCATAGATTCGTGCAAATGAGCTTAGTTGCTTAAAAGGGAAATAATAATAATAATAATAATAATAATAATAATAATAATAATAATAATAATAATAATAATAATAATAATAATAATAATAATAATAATAATAATAATAATAGGGCACATGCTACTTTGTAGTGACAAGCAGTCGCCCTTTTTCCTGTGCGATTTTCTTACTCAAAAATATAATTTTAATACTTAAATAAATGACCTTTTAGAGAAGACAACTTTAAATAATATTAAGGAAAAGGTAGATCCAAATAAATGATGTAAAACCTTGACACAAATTATAGTAATTCATTTGTGCAATAAATATACTTAAAAGATATTTCACCACTTAAAGTTTAGCAAAATAACACTAAAAATTATGTTATGACTATCGGGGTCAAATCCACAATATTTAAGAGTGAATAAGAGAACTTTATTTATTACCTTTTATGTACTTACTTAAATAGACGATGGAATGTTGAGTTTCAGAATTGTATCGACGACGATTTAATAAAAGAAATTTGAAAGATAAAAACTAAATTATTGATTTTGGATAAAAAAAACTTAAAGAAAAGATTATGGCTTTAGGTTTTGGAAAACAAATGAAAACTGAAGAAATTTGAATGTAAAATGTAGAAATCCAGGAATTGAGAATTGAAACCTCAGAAATGACCTGAATTGTCCAATTTATATGCAAAAAGTGATGACTTATGAGCATGAAATGGTGACTTATGGCCATAAATCACTTAATATGACAAAAGGTAGCCAATTTGGCCAAATAATTTCACTGAAAAAAGTGACTCGCAGCCAAGGTAGCCATTAGGTCAGCTGCAAGTTGGCAAATTCCATGAATAAATTGGCTAATTTCGCCAAATAATTCATTTGACATATGTGACTCATAGCCATGCAAGCCTAATGGCTAGCCATGAGTCACCAAAATGCCTTTAATAAATTAGCCAATTTGGCCAATTTGTCCAATAAATTAGCCAATTTTTAATCATGTGTTTAAAAGCCCTAAAATTTTCAAAAAAACCATAAAATTCTCGAAAATATTTTAAAGAGTCATAAGAAATCAAAAGGTCCTAAAACCTTCGATTCTTTGTCTTTTATAAAAGTAGTTTTCCTTATTAGATAACCTTGACAAAGCCATCTTAGGACTCAGTGTTTACACCTTAGTAGTTCAAGCTTTAATCAACAATTTGCTTGTCAAAAAGATTTTGGTCGATAATGGAAGTGCGGTGAATGATCTCATCTTAGAAGCCTATAGAAAAATAAATCTACTGATCAGAGAATTAAAACCAATTACTACCTATTGATCAAACTTGGCAATGCCATTGTCCTAGCGGTAGGATTGGTAGAACTTTTTGTGGAGCTAGGAGATAAACCAGTGATGTATATATGAAAAACTACGTTTACAGTGATGGATATAGAGTTTGCATAAAATGCAATTTTTTGGAAGACTACTTCTATTTCAGAGCGCAGCAGTGACCAGCATAAGATATATGATCATAAAAATTCTCACCGAAAGAGGATGACTTCGATTGGTCTCAAATGAATGTTAAAGGTGATCTCATCACCAAAGAATTATCTAAAGAAAAGGACGTTCATACTGGATCGAGCATAATTGAGGAGGTAAAGAAAGAGGTTATACATGTACTGATGATCAATTAGGCCTTTTTCGCTTAGAAACTAGAGGACATCTCAAGAATAGACCTTCATGTAAAACAAAAGCTGAGAAGGCATGCTTTCGATAAAAAAAAATTATTTCTGAAGAAGTTAATTAGTTATTGAAAGCTAAAACCATTAGGGAAGTCAATTCCCCTAAATAGCTTACTAATGTAGTGTTGGTAAAGAAGAAGAATGGGAAGCTGAGGATGTCTATGTATTTCATCGACCTCAATAAAGCTTACCCAAAAGGTAGCTATCCATTTCCAAGTATTGATCAACTTGTGGATGCTATTGCTTGCCATGCAATATACTCCTTACTTGATGCCTATATTGGGTATCATTAAGTTTTGATATGGTTGCTTGACCAGGAGAAAATTATTTATATCATAGATGATGACATCTTTTGTAACAAGATCATATCGTTCATATTGAAGAAAATATGGGCAACCTATCAATGTTTGATGAACAAAATTTTTAAAAAACAGATGGGCAAAAATGTAGAAATTTTTGTTGATGATATGATTGTGAAAAGTTAAAGCCAAGACGAACACGCAACCAATATGATCAAAGTATTCACCACTTTCAACCAATTTTAGATGAAATTAAACCTTGAGATATGCATATTTGGGGTGCAATCTAGGAAGTTCTTAGGCTTTATGGTATCTTAAAGAGGAATAAAAGCTAATATAAAAAAGATCAAGGCAATTATGGATATGTAATGCCCAGCCAGTGTTAAAGATATCTAGAGGCTGATTGGAAGAATAACGATGTTGGAAAGCTTCATCTCATCCTCAACCAAATGCTGTGAACCTTTCTTTAAAAAACTTGAGTTCCTTCCTTTCTAACCAAAATGGCAACTACAGCCCCCATAGAGGTTGATAGATAGAGATAAGATTCTCTCCAAGAATTGGTCAACTTAGTAGTGGATGATTTGTCAATAATTTTTTTTATCTCTTTAACCATTTAGAAACTATAATTGTCCGATCAGATCAACCATTTAGAAAAATCCTCCAAATGCTTGACTTGAAAGGAAAAATGATAGGATGGGTGATTAAGCTGCATTCTTTTAATGTGAGATACGAGCCAAGAAATATGATTAAGATATAACTTTAGCATAATTTGTAGTAGAGTTCATTGAAGAAGAAAAGACTGAGTGCCAAAAGAAACTTCCTAGGAAATAGTTGTTGATAGAGCATCAAATGAGTATAGAGGAAAAGCAAGAATTGTAAACTACGAGCCCTTAGGCATAACAATAAGATATGCTATCAATTTGAGCTTTAAAGTATCCAATAATGTTGCTGAATATAAAGCACTTTTGCAAGGCTTGGGGCTGGTCAAGTCTATTTGACCAAAAAGCCTCAAAGTCAAGAGCAACTCGCAACTAGTAATAAGCTAAGTACTCAAGAATTTTGAAACTAAAGAACAAAGTATGAAGAAATACATGGCAAAGGTTAAAATAGCTTTTAAAGAGCTAGAAGATGGTGAAACAACTTAGAGCTTAGAGAAAATACCAAGAGAAAAAACAATAATAGTTGATCAGCTTGCCAAACATGCACCCTCAGATCAACAAATTATAAAAGAAAATATAATAACCGAAGAACAATCTCAACCTTTTCTTAAAGAGCCAAAAGTAATAGAGATAGACTAAAAAGAAGAAACTTGGATAACTTTAATTATCAGGTATCTCCGATCTGGTAAATTACCTGAAGGCAAGCAAAAGCAAGGAAAATCACAAGAAAATCGCTCAATTATTCCATAATTAGTGATGAACTATATAAGAAGGCGTTCCATCACCCCTAGCTCAAATATGTTTTAAGGGAAAAAAGAGATTATATCATCAGGGAAATCTATGAGGGCATATACAGAGCTTATGAAGCCAACAAAGCAATTTGCTAGAAAGGTTTTGTAGGCTACTTATTTTTAGCCAAATATTTTTAAGGATTCTCAAGAATAGGTTAAGAAATGCTAGCAATGTCAGATTCATGAAAGCATCATAAGGCAACCAGCAGCTAAGTAACGGTCGATTGGCATATCCTGGCTATTTGATCAATAGGGGTTGAATATTCTTGGGCCTTTCCCATAAGGCAAATGACAAATGAAATTCCTTATTGTAGTTGTGTAACACATTTCCAAATGGATAGAGGTTGAGCCACTGGACACAATCACTATTGAGAGAGTGTAGAATTTTGCATAGAAAGAAATTATCTATAGGTATGCCTACCCAAAATCTTTATCACAGACAATGGAAAGTATTTTAATAACACAACATTTAGATCCTTTTGCTATGATATAAAAATTAATTTGAGATTCACCTCAACCACTCACCCTCAAAGTAATGGCATGAAAAAAGTTTCTAGTAGGACAATTCTAAAAGGATAGAAAAAAGATTAGGTTAAGCCAAATGCAACTAGACTGAAGATTTAGAAAGTGTTTTATGGTTTTATAGAACTTCAATAAGAGCTAAAACTTTGCAAAGTCCTTTCTCATTGGTGTATGGATCAAAATTTGTTGTAATGGTAGAGATCAAAATTCCCTCTTATCAGTTAACATTCTTTTTTGACTAGAAGAGTGAACATGAAAAAAGGCAGGACCTAGATTTGATAGAGGAGAAAAGGGAAGATGTCTATATGAGGATCGCAACTTACAAGCAGAGGGTAGTAAAGTACCACAACAACAAGGTAAGATTAAGAACTTTAATGTTGGGGACATAGTCCAAAGGAAAGCTTAAATTGGCTTAGCAAATGCTGGAGTTAGAAAGCTCATGCCTAATTGGGAAAGACTTTATGAAATTTCCAAAGTCCTAAACAAAAGCACATATAAGCTAAAAGCTATTAATGGATCAAACATTCCCCCAGATCTTGCAAATGTTAAAGTACTTAAAAATTACATGATGTAATATCTCGATCAAAATGATTGATTTAATACTCTATCCGTTAATTTCGATAAAAAGGTTGATGCATGTATTCCCGATTGATGTTATTTTCGATCGATGTATTCAATTCCAATCTAAATGATTGATGTTCTATGGTTTCTCTTAAATATGCTTATTTTTCCAAGTTAAAGTCACAAATTACATTCTGATTTCGATTAGATTGATATGCTTTTAACCTTGATTTACCAAGTTGAAAATATTAAGTTAAAAGTGTCTAATTATAAAGAATGAACACTTGAAAATATTTTACTTTAAGATTATTACTTATGTGACATTTCATTCAAAAAGTATTTCCAATGAAGATGAATTACAATGAAAATAAGCAACACACTCAGATAATAGGAAAAGGCAATTTCATTAATAAAAGATCATAAATACAAAGATAGAAAATTAAATTTACTGTTGAAGTCAAAGGGATGAAAATTAAATTTTAGGCCGGAATCTAAACTCCTTAGGTAGTAGATGAAAAATTCATTTTCCTTTTCAAATGGACCCTCACTCATAAACGTTGACAGGGGATAGGCCAAAAAGGCCATGTCCTTTGGAAGGTTATATCCCTATTTTATTTGACTCACTTGTGTGGGAGTAAGCTTGGTATGTTTATTCACAAGCAATTTTTTTGACATAATCCAAGAAAAAACTAATTCTAATTCATCCTGAGTTGCGAAAATTGGATTATTGGAGCTAGTATCCATTTTTAAGGATAAAGGTGTGAAAAAAGAGTTTTCTATTTGTTCCCAAAAAACAGACCCTTGATTATCCGAAGATGAAGAAAAAGAAGACTCAAAATTTAAAATTAAAGAAAAAAATAGGACATCCAAGTAAAGAAATTACTTACTTGGTGGAAATTGTGAAAAGGGAGATGAAATGGCTTAAAACTGGAAGAACTTATAGATCTGAAGAGCTTGAAAGGATTTCAACGAAAAAGGAAGTTTAAAGCCTAGAAAATTCTGAGAATGAAAAAGAGTTGGCCTATTTAGATGCAACATATTTGGCTTCTCAAATAAGCTAAGAAAACTGTCGAATGGATAAATAATGCATGACGAGAGAAAGGTAGACAACCTAAGAAATGATACATCGCCATAAATGGTGCAATTGACAAAAAGATAGATACAAAGTGTAATTGCCAAGATTTATTTAGTACTTTTATCAATTTGATCGGATATTTCAGAGGGGTAAGGGGGGATAAATGATAATGCCTATTACTTTTATTATTTGGACCTGATTTACTCTTGGCCTAAGACTTCATTTTAAACTCAAGACCAAGCCTATTCTAGTTGCACATTTGATAATCCAATCGGACTAATGGGATATACTAATCACATCAATTGACAAGTATGACCAAACTGGAAAAACCTCTCCAAATCATATCTCCTAACATTAGCCGCCTATATATCACGACTAGTACACTAACTATGTTAGGCTATAGATCTAGGTACTCAAGTACCTAGAGAACCTAGCACTTGGCTTATACTATAAATAGCCCAAAGTATGATGACTCCATGTATTGCTTTCTTCAAACCTTCTATATAAGGCCTCAAATCCTACCCTAGTAGGAATGTGATATGTTAATAAGAAAACATATAAATGTATATATACAATGAATGTTAATGGTTAAGTAAGTTTTTAACTAGTTGGGACATAGACGTCATTAATGCAAAGATCGGGTTAGTTTGGTAATTTCTTAAATTATGATAGGTGAGTGTGAACATATGTATAAGTAGATTAATTTGATAATGAAAGTGACATTTCATGTTATTGGTAGTTAAAAAAAACTTAGGAGATGAAAATATAATTAGCCAAGAATTAAAAAGATCATCCAATAGGAAGTAATGTATTTGTATGTTATAGAATAAGTAGGAAATTTCTTGCCTTTTTGAGGAAGTTATAGCCTGACCATTTAAGGCCAAAATTATTAAAATTCCTCATAAAATCTCCCCTAAAATATTTCCTAAAATTCTACTCTAAAGGAATCTAAGAGGGAGAATTAAAAATTTAGTTTAGTTTTTTTGCAAAATGAGGTAAGCGATATAAGAACTTGCTCTCTTTTCTTCTCTTTTCTATTTTTAACATGATGGTTGGAGGTTGGAGTATGAAAAATTGATTTAAACGAATGTATTGATGTGTTTATAGTGGTAGAAGGCAACAAAGATGAGGGAAAGAGGAAGAAAGGTGATTAGAGGTTCAAAATGGCTAAAAGCAAGGAATGGGAGTAATTCATATAATTGCTTGAAATTATTGTCTTGATTGTATATGTGATTTTAGGGTGATATTTTGATGTTAAAAATAAGCAATACAGAAGAAATTATAGAGAAAAGTACTAGTTTGGCAAATTCTGGTGCAGAATCCATATAACATACAGAGGTTGTTTCAATTATATCTTGAGTTATAGAGCTTCAAATAGGGTGCTTCAAATTTGAGCATAAACTAGAGATATAGAATTAAAATTTGTATAGAAATTTGAAATCTGATTTTTTCTCTAAGAGCATCGAATTCTAGCTTGAAGTTGAGTGATGGCCATTGCCCTGTCATTTGGAGCAGCCTATGTTATTTTATGAATATCTCTTAATGTAGTAGTCCAAATGACTTAATTTTATGTCATTGAAAACTTAAAACATAGAGTAACATTTTGCTATAATATGTCTGAAAAACCACATCTAAGCACTAAAAACTATATACAAATTGACCCAAATTTGCAGTCCTTATACAAACAACATTTTAGCATGCACACTAGTGTGAAGAATTCTTCCCAGTCATTTATAATGCTTCTGCCTAAAAATTTCATTTTGAAGGTTGGGAATGAAACTTTCCACCCTTGTGCCCCTATTCTGCCACCATTTTTCATTTCATTTTATGCTTTGTTTTTAGACGCTTTACTTATGAACATCACCGAAACCTACCCAAACCTTCTCTGAAGTTAACGAAACTTTGTAAACACATGTATAAAGGTAGAATATGATATAATAAACATGAAATAAGTGATTATATATTAAAATATGAAATTTAATAAAATGCATACAAGTGAATTACAAGTGCATAAATGATGTTTATACACTTTTTCTAGTTGTGAACCTATGGCATGCATCTTGAATATATATCTTGAGTGTTTGAGTACAATTGAAAATATTATGATATATTAAGTTATTAAACATATAATGAGATTGAGTGAACATATAGTGTGTGAAAATATATTTATTGTATGATGGGAATGATATGAGTACCACCAAACACAATGGCAACAAGAAAGATGAACTAGCATTTCCTCAAGGACCAATAACAAGAGCAAGGTCAAAGAAGCTTAAAGAAGTCCTACAAGCATTCATGAAACCTTATGTGGAGAAGATGCAAGTTCAAGAAGAGAAAGAAGCTAAATTAGACTATGAAGACAAGTTTAGGCCGAATGGTGCAATGGGCCTTCAAGCTACTTTATTTAGTTTCTATTCTTTATGTAACATTTAATAAAGTATATTTGGCAGCCTAGAACCTAGGAAAGTGAATTGGGCTTTATTAGAATAGGTTTGTTTTATTTTGGGCTTATTTTACTGCTTTGGATAGTTTAAGTGGGTAGGCTAAAGTTGGGCTTATCTCTTCTAAAGAGTTGGGCCAAAATAACTATTTGAGGCTTAAAATACCTAAGGGGGCCGAATTTTACATGGGAGAATTGAATTTTAATGGGTTTGGGTCAGATTTAGGTTTAGGCCTACATTGGTGAACTTAGGGTTCTAAATTTTAAGAATGGATTTTCCTTGATAAATACTTATTATTTTGGAATATTATTAAGTAGAGTTTGAGGGAGAAATAATAGCTTGACTATATCTTTAAAGGGCTGGCCGAAATCCACTTTTAGCCAAGATTAAGTCTACATTCATTCCTTCATTTTCTTAGGATAATCATGCATATTTATCACCAGCTTTTAGGATTATTTTCAGATTGTATTTATCTTTATTTCTTCATGTACTTAGTCCATATTATGGCCAAATACATGTAGATAAAGGTTAGGAATTATCTTTGTTATTTATTTCATTATTTATCTCTTAGAGTTAGTGTTTGATTTTAATTCATCTAGGGAGGGGTGGCTGCCTAGCCTATATAAAGGACTGAATTCTTCATTTGTAAGACACTTGAATTTTGATTAATGAGAATTTTCTTTGGCTTGGCCGAATTTGTGAGAGTTAATTTATTATTGATTCTTGCTATTGCATGAAGAATTAGACTTAGGCTATTTGCATGATTAATGTATGCTTGATTCTTCTTCTTCTTGTGTTCTAAATCAATCTATCATAAGCGTTTCCAATCAATTTTGTTTGGGGGTTCTTTAGATTGGGGGTTTATTATCTTATTTATGTTCAATATTCATGGTATGCTGGCATTCTAGTTTGGCATATAGGCTGGGGTTTCGCATCAGGGAATAAGTGTAATTGATTTGTACATAAGGGTGTGTTTATTGATATGTAGTCATAGTGAAGTGTAACAGGCATTATTGATTATATGAGTAAAATGTACATTGAATGCATGAGTGACTAGAATGATGAAGTGAATAATGAAGCAAGCCTTAATATTGTGCCTGAATTGGATAAAGCCATAGACATATGTGCGATAAAGATCCAATACCTTTTGGTATCTAGTGTTGGTATTGTAATGGTGTCTAGTGATTCGATACCTTATGGCATTTAGTGTTGGCATCATAATGCTGTCTAGTGATCCGATACCTATGGATATCTAATGTTAAAACTGTAATAGTATCTAGTGATTCAACCTAGATGGTATCCAATGTTTCTATTATCTATGCCTATATCGCGTTTAAGTTATAAAAATGATTATAATATAATTAAAGTGATGTGACCATATCAGTAGAAATGATTATGAATTAGGGGATCATTGATATATTAGTGAATGTAATTGTTAGTCTTAACATTTGTATTTAGTTAATGTATATGTGAAATTTCAAATGTAATGATGGTAATGTAAGAGTATAAAAGATGGATAAGGTGCGTATAACTTATATGTCAATCAATGTAAAGTACAATTTGAGTGTTTAGAACTACATGGTTCTGATTCTCGCTTATAAGATACATAGAAAGCTTATCATATTTCAAGTCCGAACCAAATCTTAGGTGAATTGGTAAGTATTCAAGTGTTAGTGACAACCAAAGAAATGAAACCCGACATGGGTTCCCTAAGTGCTTATGTTTTGGATAGAAGTGAATAAAGTTACTAGTAGAGGGAAGTTAAAATGAATGAATAGTTGATATGAACGTATAATTAAATGTAACAATAATTTCACGTATGAATATTAGAAATAATTGCTAGACAAGTCATGGAAGTTTAAATGGAAGATTATAATTAAATGGAAGTTTAATGTTTGTGACTAAATAATGAATTTGTAAACTAAGATGATGTTTTTATATGATAGGTTATGTGACTACTTATTTGTATTTTGTAGTATATCATTAAATATGACTTAGCATTTGAATTGTTCTCTTCTTAGAGTAGGCAAGAAATTAAAGACTTGTATAAAGGGAAGGTTGAGAACTTTTCAAGGAGATTTCTCTTAAGATGTAGGCTATAGAAATAATATGTAAATTATGACATTTAAGATGTAAATTATATGCTAAACTAAGGATGTACAAATAAGATTATAAGAATGTAAACAAATTGTTTTGCAATATTTATATTGTAGCGTGGTATATGAATTTTGATTTTTTGAGAGTTAAATTTTGATATCTTGATGATCTAGCTAATAGTTAGTATAAGTATAGTTGTGGATAACCTAACGTAATTTCTATGTTGATTGACTGGTTAGTTTTGGGCACTAATATATCCTCCTAGTGGGTAGTAGGGAGTGACATTCTCTTTTTAAAAGTCTTACTGACTTAAGTTTCAAAGTCCTTACGCTCATTCAGACTGGTTAGTCTTATTGCAAGTCTTATGTTGCTCGTTGATCCGATTGGCTTACCCACTTTTCCAACTAGTCTCTTTCTTTAGAGATTTCCAAGAGTATCAAGTACATTTTAATCTCGTTAGTTCTGTTTAAATTAGATTTAATATAACTTATTTGAAAAGTATTATTAATTTTAAATGCATAGGAATTTACTATAAAAAAATTAAAATTTAAGAATTTGGAAATGTATTTTTCAAAATTATTGTGAGATTGATAAATAGATAAAAGGCAAAACACATTTTTGAATTACTGAACTTACATGTTTTATGTTATTCGACCCATAAATTTTTGTTTCATCACATCTTGTTTTTGAACTTTTATATTCACTTATATTAAATTCTAAGTTACTAAATTTAGATAAAATAACAGTTAGGGATGAGCATGGATCGGTTAACCTGTAATGGCCTCAACACAAGGTTAGTCGTGAATAGTACTTTTCGGTAGTGAATAGTATTTTCTGGGCCCAAAAGTCAAAAATATTTTATTGGACCATTGGAAATTCATGGCCATAGTGAACTCGGGGTTGAAATTTGAAATGAAATTGAGGTCAAATAGACCTCCAAAAGTCAAAAATAAGAAAAATGTAACGAGTCGATTTCCCTGATAGGGAATGAGACTTTATTTTGCATAAATAATTAAAAATAGTAAATGAACTCCAAATATTGCCAGATTTTGCGTGCCTACATGAATTTTATGTAGAATATTTTGGTGATGAGAATGAAATTTTTTGGTGACACCGGTAGTTGTCGAATCGGACTGATAACGGACTCCGATTGAGCCGAAAATTTATCTACTACCTAATTTCGATGTTTTAATAATAATGAAATCATTTTTTAAGTTATTTGAAGTAAAGAAGAGAGAGAAATTGGATTGGGCCTTAAATGGCCTAAAATGTGCCTTAATGTTTAAGTAGGCAAAGCCCACTCATCAAGCCTAATTTTGGGCCCATTGGAGGAGCTTAAAATAGGCAAAAATTTGGAGAAAACTCCAGAAACTTGCCCATCTTCTTCCTCTTCCTTTCTTGGCTGAAACATCCTCTCTCTCTGTTGCTTCTTATTTACTCAAGATCTCCCATAAATTTCAACTTAGGAATTATAGTTCCATCCCTCTAAATGAGTAATCAAGCCTCAAGCCTTTGATTTGAAGGAGAAAAGCAAAAGAAATCAAGAGGGAAAGGTTTAGAGGTCAAAGTAAGGTAAGGAATTTTTAAGGTTTTAAATTCATTTTAAGGTACCTATAAGTAGTTTTAAGTGCCTAGAATTCATTTTTGTGGTTAAATTGAGGTAATAAAGTTGAAATCTTGGTGTTTCTTTTGATGGAGAATTCGGCCAAGGGTGAGGTTGTTGAAGGATGAAGTTAAATGAAGAAAAATGAAGTTTAATGAAGGTTAAGCTTGAAAAAAGGTAAGTGACTACAAAATCCTTTAGTTTCCCTATTATTATGAATTTTTCTTAATTATGTAATTAAGGTAAAAATATTTAAAGTAAATAATTGATGCAATTATGTTAGGATAATTGTAATTGGACTAGAAAAAAGGTAAATGAAAAGTGAAAATGAGAGAAAGAAAAATTTTAGGGTAGAAAAGTAATGGTGGTCGAATTGTTCATTAAGGAAAAAGTGTGAAATTTTGTATGAAAATAATATATATTAGCCTAAATAAAATATAGAGATGATAATTGGTACCCTTGAATTTTTAGTGAATTATTGAAATTTATTTCGAAATTTTAAAGTCTATGTATTGAATATATTTATAATGGAAATTGTGAAATAGTGGAAAATAATTGATTATTTTAGTGAAAAATGATGTTAAACAATAAATAATGTATAAATAAATTTTATTAAAATTATTGGAATTTTATTGGAATTTTCATGTGAATATGTATAATGAAAATAATTGAAATATTAATGCATAATCGTATAAAAATGATTAAAACGATGAATTAATATGAAATTAAATCAATGTCAATGAAAAAAAGTAGAAAAGTCAATCGATGAATTTTTCGGAATTAATATTAAGTCATGAAAATAATAAGAATAATGAATTATTGATAAATAATTCATAAAATGAGTGAAAGTGATGAAAATAAATTGTTAAATAAATGAAAAGATAATGAAAAAAAAAGAAAGTTTAGGGGTAAAATGGTAATTTTTTCCAAAAGTGTAAGAAGCAAGTAAATCAAGTGAAAATTTCTTAAGTAAATATAAAATAGTTAGATAATAGCTAAATTATTGAGAAAATAAATTTTATTGTTAATAAGGACTAAAATGTAATTTTGCTCATAAATGATAATTTAAGTGTATAGAAATATAAAGTATTCAAATTGATTAGTTTAAAGAACTAAAATGAGCTTATAATGGCAAAAATTGTAATTATGCGTTTGAAATAAAAATTCCTATAGAAAAAGTCAAATTATACATTTTCGAGGCATAAAATAATGAATTATATTAATAGAATTCCTAATTACGTAAAAGTAGTAAAATAAAGGCGTGACTAATTTATCAGAGTAAATTAGTCAATAAAAGGTATTAAAAGCGTAAATGACTATAAAATAATGCCTGAAGAAATAAAAGTCGACTTATCGAATAATTAAAAAGTTTGGAAAAAAAGAAAAGAAAATTGTAAAAAGTCAAGCCTGAAAGTATTGGAAAATAATTCGCAAAGAATTATACGAAAAGAATAAAAGAGAATTGTGAATTATAATGCTATAATTCATAATTTGTATAAAAGACTGAAAAGTCTAAGTATCTGAATGAATTATCGAAAAATAATTCACAAAGGTGACTGAAAAAGATAAAGTGAACAAAAAGATAAAAAGTTATTGAATAGTCAAAGGCACAAAAGAGTACATTTGATCAGAATATAGTGTATCAGTAAATAAAAGAAAGAAATTAAAGATTTTTAAATGTTTAAAAATGATTGCAAATACAATTGATTATTTTGCCCTTAGCGATAAACATGTATTGTTATTCTTGTTTAGGATATAATTGGCTAGCCATAAGGATACCTTTGTACCGTGGTGCAAGTCATGGTGACTTGCTTTGCTATGAGTGGGATATTTGATCTCCATAGCTTCAGTAAAAGTGAAAGTGTATCTGTTTTCTGCTCTGTGAGACTTGATCTTTCGAGATCATTTCTCTATTTATTCAGTGGGACCTTTGGGTCCAGTCCCAAGTATCTTTTTTGAGAATCCTCTTATATTGCACTAGGGGCGCATCAAAATGAATAAATCAGTATTGTTTAAATGAATTGAATATTAAAGTTATAACGAAAAATGATTCGTTTGGAAGAAAATGCAAAGTTAAAATAAATCTGTAAAGGTTTTCAAAAAATAATGTAATTAATAAGAAAAAGGATTTAAAAAATGCATTTTGTTTTACATGAAAAAGATAAATTTACTTAATTGGTATTTCCTAAACCAATTACTAGTGGAAAAAGTGACAAGTTTGGAAAATAATATTAATTTCCTATTTAATGTTAAAAAGTGATAGAAATGACATTAAGTGAAACTTAATGCTTAAGTAACGTATTTCTGAAAGAAAAGTTAAATAAAAAGTAAAACGATGAGAAGGCACATAACTGTTCAATGAAAAATAAAAATAAAAGACATAAGTTTTAAAGTAAATATTTGAACATAAGTAAAGGTAAAAGCTTTTAAATGGTAATGTATTTATTAGATAAAAGTTTAAGTAAAGTAAAAGAATAAATAGTAAAAAATGTAGTTAGAATACAGATTGAATAATTGAACAGTAAATGAAGAATTAAAAATAGTTTATTTTGGTGCTCTTAAAGACGCGAGTACCAATACACATTACTAAATGAATCGATAATTAAATCGTTGTGACTAAAAGATAAAACGAAAGTAATGATAAAAGTAAAAGTTATAGTGAAAAATAACGTAAGGTAATAGCAAATCTGATATCAATCCACCTAAGAAGATACTGTAAGGTAAGTTGAAAGTTTGAAAACTAAAGAATAATGATTACCAAAATACGAGTTAATAACATGACCAATGTTAACTGAAGTGAAAGAAAATGTTTAATGAAATAAGAATACTAGTAGCATAAATTACGAAATTATGCTTTATTTTGAGAAATTCTTGGATTAGTAGTCACCACTGGGCATTTCTAGTCTTCAGCATATAGTGTTTACTGCTTGTAGGTTTTGAAGTGTTACGAGAGCACAGTACACGGTGGGTCCAGATCAGAAGAGAAGATTTTTATATTAGTCTAAATTATATTTTGGCATGTATATACTTAGACTATTAAGGTAAAAGATTGAATTGTAATATGATTGTATTTATGTTTATTGATGTATGAGTGTTTGATGTAAGCTTTTTGGCATGAAGTTATTTTGTAAATATTTTAATTGTTTACAAGACTGTCGTATGATTGTGGAATTAATGAAAAAGTATTTTAAGTGTTTCGAATTGTACAATGAAAAAAAAATTTACCGTTTTCGGTTAAGTTTCGTATCGGAAAGGACTATAACGAGAAGGGTGTGACATAACCGGTCCATTAATAATTTTCTTAAACCAGTCCATTACTATCGGTTAACTGCTATATCGGTTTCAATTTTTAACTCGATTTTTCGGATCAGTTTATCGGTTAACCATTAAAAAATTTTAATATATAAATTTAATAAATTATACAATTTATAATATTATTTTTAATAGTTAAAAATGCTTTTAAAAATGAAAAAAATACAAATTAAATATAATACCAATTAAAATAATCAAAATAAAAATAAAATTTCCATAATTAATTATAAAAATTAAAAATATTCAATATAAAACTAACAACAGAACGCTAATTATGCATGCAACACCCTTATCACTCCAGTTTAAGTGAACAGTGTGCACAAACCGATAATTTTTTTAACCTTTAACTAACATTAATGCTTAATATTATAAATTTAACTTAGGTGTTCGATAACCTATAACTCTCCTGGATTACTATTTATTTAACAAAAATTTTGACATTATAACGATTGTATTTCTAATTAGCCTCCTGAAAAACAGACAAATCACAGCCTCTTAGAGACACAACACTTCTAATAAAAACATCTCATTCTTCAAAACTCCTATCAATCCACCATTCAGTCATAAATAGATCATAACCACACACACATATAAATCTGCATAACTTTGCATAATCATACATAACTGTCTATTTATATACATGCCACAGCTAATAAATATACATGCCAAAACCTACTTCAGCTACTCAGCAAAAATGACTTCTCTTAGTTGTGCATTACTGCTCCTCCAGCTCAGTATCTGCATGCAGCAGAACTACATGTTGAGCATAAATTATGCCTAGTGGTGACTAACAATCCTAATACTTTCTTTAGCAAAATTTATTTCTCTATTATGATACGATTGTATAATTAAATTCTCAAAGTAAATATAATTAAACACGTTTTATTCAAAATCAAGGGAAAATAATTTGTTTTCTATACCATTTACTCTTATTCTTATTTATTACTTAACTTTTGGCAAATTTTCATTTTAAGTCCTTAAAATCTTACTTATACAATTTCTTCCATTATTCATCGTTTATTCTTTATTTTAATATTTTCGGGTAAAATTATATTTTAGTCCCTATACCATGAAAACTTCATCTTTTGACCTTGTTAGACTTCCAAAATTACCATTTTGCCCTTGTTAACTATTTCTTACTTATTTTTACTCATTAATTACCCACTTTGGCAAAATTATCATTTTGCCCCAAAACTTTTATTTTCTTTCGTTTAAGTCCTTTTTTCACTTAAAACTTCATTTTTATCTTTCTTTTCACTTCTTTTAATTTATTTTCACATTCATGCCCCTAGTACAGTACCAACAGAAATTCTCAGACTGAATACTCGGGACGTGGATCCCATGGGCCGCATACAAACTGAAAAATGATCTCAAAGATCATTTTTTCACAGAACAGATATCCGATACAGATATAAGCCATGGAGTTCAGTGATCCTACCATAGCAAAGCAAGTCGCCATGACTTGCACTGCGGTACAGATGTCCCTATGACTAGCCAATTATATCCTGTGCTAGGCTTTTACTGCCAAACTATTTTTAAGGGCACAATTTCACAAAAAAATTAATCAAATCTTTACTTTCTTATTATTTCATTACTTAATTATGCTTGCTTTACTTATTAATTATTCTTTTCAATTTCTTTACATAATTTGTGAATTATTCTACCATAATCCACCAAAATTATTCACTTTCTCATCAAATTACACATTACTTTACATTAATTCAATAATTCCATTACTTACATACTTGAGAATTTATCTTTAAAATATTTATTAAATTTCTATAAATTTCACAAAAATTCTTAAGCATGTTATTTCATTTCTACTATGATTTTAAAGCACAAATTCATCAAAATTCACAAAATAAACCTTAGTTTTCTTTAATGATTCATTCGACCAACAAATGACCTACACCATACATTTACTCAGCAATTCATTTAAGCATTTAAACATATTTATTTAAGGTCTCATGGCACTAATCTACCATTACTTTCAATTAAACATCATTTTATCATATTTATACTAAGTTACATAAAGATTTCTTAACCAAAATCAAAGGAAATATTAAGATTTATTAGTCACTAACCTTTCCTCCTTACTCTAGGTTGTCTAAGCTTTCTTTTCCTTGCCTTTAGCCTTGGAAGCTTGCACTTCTCCTTGAATTCCTATGGAGGCCGAAACACTAACACATCAAAACTCTACTTTTTTAACCTTGAATGCTAAGTCGATCTATAATCACATATAATCACCCAGATGGCGTCATGTTTCTTCTGAGTCAAAGGCAAGCCTGTCACAAAATCCATGGTTACTCGATCTCATTTTCACTCTGGTACTAACAAAAGATGTAACAATCCTGAAGGAACCTGGTGCTCAGCTTTTACTTGCTGACAGATCAGACATTTACTTACAAACTCTGTCACATCCCGCTTCATACCTGACCACCAATAGAAAGCTTTCAAGTCTTGATATATTTTATTGCCTCCAGGATGCATAAAATAGCTGCTATGATGTGCTTCAGTTAAAATACTTTTTTTCAACTCTTCTTGGTTTGAAACACAAAGTCTTTGCTTGAAATAGAGGCTTCCATCATCACTTAAGGAGTAATTCTCTACACCGCCATTCTAAAGTCTATTCTTAATACTCATCAACCGATCATCTTCTTTTTGAGCAGTCTTAACTTGATGCACAAAGTCAGGCTTTACTTGCAATTCAGCTACCAGGGCTCCATCTGAAGCTAAACTTCAACAGACATTCATAGCTCGGAGAGCTGCAAACAAAATAATAAATTACTAAAGCATATCAATTACCTACACTGATTTATTTAAGGGGATTAACATCACCTGACATAAATTTTCTGTTGAGTGCATCAGCTACTATATTAGCTTTTCCTGGGTGGTAGTCGATGTAGCAATCGTAATCTTTGATCAATTCCAGCCAGCACCTTTGTCTAAGATTGAGCTCTTTCTGGGTAAGTAGGTATTTTAAACTCTTATGATCTGAGTAGATATAGCATTTCTCACCATATAAGTAATGTCTCCAAACTTTCAGCACAAAAACAATGGCCACTAACTCCAGATCATGGGTAGGGTAATTCTTCTCATGTGTCTTTAGTTGTTGGGAGGCATATGCAATCACTTTGTCTTCTTGCATCAAAATGCACCCTAATCCATTCCTAGATGCATCACTATAGACAACAAAATCTTTACCCGACTCTAGTTGAGTAAGAATTGGAGCTTCAGTCAACAAACCTTTAAGTCTTTCAAAGCATTCTAGACAAGCATCAGTCCACACAAATATAGTATTCTTCTATAGTAACCGGGTTGAAGGTATTGCAATAGTAGAAAAACCTTTTGATGAATCTCCTGTAGTACCCGGTTAAACCCAAAAAACTCCTCATTGCAGTAACATTTTTGGGTGGTTTCCATTGGAGAATCGCATCAATCTTCGAAGGATCCACTTTAATACCTTTTGCAGATATCACATGTCCCATAAAAGACACTTCATTTAACCAAAAGTCACATTTACTGAATTTAGCGTATAACTGTTTTTCTCTCAGAACCTGTAGAACAATCTTCAGATGCTTATCATGCTCTTCTGACGTCTTGGAATAAACCAGAATGTCATCAATAAAAACTACCACAAACTGGTCCAAATAGGGATGGAAAACCCTATTCATCAAGTCCATAAAGGCGGCCAGAGCATTTGTAAGCCCAAAAGGCATGACTAGAAACTCATAGTGGCCGTACCTGGTGCGAAAAGCAGTCTTCGGCACATCTACTTCTTTTACTCCCATCTGGTAA
Organism: Excoecaria agallocha; assembly: GCA_037975025.1. Taxonomy (NCBI): domain Eukaryota; kingdom Viridiplantae; phylum Streptophyta; class Magnoliopsida; order Malpighiales; family Euphorbiaceae; genus Excoecaria; species Excoecaria agallocha. Next base: position 39,571,475 of record CM075815.1, on the reverse strand, counting down.
TAGCTTGATCTCAGGTCAATCTTTGAGAAAATACCTGCTCCCTTAAGCTGATCAAACAAGTCTTTAATGCGACGGAGAGGATACTTGTTCTTAATAGTGGCTTTATTCAGTTGCCTATAATCAATGCATAACCTGAACGTGCCATCTTTCTTCTTTACAAACAAGACTGGTGCTCCCCAAGGAGAAATACTAGGCCTGATAAACCTCCTATCTAACAATTCTTGTAGCTAAATTTTTAATTCTTTTAACTCTACAGACGCCATTCTATAAGGAGCAATAGAAATAGGTGCAGTACCCAGAGCCACATCAACAGAAAATTTTACTTCCCTGTCAGGTGGTAAGCCTGGCAACTCATCAGGAAAGACATCCTAAAACTCTCTGACAATAGGTACTTCTGAAATTTTTGGACTGACTTTCTTTGCTTCCACTGCATAACACATATAAGCCATACACCCTTTTCTAATTAACTTTTTAATTGCAGTGGCAGATATCACATCAGACAGAAAATTAGTTCTTACACCTACCACTGTAATCTCTCGATGATCACTGAGCTTTAAGGTGACTTTCTTCCTTCTACAATCAACAATCGTTTGATGGGTGGATAACCAATCCATCCCCAAAATCACGTCAAACTCATGGAAGGGTAAAGCAATCAAGTTTGCCAGAAAGATATATCCCTAGGCACTAATAAGACACTGTCTATACACCTTATCTACCACTACACTGTGCCTTAGAGGATTACTCACCAAGATATCCTGGTCCAAGCATACCTCTTTCATCCCTTTATCCTGTGCTAATATAATGCTAATGTAGGAGTGTGTGGAACTAGGATCAATCAATGCATGTACTGAATCAGACAGCAAGAAAAACTTACCTACTATCACATCTGAAGCATCCTCATCTTCACGGGCTCTGACAACATAAGTCTGACCCGATGCTCTCTTCTGACCCTGTGATGTCTGTCCAATTGGTCTAGAGGCTGAAGTGTTAGGGGCGGCTCCCCTACCCCGATCTCGAGGTGCTGAAGATCTTGTACCTGATGTCGGTGAAGTAACCGAGGCAGTCTACATAGCAGGACAGTCTCTGATCCGCTGATCTCTGGACCCACATCTAAAAGAGGCTCCTGTCAACAATCTACACTCTCCAGGGTGAATCTTACCACAGTGCTCACAAGCCACTGCGAAACCACTATCTCTGTCCCGAGGTGTACTAACAGCTGGAGCTCTGCCTCGAGATGCACCTCCCTGACCTCGGCCTAGTGTTGCTGGTGACTATCCCTGAGATGTGTGAGATCCCTTTGCCTTCTTGCCTTTACCACTAAACTGCCCCTGTTTCCTTTTTTGCTGAAATTGGGACTGCCTTTCAGTCTGTTCAGCCTGTGTAGTCTCTAACTTTATGGTGCCTTCAACCATGGCACGTAGAATGGGATACTTCTGAGCTCCAATGATCTGTCTAAGCTCGGTATGCAGGCCTCTCTCAAATCTGTAACACAATTTCTCTTCTATAGCCTGGCCTTCATCCAGGTAAGCACTCAAATGCTCGAACTCCCGTTCATACTCTGCCACTATCTTACTTCCCTGTTTCAATCTCTAGAAAGCCTCTTGCATAGTGGCTTTATACTCAGACCCAATATAGTTATTCTCAAACTGGTCCACGAAGAACTCCCAACTCAACTGATCTGCAGGAGTATGTCTTCTGACTGAATCCCACCAAATGAATGCAGGACCCTGAAGTAATGCCACAATACCTTCAAATTTTTCTTCTAGTGGGCTGTGGGTTATCTCAAACAACCTTTTTATCTTATATAACCATTCTTCAGCCACTGAAGGCGTTAATGGTTCTCTTCTAGCAAAGTCTTAAGCCCCCAGTCTTTTTAATTATTCCAGAATAGGTCTCTGCCTAGGTGGGGCTGGCTGAACCTGTACTACTATCGGCTGAGGCTGCGTCAAAGCTGGAGCTACCTGCAGTCGTTGTTGAATGTAGTCAGCCATCAAATCAAGGAAGTATGGCTAAGGAAAAAGAGGCGGTGCCATAGGAGGAGGGTTCTGTTGTGGGGCCTCTTGTCGCTCAATATTACTTGATGCCTCACTCCTACTATCAGTCGACTATTGTCCTTGCTCGGAAGACATCTTTTCACTATAAAACAAAAGGAGCAGATGCATATTAGTTCCAAAGCACTCACTTTCCAAAAATAATTGGCATGTATATACAGATAAATCAATTCATACCCACTCCGATCTTAGAACTGCCTAAACCTTTGCTCTGATACCAATAAAATTGTGACACCCTTATTAATTCAATTTAACTGAATAGTGTGCGCAAACCGGTAAATTTAACTTAGGTGTTTAATGACCTATAACTGTCCTGGGTTACTATTCATTTAACAAAAATTTTGGCATTATAACGGTTGTATTTCTAACTAGCCCCCTGAAAAACAGACAAATTACAGCCTCTCAGAGGCACAACACTTCTAATAAAAACATCTCATTTTTCAAAACTCCTATCAATCCACCATTCAGTCATAAATAGATCATAACTACACACACATATAGATCTGCATAACTTTACATAATCATGTATTTATACATAACTGTCTATTTATATACATGCCACAGCTAATAAATATACATGCCAAAACCTACTTTAGCTACTCAGCAAAAATGACTTCTCTTAGTTGTGCATTACTGCTCCTCCAGCTCGGTACCTGTATGCAGCAGAACTACATGCTGAGCATAAATTATGCTCAGTGGTGACTAACATTCCTAATACTTTCTTTAGCAAAATTTATTTCTCTATTATGATACAATTGTATAATTAAATTCTCAAAGTAAATATAATTAAACACATTTTATTCAAAATCAAGGAAAAATAATTTGTTTTCTATACCATTTACTCTTATTCTTATTTATTACTTAACTTTTGGCAAATTTTCAATTTAGTCTTTAAAATCTTACTTAATTTCAAAAATGTCCTTTTTGTCTCAATATTTATAAATTTGCCATTATAGTCATTTATTTTCATTTTTATTATACAATTTCTTCCATTATTCATCATTTATTCTTTATTTTACCATTTTTGGGTAAAATTATATTTTAGTCCCTATACCATGGAAACTTTATCTTTTGACCCTGTTAGGCCTCCAAAATTATCATTTTGACCTTGTTAACTATTTCTTACTTATTTTTACTCATTAATTATCCACTTTGACAAAATTACCATTTTACCCCAAAACTTTTATTTTCTTTCGTTTAAGTCCTTTTTCCACTTAAAACTTCATTTTTATCTTTCTTTTCACTTATTTTCACATTCATGCCCCTAGTATAGTACCGACAGAAATTCTCAGACTGGATACTCGGAACGTGGACCCCATAGGCCACATACAGATTGAAAAATGATCTCAAAGATCACTTTTCCACAGAACAGATATCAGATACAGGCAGAAGCCATGGAGATCAGTGATCCTACCATAGCAAAGCAAGTCGCCATGACTTGCACCACGATATAGATGTCCCTATGGCTAGCCAATTATATCCTGTGCTAGGCTTTTACTGCCAAACTATTTCTAAGGGCACAATTTCACAAAAATTTTAATCAAATCTTTACTTTCTTATTATTTCATTACTTAATTATGCTTGCTTTACTTATTAATTATTCTTTTCAATTTCTTTACATAATTTATGAATTATTCTACCATAATCCACCAAAATTATTCACTTTCTCATCAAATTACACATTACTTTACATTAATTCAATAATTCCATTACTTACATACTTGAGAATTTATCTCTAAAATATTAATTAAATTTCTATAAATTCCACAAAAATTCTTAAGCATGTTATTTCATTTCTACTATGATTTTAAAGCAAAAATTCATCAAAATTCACAAAATAAACCTTAGTTTTCTTTAATGATTCATTCGACCAACAAAGGACCTACACCATACATTTACTCAAAATTCATTTAAGCATTTAAAAATACTTATTTAAGGTCTTATGGCACTAATCTACCATTACTTTCAATTAAACATCATTTTATCATATTTACCCTAAGTTACGTAAAGATTTCTTACCCAAAATCAAAGGAAATATTAAAATTTATTAGTCACTAATATTTTCTCCTTGCTCTAGGTTGCCTAAGCTTCCTTTTCCTTGCCTTTAGCCTTGAAAGCTTGCACTTCTCCTTGAATTCTTATGGAGGCCGAAACACTAACACATCAAAACTCTACTTTTTTGACCTTGAATGTTAAAATTGACATCAAAAATGAAATTTAGGCACCCAAAAATACTAGTAGGCACCTTAAAAAGAATTTTAACTCATTGATTTCACTTACCTCAAATGAAACCCCAAACTCTCTTTCTTAACTTCTCTTGCTTTTCTTCCTTATTTTGAAGGGAAGAGGGCATAAAATTCAACTAGAGAGGTGGAAATTACTATCTTAAGGCTAAATTTAGTGTGAGATGGAGAGAGGAGGAAAGGAAGCTCAAGCAAAAATGGTGGAGGGAGTTCGGCCAAAGGGAAGAGGTGGAGAGGAAGAAGAAGGTGCTGGGTTTTTCCAGATTTTTCCCCTTTATATAGGCCTAGAATTTGAGTGAAATGGGCTTGGGTTATGTTAGTGGGCTTAATTAATTAATTCAAGCCCATTAACAACCTAATTCAAAGCCCTAATTGATTTTTCTCCTTTTCTCACTCCAAAATTAATTCCAAAATTCTTATCATGTCGAAAATAGGTAGTAAACAAAATTTCGGCTCAATCGAAGTCCGTTACTGGTCTGATTCAATCGAACCGATCCGATTCGACAACTGTTGATATCGCCGAAAAATTCATTTTTTTACCAAAATATTTTACATAAAATTTCATTGAGAACTACAAAATCTGGCAATTTTTAGAGTTCATTTTCTATTTTTAAAAATTTATGCAAAATCAAGTCACCTTCCCTACAAAGAAAATTGACTCGCTACCTTTTTCATATTTTTGACTTTCGGATGCCTATTTGACCTCGATTTCACTTTAAATTTCAACCCCGAACTCACCATGACCAATACTTTCCATTGGTCAAATAAAATATTTTTCACTTTTGGGTTCGATTTACGGCTCGGATGCACTATTTATCATCGGAATTTACTGTTCATGGTCAGGCCGGTGTTGAGGCCATTACAATGCACATAATTTTAATGTTTATTTACTAAAAATATATATTTTACAAAATTATATATCATAATATTTATAAATTACACAAAAATTGAAAAATATAAGTGTAAAGTTTAAAATATAATTCATAATATATATATATATATATATATATATATATATATATATATATATATTCGGTTTCGGATTGGTTAACCACCGGTTTTTAAAATAAAAATTATAAATCTAAAATTTCGATTCGGTTAACCTAAAAATCGATTCAGTTTCGGATCAGTTTTTCGGTTAACCTAAATTTTGGTTAACTATGCTCATCCTAGTACAATTTTAATACACATTTAATTCTTGATCTATTTTTTTTATTTACTTATAATTAGGATTCAATATGTACTAAAATAAAAAGTAAAAAATTTGATATGACCAAATGAAAATTTAAGAACTCAATAGAAAAAAAAATTATAAACTCAAGGACCTGAAGATGCATTCGTTCCAACTTTTAAGAAAAATAACTAAACCAAGTTGATTTTTTTTTGAATTGCAATTAGTTTCAAGTATTGGAATCATGACAACTTTTTCAATTTGATTTCCATCTGTTCTTTGAAAATAGGAATTCTAGGATTCATGAATTTTAATGTTTTTCTGCGTTAAATTTTTATGCCTTTAAAAGTTAACATTGGATTTTTGTTTAATACTTTTTAAATCACTTACACTAGGTTTAATTTAGACAGAATTGGCAAAATTAAAATAAATAATATGTTAATTTTGGAAGAAATCAATTTAAAATAATTATGAGACACCAAAATATATAAAAAAAAATGTTAAAAATATTCAATCATTTCAAACAAGCAAAAAGTAATGAGTTGGTTTTTTTTCGGTAATTTTTTTGTGTCTTTTTTTAGCCTATCTGATTCTGTAGCTATTCTTAATATTCCTATCTCAGTTTATGGTAACCAGGATTTATTCATATGGCATTTTTGTGCTTCTAGTCTTGGACAAGTGCATATTGATACTTATTGATATTCTTTTTAACACTTGTCTTTGCCGCACAAATTGAAGATTTTTTTTAGAAGTTTTGTCATGATGATTTGCCATGTGAAGGTAAACTCCATCAACACCTTGGTACTGATTTTGGATGCTGCTTGTTTTGCTCACAATTAGAGAAGGCAGAACATGTTTTCTTCACTTGTTCACAACTCCATAATCTCTGGCTTAATAGCTCCTTCCGGCTCAATATCCCTACGAATGCCTCTATCCCTGAGGATATTCGGCTCTCTTCCCTCATTTTCACAAAAGCAAAGGATGACTATCTCTCCTCTCTTATTTCATTCTCTTTGGGAAATCTAGAAAGCCCGAAACGTGGAAATCTTTCAGCATGCGTCTTTTCAATTTTCATTCTAGCAAATTTGGAACTGAAATCTTGCTATTAGAAATGTTCAAAAATGGATTGAACAAGTTATGATTAGATTTTGATACAATCTATTTGAGAAAAAATGGCATTGGACTACACATCATCTCACAAAATATAAAATATAAATTAAGTTTAAATTTTATTGTAACCACCAAATCTATTTTTAAGGATTAATTTCATTTATGATTACTAAATTTATGCTTAAATTATCCAAAAGTAACAATTTTTTTTATTTTCACTAAAATGAAAATCACTGAACTTAGTATTTTTTTACAAAAAAATAATTTTGACCGATTTTTGATGCTTAAAAATACAGGTGGCTCACCAAGTCAACACTATTTACACATGTAGCACTAGTAACAAGTTGAATTAATTTCACTCATGGTCACTGAATTTATAAAAAATTAAGCAAAAGTAATAAAACAATTTTTTTTGTTTATAATAAACACTGAATTTAGCATTTATTTACAAAAAAAATCACTTTGATCGATTTCAGGTGAAAATTTAGCTGGCACACCTAATCACTAGCTCCTGCACACATGGCATCCCAACTAATACCCCATCAGTATGCCACATGGCACAGTAACCATGTCAATTGACACATGGACTTGTTAAAGCACTGTAATGCCACTTCATAGTGCCGTATAAATATGGTCATAGGGTGTTGACCGTACCTAATAATCAATCAAAATAAAAGTGACTTTTTTTGCTAGGTCTATGTGGCTATTACTAGTATTTTCCACCTAGTTATTCACATGAAATTGATCAAAATAAATTTTTTTGTATACAAGTGCTAAGTTATATTATTATTATGAAAAAAAAATTATTATTTTTGTGTAATTTGACATAAGTTCAGTGACCATGAATGAAATCAATCCTAGCGTGGCAAAGGTGCGAATCCACATATTCATGTAGTGTTGACTTAACATGCCACCTATACTTTCCAGTATGGGTTTTCACCGAAAATCGGTCAACATTATTTTTGTGTATAAAAGTTCTAAGTTCAAGAATTTTTGTCAAACAAAAAATTCTCTTATTACTTTAACATAATTTGGCATAAGTCTGATGATCATGAGTGAAATTAATCCTACTTTTAAACATCCCTCCTTAATATGTTTAAAGAATATCAACAAGCAAACCCTTTTTCTACCCTGGCCACCAATATAAGGCACAATTTAATCTAGTAGCTGCCTCTAAATGGCATTTTGAAAATCAATTGTGATGCAGCTCTTTCCTTACCTTACGAACGTGGGAGTTATGTTAATTATTTGGGATAGCCATAGAAATGTATGGTCGTAGAAAGTTAAATTTTTATGCTTTTCTTTAGATCATTTGTTAATTAGAAGGCTTTGTTGTTCAAGATGCTAATCTCTTTCGGTAAGCACACTTGGATCTCTTTTATATTATTAAATCCAAATCCTTAATTTTAATTCAATCCATTTGGAAAAAATGTCTAGTTGTCTCCGCTGTTATATCTTTCTTTGAAGACATTTTAACTATATTATTTTCTTATTATGTTTTTGTTCATTTTGTTAATGCGAAGCTAATAAATCTACTCACTATTTAACAAGCAAATCAATGTCACGTGATTTTGGTCTAAACACTACAGCTAATATTAATTTTATCAGTTGTATCTCTTTCATATTTATAATGCGTTTTTCAAGTTTGTGTTATAAAATAAGAAAACTATATGAAATATTATAAGAGTAGTTATGAGAATAAAGATAATAAAATTGTGTAAGTTTAGAAGAGATAAAGAGAAAGCAAGTATTTTCTTATTTTTCAATTGTATATATTTCGTGAAAGAAACCTATTTTTATAAGCTTATAGATATAGGTTACATGAGTAAAAAAATGAATAAATATAAATATTCGAGTTACAATAATTAATAAAGTAGGAGTTTTAAGTTATATATTAAGAGTTTAAACTTATTAAACTTATGAGCATACATAAATTAATTTATTTATAACACTTCCCTTGGATGTCCATAAAAAAATTGTGTCTTATTGAAACCTTACTAGAAAAAACCCCATGGGATAGAAATCGAGTGAAGAAAAAATAGTACACAATAATAATCATACAAATAGTAAGCTGTCTCATTAAAAAACTTGTAAGGAAAACCCAATGGGATAAAACCTTGACTAAGGAACATAAGAGTGCAATGTGTATTTTACTCCCTTTCATAAAGATATCGCTATACATCTTTAAGTCTACGCATTCAAATACCGTATCTTAACTTTTCAAATGTTGCAATAGGTAGTGTTTTGATGAATAAATCTATCAAATTCTCACTTGAATGAATTTGTTAGATATCTATTTCACCTTTGTTTTGTAGGTCATGAGTAAAGAAAAATTTTTGTGAAATATGTTTCATTCTATCACTTTTGATGTACACTCCTTTTAGTTGAGGTATGCATGTTGTATTGTCCTCATACAATATTGTGGGAATATTTTTCTTCAAAATGCAAGCCACACATCTTCTGAATATGGTGAATCAATGATCTCAGCCAAACGTATTCTCGACTTGCTTTATGCATTGTAATATTTTTTGCATGATTTGAAGAAGTTGCAACTAAAGTTTACTTTGTAGACTGCTATGATATAGCTGTGCTTCCACAAATAAATAGATGGCCTATTTATGATTGAGTTTTATGTGGATCGGATAAATATCCTGCATTGGTATACCCAACTAAATGCGATTTGGATTTATTCGAATAAAATAACCTCATATCGATTGTTCCTCGAAGATATCGAAAAATATGCTTAATTCCATTCCAATGTCTTCTTATTAGATAAGAACTAAATCTCACCAATAAGCTTACAGTAAATGTTATATCTGGTCTTGTATTATTAACAAGATACATAAATGCACCTACAACACTTAAATATGATACTTCAAGATCAAGAAGTTCTTCTTCATTCTCTCGAGGATGAAATAGGTCTTTATTTACTTGTAGTGATCTCACAACCATTAGGGTATTCAATAGAATATGTGCTTTGTCCATATAAATTCGCTTCAATATCTTTTCTATATAAGTTGATTGATGAATAAAAATTCCATCTTTTAAATACTTGATCTGTAGGCCGAGATGAAATTTTATCTTTCCAAAATCTTTTATTTTAAATTCTTTCTTTAGGTAATCTACTATTTTTCTAAGCTCTTCAGAAGTTCCAATTATATTTAAATCATCAACATATACGACATTTATGAAAAATTATAATATTGATCTTTTTATGAACACACATGAATAAATCAAATCATTATTATAACCTTCCTTTAACAAATATTCACTAAGACAATTATACCACATTCGTTTGGATTGTATTAATCCATATAATGATTTTTGTAATTTTATTGACCAAATTTCTCGAAAATCCTTATATGCTTTAAACATTTAAAATCTTTAGGGTTTTTATATGAATTTCACTATCAAATGCGTCGTATAAATAGACTATAACAATATTCATTAGATGCATGTCAAACTTTTCATAATTTGCCAGATTAATCATATATCTAAAAGTAATTGCATCTATTATTGGAGAACATATTTCTTTATAATCAATGCTAGATCTTTGTGAAAATTCTTGTGTAACTAACCGTGCCTTATATCTTACAATTTCATTTTTCTCATTTTGTTTTCATACAAATACCCATTTGTACCCCATTGGCAATACACTTTTTGGTATTAGGACTACAGGTCCAGATACTTCACATTTTGAAAGTAAATTCAATTTTGCTTGAATTGCATCTTTCTATTTTGGTTAACCATTTCTATATCTACATTCTTCAATAGATGTAGGTTCAAGATCCTCATTTTCTTTTAAAATATCAATAGCAATATTATATGTAAAAACATTATCAACGGCTATATCTTTTCAATTCCATCTTTTTCCCATTTTGACATAATTGATTGAGATCTCTTCATTATCATTATTTTTAGACCTCTTATGGGGTTTTATGATTAGTTATGTCTTAAATCTCTTCAAGAGTATCTACCTCTGTAATATGACCATTTTGGTTATTTGATTCTTTCCTTTTTCAAGGATTTTTATCTTCTGAAATGACTAGTCTACCATGCTTTAGGCGTGGGTTACTAGTGCTTACAATATTAAATTGTTCTACAGGGACATATATTTGAATAGGAGCATTTTCAACTAATATATGAGATTTAGTAACTCTTTTTAAATTAGTGAATGTATCTAGAAGTTGATTTGCAATATTTTACAAATGTATTATCTTTTGAACTTCCAGTTCACATTGTTTTATTCGAAAATCTAATTGAGATAATGATAAGGCATTCCAAGTAACTTTTTTTTCTAGCTGCTTATTCTCTAACCCTAATGTTTGAAAATTGTTTCGTTAAAATGTTAATCAGTAAATCTTTCCATAAATAAATCTCCAGTTAGTGGATCAAGATATATAATTTTGATAGAGATTTATACCTAACATATTTTTCTAACCTCTTTTGAATACCTATCTTTATGCTCTATTGTAGACACTATAACTCAAAGTAGCCTAGATTAGGGTTACCTAATATGAAAAAACAACATATTACTGACAACAAGTTCGGATCTTGAAGCTCTGATTGTGAATTTCTCACTTTTTCTTAAAAATTCGTCATGATTTTCCAAGTATTTTCAAATATTTCCAAGTGTTTTAACAAAATGTGCATAAAAACCTAGTTTTGGATCTTTAATGGTGGCAGATGGTTGTCTGTCACTTGAGGGGTGATCATCTGTGGGTCCTTCTCTCTTGTATAGGTCAATTAGGAAGGCATTTTTGGGAATTCTAGATTAATGCTGAGGGACAGTCGCCCTTCATTGAGAGATGCCTATTCCTAGCTCAAAACCTAGTTTTTCCCATGTTTTTAGGTTTTCAAAAAGGCAGTTTTATCTTTTAAGATTGGGATTTCAAATTTGGGGGGTTTTATATGAAAATTTGGGGAGTTTTGAGTTGGAATTCAACTCAAACTCTTCCTTAGGTATAATATTTTAAGTCTATGGTTTCAAAGGGGGAAATGATTATTTTACAAAGGGCAAAAAGCTTTGGAGAAGAAGAAAATCAATTTTTTTCTCTCTCTAAAGTTCTCATTATCTAATATTCCCTTTGATTAAAACATACAAATACATATGATTTTCATTGATTTTTTTGAAAACAAAGGATCAAATCGGAGTGGAGATCTAGACTATAGAGATTTTAGAGTCAGAATATCTCTAAAGGATAATATTCTAGGCTTTTTTTTCTTCTTTTGTATTTTTCTCTCTCTAGAATGATCATGCTTAAAATTCATGTGAATTTACTGGAATACTTGTGATTAAATATTGCATCTAATTTATTCGCATGATTTAATGTGTTAAATTATGAATCTGGATTGAATTAGCATATTAATAGTGTGTTTAGAAGTGGATTCCTCCATTATTATATTCTTAAAGATTTATTTTATGTCATTTTAATTTTGTAAATACGTGTTGTAATGCATGTCATGCATGATTTATTATTACAAATTGATTTTAACATGATTTTGGACATTATAAACATATTGTTTGGGGCTAAGAATTTGTCTTGTGTGATTTTCCATTTTTTGTAATGAAAATCTGCAACTAATGCTGTCCAGGTGTGACGGATGGGACGTCATGGGTTCATTTCCTCATCCTATCCCTCACTTGCTTGTGGCCGTCTATGGTTATTTTCTTGGGTATTAAAAGTGCATTGTATGTATTTTTATGCCATTTATTCATTTTCTGCCATATTTATGCATTATTTGACATGATTTTAATAATGTATAATACAATCATGTGCTTAAACCTATACTGTTTATATGCAAAATAAATGTATAATTATTTTACTATGTTACTCATGAATATTAATTCATTTTCTTTTTGGTTTTTTTGTTAAGTATTTAACCTTTATGGTTTTGGTGGCTCTTGTGTGGTTTTTTACATGGGAAGTCATGCTCCCGAATTGGTCACCACCTTTTCTCTCCATTTATTTTAGTTAATTACTATTTTATTTATTTTACTTATTTATTATGGTTTGTTTTATTTTGTTATTTAATTTTCGCTATTATTTGGGACTTATTTTTAGATGTGTCATTTTCTGGGGTTGTAATAGTTAGTAAAAAAGATTTTTTTATGCACGATAAAATAAAAGGCATTAAAATATTTTTTATTAAGTCAATTGGGTTTTATTTAAAAATATGAACCAATGTCTGATTTTTAGCCTAAATCCACATAAAATAAATTTATGATTTTGGTAAAATATGCATGAGGAAACTAATATTTTTGACCCAAATTGACTCCCTAATTTATGTATGTATATTTCTTTATTAATGTTTTGGGACAATTTATCTCTATAACAATTTTTAAGTAAGATTTTATTTTAAGTATTTATTTATTGCTTTTTTATCTGATTGGGATGTTTACTTAAATTCTATCGCCTTGCATTGTGTGAGAGAGGAGAGGAAATTAAACATAAAATCCAATTATAAAATAACACCTAACCAAGATGCCTAATAAGAGTGATTTCCCGAACACCAATCTCTATTTGGGCATCAAACGATCGGGAATCATTTTTCAACATTCTGTTGGGTGGCGACTCCATAACACCTACCTCTTTTAGGCCCATTAGTAGATGACTTCATGGGTTGACTACCAATAATAATTTAGGATTGATCCCTTTTTATTGTAAAGTAGTCAATTTATAACTAAAAATAAGCCTTATCTAATCTTGGACCCTAAAAGTGGGCCTCTGAGAACTAAACCAAAAATAAGCATGGCTTCTGCGCGTGTCACAGTGGTGACTCTACTAGGGACTAAAAAGACCTTGCTCCAAAAAGTATCTTGGTTAAGTTCCTTATAATTGGGTTTTGTGAATTAATCATGTCTCTTTTCTAAACTACATTTCCTACATTCATCTTAGAGCCTTAAAATTAAGTTAGGCATCCTTTTTTAGCCCCGATGCTATCCTAAAGCATGTCCTCCGATCACTCAATGTAGGGAGGTATTATAGAGACCCACCAACCCAAGTTTAGTACCAAATGTTATATAAAATGGTGACCTATCGATCATTATATTCGTAATGAATTAGACCTATTGGTAAGGACCATGTTTGGATAGCCCTAAAGTTTCATCACCTTTGACTCAAGCCCATATAATGACAATAACAACTTCTCCTAGGTTGCATAACTACAATAATGTTTGCTTGTTATGTGAACCTTTATGTATTGACCAAACTCAAACATATTAGGAGGGTACCAGTTAAAGACTGCCATGCCCTAGGGCCCAACCCAATTTGTATGAGTTAGTCAAAATACGAAACAATCAAAACCCATATACATGCACTTTTAACTAAAGAGGTTATAATGCTGATTTTTTGCCATGCACCATACGTACCCATGGGGTACCCTGTTGACCCATGGCCTAAGCCCACCTAGGAAAGAGATGGCATGACCTCTTGTGTGGGAGTAATAAGGTTGGAAGGCTGTTGTTATACCTGTGTGTGGTTATAATTGACTCATAACAAAATCATGCACTGCATTCATGCATTAGGTATATACCAGGTTCATACATCACTTACCATGCATCACTCCTGACCTCTAACTTTTACAGCCATCATAAACTCATCTAGGTGGTATAGAGGGTTAGATGGGCGCTTGGTTTGAAGATCTATATCCAGTTTACTGAGATAAGGTTTGGGTTTAAATTTAAGTTCAGAAGTCATTTTTGAGTTGGGTTCAACTCAATTATTAGAAAGTAGTCAGGAAAGAAGTTTAGACATGGCAAACAATGAATTAAATGTGACCAAAATAAAAAATAAGAATGGGAGAGTGGTTGATGACACCACCATAAGGTTTCCATTCTTAAGGGAAATGATGAATGTTAGACCAATTAGGCCTTCAATAGCAAGACATGACCTAGATCAGAGACTAGATAGGAATTTATAGGAGTTTGAGGAAAGGATGCTGGCCATGATCAGTGGGATGGTGGTTTTTATAGCATCTAATGTCAAAACTCATATTGTAGCACCCGTTCACGAGATAACGGAGCTAATGCAAGTTGGGAAAGTTGTCGCAGTTGATGCTGCTGTGCTTCGAGACCCACCAAAGAGGGAAAGGAGGCATGATCCTGAGGATGATCTTATTAAAGAGGAGGATAAAGAATATATTCCTTCAGTGATGAATATGAATATAAAAATAAGAGGTCCAAGTGTTAAGGATCCAGCTTTTAGGAAGATGGAATAACAGATTGAAGCCATATCTAAGCTATTATCTGCTGGTAAAGGGATGAACCCTAAATACAGGGATTTGGATGGAGATAAGCCATTACCCCAAAGGTTTAAAATGCCCAATTTGCCAAGATCTGACGGCACTTTAGATCCTTCAACGCACATCAAACAATACACGTTGACCGTGAAGCGGACCACCTTATCAAAGAAATAGAAGGTAGAATACTTTTGCTTGAGTTTGACTGAACCTGTAATAGAATAGTACCATAGGCTAAATAGGTGTACTAAGAAAGACTGGGATTTGCTAATTGAGGAATTCCTTAAGCAGTATGACTATAACACAAGGATGGAGGTCACCCTGAAGGATCTTGAATTACTCTAGTAGAAGCATTATGAGTCTTTCCATAAGGAAGACTGGGATTTGCTAACTAAGAAATTCCTTAAGAAGTATGACTATAGCACAAGGATGGAGGTCACCCTGAAGGATATTGAATTACTCTAGTAGAAGCATTATGAGTCTTTCCATAAGTACCTCACCAGGTAGAGGAACAGGGTGATGGAGATGAAAAGAAAACCTGACACAACTAATCAAATCAGATTATTTATTTAGAATGCGAGTCCATACTTAAGAGATAGTTTGGAGATGAAAGGTCTAAAGGATTGGAAATTATTGAAAGATATAACTATAGAGGCTAAAGGAGAGTATTTAGCCAAAAGGGAAAATAGTGAGAATGCGAGAAGGAATTTCGGTAATAATAAGGCTATTAGGAATAGTAGTGGGCAAAATAGAGCTGGAAAGACCGCAAAGGTGTTTGCTACCGAGGCTAGTCAACGGTACTATTTTCACCTGGGTAAATCACTGTCTTGGATTTTGAATAGATTGGTTAGAGAAGGGAAGCTTTAGCCTTTACCGTCGAGGCCTGCAAAGAGTCAGGGGTTGCCCTATCATAAGAAGGATCAGTACTTCACATACCATTAATACATAGGGCATCTAGCTGATTATTGTCACACTCTGAGGAATAATATTCATGATTTGATCAATAACAAGTAGATTTCAAATCCTGAAAAGAGGGATAAGAAGAAAAAGGAAGGTTACAATGTCATACCCCCTCTGGTGTATATGATTGGGTCTAGCTTACCCGAATGGTATGTGATGAAAGACCTGTATAGGAATGAGTACTTGGTCGTTACTTGATCCACCCTTAAAGTAGCAAAGCTAATTGAATAAAATTGGCCCATTTCTATGATTGATTGTTGGGATACTCCTACAGAGAGTGAGGACAAATGGACTTTGGTGCCCATTGATATCTAGAGTTTAGCCAGTGAGTGTGAGGAAGAGGTAAAGGAAGATAAGAAAGTGAAGGCGATCATAAAGAGTGGAAGGGTAGCCCTAGAGGTTGAAAGGTAGCCAACTCCTGTTGCAATGCCTACAGAAAAGGAGATTGAGGATGATCAGATAATCAAGCAGCTGAAAAAGACACAAGCTTAAATAGGTATTTGGGACTTGTTGAGGTAATCTCCTTCATATAGGCAAAAGTTAGTAAAGGCTTTGAGAGTGTCTACTATTGTTACCACTATCTCGCCCTCTAAGTTACTGGACTTGGTCAAGGAAGGAACTGGTGAGAATAGGGTGTACTCTGATGCTGACTTGCCTATTGAGGGAAGGAATCATAATCATCCCCTCTACATCAAGGCTTAAGTAAATGGTAAGCATACGACTTGTGTGATTGTAGATAATGGTTCTTCAATTAATATATGCCCCTTAGTGGTGATTCCAGCTTTTCGATTGAATGAAAGCATGCTGTGTAAGTCTGATCTGACTATCTCTGCTTATGATAACTCTAAAAAGTAAGCTACTGGAACCTTTAAAGCTTTGCAGCTAAATTTGTAGTCTTACATATCTTTATGCTTCTGGAAAGGCTGTGGTTTCATAAGCTGGGAGGAGTACCATCCAAATTGCACCAGATGATTAAAATTTCCTATAATGGCCAGGTGGTCACTATCAAAGCTGCAAAGGAGAATCAAGTGTCTGTGCTTGAGATAGCCAAGTAGCTGTTCAACAGGTTTCATATAGTGGTTATCAGTGATGAAAAGAATATGAGTAGCTTCCTTAAAAATCCTCAAGTGATTAATATGCTTAAAAAGATAAATTTTTTGCCTGGTGCTAGTTTGAGCAAGAATTTCCAAGGGTTAGAAGGACAAAAAAGGATTAGGTTTTGTAGGTCCCAGTAAGAAAGGAAGCAATGAAAGGGATTCCTCACATTTCTTAGAGTTTTATGCCAGCTTCAGGTGTTTTCCTTTATTGTGGAGAGAATAAACTTCAAATGATAGGGGCTGAGTTAGTACTGGGATTTGAGTTGTTCAATGATGTCTTCGATTGGGAACAGGAAATTATCAAGCCAATTAAGGGTTTATAGGATGAAAAGATTCTCTTGCACCACTCTGTCTAGGATAAAGAGGTGCCAAAAAAGGAAGTTATGATAGAAAAGATGCTCGCTACCCAACTGAAAGGCAAGGAGAAGATGGAAGTTGAAGAACTATCCAAGGGTGAACCAGAGGCTGGAGAGACATCAGATGCTAACAAGATTGGAGATGACACTTTTATTGACATTTTTTATGTTCCCGAGCTTTTTGATGAGAACAATATTTGCTTTTTTGATTATTTTAATGAGATGAACAATTTTGTTTACTTGTGTGATGTTTTTTCTTATTTTAATATACATAATCATGATCATAAAACATTCATATTTGACATTAACTCAACAAATAAATGTTCATTTAATCTTGAAACTAAAGAAAATCCAAAAAAAAATTTATTGGCATCAAACATAACTCCCAAAGAGAGAGAAAAATCTGAAAGAACATTAAAAAAATATGAAGAAGTCTTTGCCTGGACCTACAAGGACATGCCAAGGATATATCGAGAGGTTGCTAAATATGCCATTCCAACATATCCTGGGATTAAGCTGATCAAATAGAAACTTAAAAGACTTAGGCCAGAATGGGCTGAGAAGGTTAAAGATGAGGTCAAGAATCAAATAGAGGTTAAGTTCTTAGTGAAAGTCCAATACCCCATATGGTTGGCAAACATAGTCCCTGTAGCAAAGAAAGATGGAAGTGTCAAAGTCTGTGTTGATTATAAGGATTTGAATAAAGCATGTCCTAAGGATGATTTTCCCTTACCTTACATAGATGTTTTGGTTGATAGTGCAACTGCTTGTGCTATGTACATTTTTGTGGACAGATATGCCGAGTATAACCAAATTTTGAACAAAATAGTAAATAGGATCAAAACAACTTTCATAACCAAGTAGGGAACATATGCTCATAGAGTTATGCCTTTTGGGCTCAAAAATACAGATGCTACCTACCAAAGCATGGCAACTAAGATACTAAATGACTTGATTCACAAAAAGGTGGAAGTGTACATAGATGATGTGATGATCAAATTGGTTACTCATAAAGGTCATTTTAAGGCATTAGAAAAGTTTTTCCAAAGGATCAGTAAGTATAACCTTTGCCTCAACCCAAAGAAGTGTATCTTTAGGGTCACCTCGGGTAAATTTTTAGGCTATGTAGTGAGTTAGAGAGGGATAAAAGTAGATCCTGACAAGTTGAGAGCTATTAAGAAAATGTCGGTACCCTAGAAAGAGAAGGAAGTTAGAGGGTTCCTAGGGAGAATTCAATACATAAGTAGGTTAATAGCCAAGTTGACTTCGATTTGCGAACTGATATTCAAGTTGCTTAGGAAGAACCAACCAGTGGTATGGAATGGAGATTTTCAAAAGGTCTTTGACATCATCAGGGACTACTTGTTGCATCTGTATTTAGCAATAAAAGACAGTTCAGTAAGGGCTATGATGGCACAAGAGGATGATTTTGGGATTAAATACGTAGTGTACTACCTCAGTAAGAAGTTTCTTTCATACGAGGCAAAGTATGTAGAAGTTGAAAAGATTTTCCTTGTAATCATATGGGTGTCAAAGCAGTTAAGACATTACTTCTATTCTTATAGAATCCAAGTAGTGGCTAAGCAGAACCCCTTTAGATTCTTGCAAGAAACGCCTTCGTTGTTAGGAAAAATAGGAAGATGGTTGATTCTCTTATGAGAGTTCGACATAAAATACATCACTAGGAAGACCATCGAAGGAAAAGTAGTGGCAGAATTCCTAGCTGATTTATCGTTGGAGGGTAAAAAGATGACTTATGAATTCCCCGACGAAAATGTTGCATCTATAATAGCACAGGGTTAGCAAATATACTTTGACAGAGCTGTAAATAATATAGGAGCATGAGCAGGAGTAATCTTGGTTACCCCAAAAGGAGAAAAGATGCCATTAGCTAAAAAGTTAAAGTATAAAGCCATGAACAATGAAGCAGAATATGAAGCTTGCATTTATGAATTAGAAGCTTTGCTGGCTGTAGGGGCAAAATCTATAGAAGTGTTTGGAGATTTATCTCTAATGGTTTACCAAGTAAGAGGTGAATGGTTAGTGAAGGAAGAGCACTTGATGCCATATCTCAGGTGCCAGGAGGCTTTAAGAAGTCAATTTGAGGTTTATACATTTGGACATGTACCTAAAGAAAAAAATCAGCTAGCAAATGTTTTAGCTACCTTAATATCAATGTGGGATAATCTGAAGGGAGTAATTATAAAGCCTGTATTGATCTTGAGTTCTGATAAGTCGTGCTTTGAAAAGGAGCAAATCATGGATATTGAGGAGGATGATAGAAATCCTTGGTATTATGACATCCAAAACTATATAGAAAAGTCAGTGTTTCCTAAAGAATCCATCAAAAAGGACCAAAGATTTATTTGCAAACTATCAACTCAGTTCATTATCGTGGGAGGAGTGCTTTACAAGGGACAACTTGATGGAATCCAATTGAGATGCTTGGATGAAAAGGTAGCAAGAAAGGTAATAGAGGAAGTACATGTAGGAGTGTACGGAGCCCATATGAATGGCTTAGCCTTGGCAAAGAAGATTATGAGGCAAGGATTCTTTTGGCTCATAATGGACACCGATTGCTCTAAGTATGCCAAAGAATGCCAATTATGTCAACAGTATGCAGACCTGAGGCACTTGCCCATTTCTAGATTATGTAACTTTACATCACCTTAGCCTTTCACTGTGTGAGAAATAGACATTACGGGAATGATCCATCCACCTGCCTCGAATAGACAGAGATTCATCATAGTGGCCATTGATTATCTCATAAAGTGGATAAAAGCAGAGTCATTTAAAAAGGTAAATGCACTAGATATAACTAAGTTCATTGAGAAGAATTTGATATGCAGATATGGCTTATCCCATTATGTAGTGGTTGATAATGGGTTACAATTTTTAGGTGAAACTGGATAAATGCTTATTAGGTATAAAGTTCAACATCATAAGTCTTCGCCTTATAGAACTCAAGCAAACAGGGTAGTTGAGGCAACTAATAAGAATGTGAAGAGAATCCTGGCCAATATGGTACTGACTTACAAGGATTAAGCTGATAAGCTACCCTTCGCACTATAGGGTTATAGGACCACAGCTAGAACTTTAATAGGGGCCACACCGTTCTCTTTGGTTTATAAAACAAAGGCAATACTACTGGTAGAGATTGAGCATCGGTCTTCGAGAGTCATTTTGGAAGCAGAGATACCTAAAGAAAAATGGGCTAGAAAGAAACTATCACAACTTAACCTACTTGACGGGGATAGAATGAGAGTTTACTATCATAATCAGGTCTATTAAAAGAGGGTAGCTCGCTCATTCGGGAAGAAAGTTAGGAAGCACCCTTTAAAAGAAGGAGATATCATGTTTAAGCATATGAGGTCGGCAATCCCAGATATTCGAGGCAAATTCATTCCCATATGGGAAGGACCTTTTGTACTTAAGAAACTATTGTTTAAAGGTGTTGCCATTTTATCAAATAGCGACGACAATGAGTTTCGAGAACCTATAAATGTCGACAGATTAAAAAGGTTTCATGGCTAAAGACTAAAATAAAAAATAACAAAATAAATGTCCCCGTGGGTTAAATCGAAAAAATGGTGGTCTTGCTAAAATTAGGCTCCATGCTAGGGTAAAAACCAAAAAAAGGCATTTGGATAAAAATTAGAGACTGAGAGAAAATAATTAATCAAGAAAACTTGAAAGAGCATATTGATAACAAGAGTTATCATACTTGTAAAATTTCATTTTGAGATTGAATAATATGTGTCTTTAGGATAATATCAAATAATGATCATGAGTACTGAAATAAAAAAGAAATGTCATGCATGTAGTCATAAAGTCATCCATATAGCAAAAGTAGCGCATTTTTTTTACATGTTCAAAATTGAAAAGTCCAACCAAAATAAAAGATATAATCATAATAATGTCCAATCTAATCTATCTATATAACCTCTCTCTCATCCTGATGCCTAATAGCCCAGAGTCTATTATCAACAACTGGACTGGTAACCCATCACTTGTAAAAGTCAGAAGTGGTGAAGTCGCAAATACTAATGTTAGGGATGGTAATCCTCACTGGGAGCCGAGTCCACACCCTCTGATAATACTCTAATATGAAGGAATAATTAAGGGTGCCTCCATGGAAACCCAGTGGCTATCTAACAATGTCTTGTCGACTCCTGAATTGACAAGCATAGTGAGCAGCAATATAGAAAGTAGCACAATATAGTCCACACAAGGGAACACACCCAGAATCTTCATCCCTAACCACAGAGGTGATAGGTAGCCAAGTGCACTTAAATGCGATATCATCGTCGGTCAAATTACCCAACCAATTGGCTACCTTCTAGACCATCAAAAACTTGCACTGAAGATGCCTAACGATGATATGCCTCATAGGGTAAGCTCTTGTAACTCTGACTCGAGGAGGAGGCTCTAATAATAACTTTACCTTCTCACAAAGCCACACATGAAAAAAAAGTTATTGGGGTTAATTAGGTATAATCTTAGGCAAAAATATGGCATAGCAATGTGTAAAAATCCGAAAGAACGTGTATTTCAACAAGAAAAGCTAGTATGAAAACCCACAAAGGGCATACTACCTTCAAAACCAAGGACATACCTGAAAGAGCAAAGGACTGCCAATAAGAAAGAAATCAAGGTTATGGTGAATAGCATCCAAACCAATAATGGTCTCTGCCAGGATTGTGAAAAATGGTTACATCCCCAGTAGTTGCCATCTACTATGCTAAATAGCTCATAATCCCCAGTCGTGGGATCCTTAGTACGCACTAGCAAGCATCAAGTAAAACAACATAGTAGTACCACACCAAAATGGAAAATAGGCATGCCATCAAAATCGGCTAGCACATCGATGGCTCTAGTGGGAATGTCCTTTTGTAAGGAACCAGGCCCATAGTCTCAGAAGGAAGAATGTCGAGAGTGTGAACTACCTCCTTAAGATATCGGGAAATAAGAGATGGAAGGTAAGAGCGAACATCAGTTTCAAATCTAACACTGACCATAGCAGCAAACTCCTCTAGCAGAAGGCACAGTTCCTGATGAGTGAATATGAATACATGAAGCCTTGGATCCCAATATTGGGCGGCAGCAAGTATAAAAGTTCTATCTAGAGAAACCCTCCTCAAGAACCTTAAATTGGAGTACACGACTACCCGATGGTCCTCCTAGGTTTTTAAATCATCCAATAATCGATGCAATTTAACAAGTCTAGTGGTCATGGTAATGATAATTTTTAAGTAGTCTAAGTACAAGAATGATGAAGAAGAAAATAAATTAATGAAAGAAAAGCAGACACAAAAAGAAAGAAAAAGAAAAAAAAAAGAAAGAGAGAAGAATACTTAATGAAAGTTTTATGGGAAGGTGAAAAGTCAAAGGCATAAAAACCAAGAAAACTTAGCAATATTTATTGAAAGTAATGAGCCACGGCCGTCCCTCACAATGGTGAACCATGGGATGTCCATCCATCACCTCTGGAAGACCAAAAGTCACTTATTTGCATATCCCATGCATTGCACATACATATCATTCCATTCTCCTTTGTTTTAATTTTGTAGGGAATCTAAAAGCTCGATGACCTGAATATTCAACCACGAAAGGTTTTGAATGCAAAAATCATTTATTTCGCGAAGCACAACAAAATTCAAAGGGTATTTCAACTTTTAGACATTTGTGCATATTAAAAAGCAATTAAAACTTGTAAATGTTGTTAAATAATATTGTAAATCATAAAAAAGGTGTGAATAATGTTGTAAAATAATTTTAGATGGATAGAGGTTGAAAAATCAATAAAAATGGTCAAAAAATCGAAGAAAACGAAGTTAAAATGAGAAAATTAGGCTTAATTAAAGAAAATGGGCATTTTGTTCTTTTTTTAGGAAAGGGACTTCTCTCAGTCCCGTCCATCACTAGTGACAGATGGGAAGCCCATCCCTCACTCGATTTTTAGAATAACAAGCTCATCTTCTTTATTTTCCAACCAAAACTCCATAACTTCTAATTTCCAAAGCTTTCTTCCAATTTTTCAAGTTTTTCTCTCTCGTTCGACATCTATTGTTCTAGTTGTTCGTGCTGGCGGACTCCTGGAAGCGAGATGTACTTCAGGGAGCATTATTTTTCTCCTATTTCTTCCTTTTTCTTTTCACCTTCTACAAGTAAGTATTATTTAATACTTTTCATTATTTTCTTCATTGTCATGTATTTATCTCTTATTTGGTACTTAAGTTAAGCTAAAAGACTTTATTTTTAAGCATTATGGATGTGAGCACCATGTATTTTATTCATATTATTTTTTATTATTTTATGTTAAAATTCATTAATGCCTTGTAGTTTAAGTTATATAAGTTTAAAGGTCAAACCTTTTTGCATGACACTATAGATAATTAAAAGCCTTATGTATAAGCACACAAACCCGTAATTTTCTCCTTTTTTAGCAATAATATGTATATGTCCTTGATGTATTTGGAAGCATTTTGTATCGTAGTTGTGATTACACCAAGCGTGGTTATCTTGAATTTGCATTAGTTGGCGGCCATTGATGGCCTGTGTTATTTTTCTTGCTTTTTATGTATAGGGGGCAGTCTCATTCCTAGCAGGAATGCTGTTAAAATTTTATCAGAATTTTTAATAACCTGAATTTGTGTTGTTTGGCGATCATGATGGCCTGTGGTTGTTGTTTAACTTTAAATGCTTTTCTTATGCAAAGTCCAGTCTCATCCCTAGCCGGGGTGCTGCCAAAATTTTTATTTCTTATTTTTCTCCAAAAGCATAAAGTGTTAATAATCATATTGTTGGATGGCTTTTATGGTCTGTGTATTGTTTAAACTCTTTCTTGTGTAGGGGGCAATCTCGTCCCTAGCCAAGATGTTATTGAAAATTTTATTTTAAATTCTCATAAAACATGTAATAGGTCTTCTATCTCATTTTTTGTGTATAATTGTTGAAAATGTGTTGAACACTCCTAGTGTAGATTAGCAATAAATATTTAACTCAACATGATTCTTATAAATTTTGGCATTTTGACTTGTTTATAACTCAAGTTAGCTCTAAAATTAACATATAACATTTCTTACAGGATGCCTTATAGGATAGCACGTCCCCAGCCA
Organism: Excoecaria agallocha; assembly: GCA_037975025.1. Classification (NCBI taxonomy): domain Eukaryota; kingdom Viridiplantae; phylum Streptophyta; class Magnoliopsida; order Malpighiales; family Euphorbiaceae; genus Excoecaria; species Excoecaria agallocha. The sequence continues at coordinate 39,547,128 of CM075815.1, read as the reverse complement.
TCCCAACCAATACTAGTTTATATGACACCTATGCAGGCTAAGAGGTATTAGGTTCTAAGAGAGGTTCAGTACAGATCGAACCGATTTATGTCCAACCAGTTCCTTTAGGACTTCAAGTTGCTATAAGAGGCTGACAAACTCTTAGCTAGGGTAGGCTGGATAGATTTCTTTGCCCCGACCTACAGGACATATTCGGACGTCATTAGAGAGGTCTTTGCCACTTTAGAGTATAGCGGCTATTCCAAGTAAGATACAGATACTATAGCATTATGAGACACAGATTTACTAAGGCCATAGGGCTCTCAAGTGGGTTAGGTATAGTCATGCCACCTTAACTGATGGATCGGGATAAGTGGGTAGTAGTGACATTATTGGGAGCCATCTACAGCTCAGACACAGCGAATAGCACTATGTTGTGTCTTTAAATCTACAAATAGCTCCAAAGGATTCTATCTGCTTTATATCTAGGATGCATGGGGAGTCCAGGTAATGTCACCTCTATAGATGTCACTAGTCTATGGAGTATGCAAGAGGGTTACCGTATAGACATCACACATGAGATTATAGCAACATTAGTCAGGGTAGGCACTTCACCAGGGACCCAAGTATGTGTCGGAGGTGTTATCAAAAGATTGTTGATTTCTCAAAGGTTAGATGAGGCTCTGTTTGGCAACCTTGTTCTGGAGGGCATTTACATCGACTTACAAGCAGAAGTTACGATGAGTGTGGTAAAGCCTATAGAGGGGCATGAGGGTACTGCTTATAGTGCCAGAGACCTGATAGAGATACGACCTTAATCCTATAGTGTTAAAGGCACTAGCAAAGGAGGATGCCTAGGGTCACCCACCAGAGGAGGTACCGATAAAGCCACAGGTACCTCCAACACAGCTGGCTTAGCATGAGGACCAGGAGGATAGGCCACAAAAGCCATAGAGGGTAGGTATGGACTCTAATTACGAGTTTGATATGCAAATTGACATATAGGACCTCTTAAGTGGCTCATCGCAAACACCAGTATGCCACAGATCTCTTATCAAACATCAGACGTCACTAGCCATGAAGAGGTTTTCTCTCTACAAATATCCAGGAGCATCGTCTTCTTTAGATCCTCCACCTTATGGGCACCCAAGGGCATCTACATTAACTGCTTCTGTACCATCAGTTCCACCATCGTCGGCACATGCACATTCAGCCACTCCATCTGATGACATCTTCATGAGGTTGGCAGCATTAGAGGCATTTAGCAGGCGCTGGGAGTAGAGATTACAAGCAATGCTCACAGCAGTATAGTCTCTACAAATATTACCAGCAGTTGTACAGACCTTATAGTAAAAGGTACAAGGTCTCAAAATAGACATGGAGGCTACAAGCTGCATATTCGATGAGCCCTTACAGGTAATGGATAACTCTCTTACTCAGCTCAGAGATCAGGGCACCCGCATTGAGACTGAGATTCTTGGGACCAAACAGGCTGTGGTCAAGACTGATGAGGAGTTAAGGAGGTGCATAGGGTACCTAAAGGGAGATCTGATAATGTATTTGGAGATCCATTCCCGAGAAATCCTTGAGGTAAGATAGGGGTCGAAGATGCTAGCAGGTGTGATAGCACAGGTCCTACAGCCTTTGACATCAGTATAGCCAAGCTTCAGATTTGTATTTGAGCTGGCAGGAGAGTAGCCACCTTCAACACCTCCGGCTATGGCATTAGCCAAATCATCCAGGCCACCAATTCTTATACCACTATTAAGGCTAGCTTATCATACAGCATCTGGACCAGGGCCTTTATAGTGATTTATTTTGTATTCAGGGAGTTTCTTTATTAAAAATTTTTTGATGTATATAAAAATAGAGTTGTATATAATTTATCATATAATTTTATGTTGCATCTTATTTAAGATCATTATGCTTGAAAAAAATGAAATGAATGAAAATGAATGCCATGTAATTAATAAGAGGATTTGTAAATAACCATACCATGACAAAACAAAGCAAAAGAAAATATAATAATAATAACATAAGCAAAAATAAAGAAGGCGTAAAAAGGCCAAATTTAATAAGTAGCACAATAATATTTAATATTATTCACATTAGGTACTCAAAACCCCACCAGGGGGCATATATTTACTCCTTCAACAATAAGAAATAAAGGCACCTATCTCTACCACGACAAAATTATCCGAACAGGGATCCATTCACTGTAAACCATAGCAACCCTCACCCTTTATCGAAACATGAGATGTTTTGATCTGAACATAGGGTGTCACAAGGCTGATGTTGAAAATAAAGAACTATTGGAGAAGAGACATTGGGGAATTTGCCAGAAAAGGCTTCAAGCATCTTAGTGACTCCTTACATATGCATATTTGTTAGAAATCTCCCTAATGGACAAATGCTCATTTGTTAGAAATCTTTCTAGGGAAAATTTGCTTGAAGAGAGAAACACCCATACCTCATAGAGGCAATTAACCAAGGGTTAGTTAAAAGTCAACACCAATCAAATATTACTCTAACCACCTCACTTGATGTTATAGGTCGAATCTAATCTCAGTCAAGTACAACAAATTATTCTAATTTTACATGCCTCAAGCACTAATCAGACGCATTTAAACTACCTGATTCTCTATGTCCTAGGTGTTAATCAGGGAAACCTTCTTTTTTGTCTCAATTTTTCATGCCTTAAGCGTTAATTGGACAAGTGGAGGTTGCCTTCAATAGAGATGGTCTCAAGCCGTCTTGATTCTGTATGCCCCAAGTGCTAATCAAATGCATTCAAATAAATTAATTCTCCATGCCCCAGGTGTTAATTAGAGTTAATCAATATGTCCTGATTCTACATGCCCTATGCGCTAATCGAACAATCAATTTAGGGTTAATATATCGACAAGCCAATGTTAACTACCCAAATTAGAGTTAACACATCGACAAGATGACAATAACTACCCAACCAAGAGACTCATTTCCTAAGATAGTATGTGTTTTAACCAACCAAGAGATTCACTGCCTCACTTACACATCTTGTTCATTTTACTCTGAATTTTGGCTCGTTGAGGCACAAATGCATCAGCTCCCTAAAATTAGGGGCAGCTGTAGACACCGTGACCTGAGGTGGCCTAGATCAGGGTTACTCGATGATGAAAAAATAGCATATTACTGACAATAGGTTTGGATCTCGAAGCTCTAATTATGAATCTCTCACGTTTTCTTAAAGATTCTTCATAATTTTCCAAGTATTTCAAATATTTTCTAGTGTTTTAACAAAATGTGTATAAAAACCTAGTTTTGGATCTTTAATGGTGGTAGACAGCTGTTTGTCACTTGAAGGGTAACTGTCTTTGGGTCCCTCTCTCTTGTACAGTCCAAATAGAAGGGCATTTTGGGGAATTTTGGATTAATGCTGAGGGATGGTTGCCCCTCATTGAGGGACACCCATCCTTGGCTCAAAACCTAAAATTTCTCACATTTTTAGGTTTTTAGAAAGGCAATTTTATCTCTTAAGATTAGGATTCCGAATTTAGGGGATGTTATCTGTAAATTTAGGGAATTTTAAGTTGGAATTCAACTCAAACTCTTCCTTAGGTATAAAATCTTAAATCTAGGGATTTAAAGGGGAATCATCATTTTATAGAGGGCAAAAGGCTTTAGAGAAAAAGAAAATTAATTTTTTCTCTCTCTCTAAAGTTCTTATTCTTTAATATTCTCTTTAATTAAAACACACAAATAAATATGATTTTCATTGATTTTTCTAAAAATAAAAGATCAAATCAGAGTGGAGATCTAGACTATAGAGATTTTAGAGTCAAAACATCTCCTGAGGGTAATATTCTAGGCTCTCTTTCTTCTTTTATATTTTTCTCTCTTTAGAATTATCATGCCTAAAATTCATGTGAATTTACTGGAGTACTTGTAATGAAATGTTGTATCTAATTTATTCGCATGATTTGATGTGTTAAATCATGAATCTGGACTGAATTGGCATGTTAATGGTGTGTTTAGAATGGGATTCCTCCATTGTTGTATTCTTGAAGCTTTATTTTACGTTGTTATAATTCTATAAATACGTGTTGTAATATATGTCATGTATGATTTGTTGTTACAAATTGATTTTAACATGATTTAAAGTACTATAAACATATTATTTGGTGCTAAGAATTCGTATTGTGTGAATTTTCCATTTTTTACCATGAAAATCTACAACTAGTGATGTTCAAGTGTGACAGATAGGAATATTGTAACACCCATAACATGCTTAACACTGTTCCTGAACCCCGCATGCCGGAAATTTTTTTTTTCAACCTATTTTGCCATCTTATTACCTATAATTAATTATCTTAATTAATTATTCGCCGATGACCTGTAACTATCCCATTTACTATGCACTTAATAAAATTTTGGCAATATAACGGCTATAAATTCGACTAGCCCCTTGAAAAACAGACAATATCCACAGCCTCTCTGAGGCACAACAATCATAAGTAATAATTATCATCATCAATCCATCTCAAACACATCCAAAAATATAATTATCTACTATCACAACCCATGTTTAACATTTACATATCCAAACGCAAAATTTATACACATATATACAAGCCAAAAGATTCATAATTCTAATACATCAGAAGAAATCCTTGAAAAAATATTCTTGCTCCCGCTCCTAAGTACCTGCGCACAGTCAAAACTATGCGCTGAGCACTTAACATGCCCAGTGGTGACTAACAATCTAAATATTTTCTATACTTATCTTAAAAATAATGCAGTTATACAAAAATTCTCTATATAAATTCGTCAAGTCAAAGATTCAAATAACATTTTTCCCTTTTAATTAACATTATTATTTCTTATCAATTTACATATTTAATTCAAACTTTTACTTTATTTCAATTTAGCCCTTCTTTCTTATTAATTCTACAAATCTGGCCTTTTATACTTCTTTTTAACATTTAAACTATTAATTAAGGTACTTAACCTTAATTTTACGCTTAATTAATATTTTTATATAAAACTCCATTTTAGTCCTTGTTGACTATAAAACTTCCTTTTAGTACATTTTAACTATTAACTGACTGTATTATCCTTAATTAAGCAATTCTCAATTAATTTACTTAACTTTTACTCTTTTGGAAAAAATTACGATTTTGCCCCTAAACTTTCTTTTTCTTTCAAAATAGTCCTTTTTCCACTTTCACTTCTTTTTCATATTTTCTCATATTATTTTCATTATGTCCCTAGTTTCGGACCCGACAGAAAACTCTAAACTGGATACACGGGACGTGGATCCCGCAAGGCCACAATAGAGACAGAGAAATGACTCCCAAAGGGCCAATTCTCATAAAGCAGAGAACAGAGACAGAGAAGCCATGTTGATCAAAGACCCAATCCATAGCTAGCAAGCCATGACTTGCACCGCGATACAGAGGTGTCCCTATGGCCAACCAATTATATCCTGAGCTAGTTTTTTCTGCCTGGTTATTTCTAAAGGCATTACTATATATACTTTTTACTTATACATATTATACAATTTACTCCAAAAATACCTTAATTTTGCATATAAACTTCTTAAAATTTTATATGCATACTTTTCATTTTTATTTCAATTATTTCAGCATTCTATTGAATTATATCCCTATAATTCAATATTTTTCATTAAACATGTTCAATGTTATAATTCTCATTTATTCATATTAAGTCCATAAATTCCTTAAAAATTTATTTACACACTATTTCACATCTACTACTCAAATTGACCCAAATTATATATAATATCTCTATAATTCATCAATCTCATTACATACATACACAATTAATGAACTTTAAAAATTTCTAATAAATTCCATAATTCATATAAAAATTCATGTAAGCTAAATATAACATGTATAATTAATTTAGACTATACTAATTATTAATTTCATGCAAAAATCACTATTTTTACCTTATGGAAATTTTCGGCCACCAATTAAATTCAACCCTAAAAATTTTGTTTCTTTATTCCAATCATTTATATAGCATCAAATAGGTTCTAATTTCATTTTCCCCACCTTAAGTTCAAACTTTAAACAATTTAGCAATTTTTTTCTTAATAACATAAAGATAATTAATTCAAATAAATAGGAAATACTTAGATTTATTAGTCACATACCAAATTGACTTGTTCTAGGATGCTTAAGCTTCATTCCCCTTGCCTTTGTCCCTTGGATTAATGTTTTCTCCTTCCAAACCCTATTTTCTTTGCCCACTTGATTTTTAGCCTTCCTTTGCTCAATTCACTTAATTGAGGTTACTAGGGTAAACTAGAGAGATGAAGCTTTAATTTTTATGTTGAGAACTAAGAGTGATTTGAAGTGAAATAAGAACAAATCAAAGGAAGAAGAAAAATATGGTGTTTTGGCCAACCAAGGAGGAAGAAAAGAGACCCAATAAATCTGGAATTTTCTGAAAATTTCTTCTCTTATATACTCCTTGAGTGGGCCTAATTGTGGGCCTAATTTATGGGCTTGGCCCAATTATCCTTTTAAGTCCATTTTAGACTATTAAAGGCCCAAACCAAAATCTCTATCTTCCTCACTTCAAATCACTTCAAAATAATTTCATAAATTTTATCACATCAAAAATAGCTAGTACACAAATTTTTGGCTCAATCAGAGTCCGTTATCGATCCGATTCAAACTTATCGGTCCGATTCGACAACTGTCAGTGTCACCGAAAAATTCCATTTTCATCACAAAAATATTGTACACAAAAATTCATGTAGGCATGTAGAATCTGGAAATTTTTGGAGTTCGTTTACTATTTTTAATTATTTATGCAAAATCAAGTCACTTTCCCTACCAGGGAAATTGACTCGCTACCTTTTTCGTATTTTTGACCTTTGGAGGTCCATTTGACCTCAATTTCACTTCAAATTTCAATCCTGGACTCCCCATAACCAATACTTTCTGATAGTACAATACAATATTTTTGACTTTCGGATGTCCTTTCGACCCCGAAAAATACTATTCACCATCGAAAAGTATTGTTCACGGCTGACCCGGTGTTGAGGCCATTAAAAATATGACCTGATGGACACCCATTTGGCATCCAACGGATG